>OX155642.1:1257500-1700000 GCA_944567765.1 Carterocephalus palaemon
ATCTGAACTGAATAAAATCATTTTCATATTACAAAACTATTACCAGCTCCGACAATGGAAGATAAAATTACAGAAACAGAAAACGAAGACGAGTGAAAATTTTATAGAAAATTTTCTTCCCCTGGAAGGTAGATATAAATAAAGTAACACTTCTTTAATTTAAGTTATTCTTTTCTTGTCAAGTTGTGTCACTAAAGACAAGGCGTCAAAGTAAAAATATGTTTTGTTAAGATAAATATTGAAATAAATTAAATAAGGGAGGAATTGGCTAATTTAAAGTAATAAACTTTAAATTTCGTTTCTTTTGATTACAGACAAGGCAACAAGTTTGTTTTATTGGCCAATCCTTTCGCAATAAAATATATCATATTATATTATAGTTTTGGTTCATGAGAATTTATTTTATACAAATAGGCTTACTTGAATTAGGTACTTACTTTATGGGACACAGCTATTTTATTTTAGTATAAGTGCACGCCACTGGGATTTGAACCTGATGAATTTCAGCCAATTCAGCACAAATCAATGTAATTAATGCGGTGATAGCCCAGTTATCACCGCATTAATTCTATTGATTTGTGTGACCGCTTCATACACAATAGAGGAACTAAACGTTTTTGTAAATCAGTTGGATTCAGTAACCAGATACTAATTAGAATGATCGATGAGCGACATATGAATGAAAACCGCGTCCTATAACAATTAAATAACTGGGACAAAGTTTTGAAAATAAAAAAAAACCAACATGCATAATAATGCATCTAAACAGAACGGGCTCGCACGGTATGTAAAAAAGAGAGCGGACAAAGTTGGGACAAGTGTGTGATCGTTTGAAATTCGGTACACCGTACAAGCAAAACAGGCGGCAATGTTATGTTGGGAACTGATGAAAATTTTGTCGAATATCGGCCCTTTCACCAGTACCTACTTAATAAAGTTCAAGAGTGGAGCGCTTATATGTACACACACTATCAAATATTATTTAAAAACAATATCCTCTGTTCGAAATTACAATTACAAATAAATCCATTGCATTGCAGTACGTGTAGCGTCCATAGCCCAATGGCTCGCGTCGATTCAATGGGATCGAAAGAGTTAAGCAACGACGGGCGCGGTAGGCTTGTGGATGGGTGAGCGCTAGTGGCAAAATTTCATGGACGCTACCGTTCTTCGGAGGGCACGTAAAGCCGTCGGGCCCGGTTGTTTTCAATGGTGGAAACAGTCGTTAAGCCGAAGACCTTCGGGTGGCTTGAGAACATTCGACACTGGGTTGGCCACTAACCCCTCCACCAATCCGCATTGGCTGCTGCAGCTGTGTCTGTGGGGGAGACCCGTACCCAGCAGTGGGACGTCTATGGGTCGCAGCAAGTTATACCCCGAGTCTCCTTCACGTTTACCGCCAGTTTTATTACAAAAAACATAGAGTAATGATAAATCTATGCAAAAAACAACTGTAGATAAATTGAGTGACAAATATTTTAAAAACCTTTAGAATTTTCTCGATACAAGCATTGTACCTACCTATAATATCATGAATTTATGATTAATGGCATGACAGGACGAAACTATCTACTGTGGTTAGATTTAAAAAGTCTAGAGTCCATATTTTTAGAAATTTCAGGTGATTTATTTGAATACATTTTCTTTCAACTTTATAAAAATAATCGAAACCAACCAATGTAGAATAAAGGCCGTACCTACCTACATTGTTTCATAAAGAAATAATATTAATAACTTACACGTTGTCAGTACAAAACTACAAGCTCAGTTTATCTGTAATAATATGAGTGATGGAGCATCTTATTCTTAAAGAATAGAAGCTATATTCGAACGGCGAATGAAACCATCGTCCGAAATGCTATCATGGGGGTTAATAAGGAAAAGAATGCTCGGACCATTACTCCTGTTTAGACATAAGCATCCCACACGTCTCCGTTCGATATAGAATAAATGAATGCATCTATTCCGGTAACAGAACTATCTCTCATTTTGATTAATTGACCGCGTCGGACCAAGCATTGTTGTTGCTTTTATCTTTTGAAAATTTAGTTGTAATGTCTTTTTAAAGTGTGGGCTAATGCGCCGGGTTCGAAGCTCTTTGGTCCGATAATCTTCTTTTTGGTGACCCCTTTTGAATGAACGGATGTCCCTCTATAAATATTTTTGAAGAAACACGCCTTATCGCCTGTGCTTTGGAATGACGAAACGCAATTGCTACTAGCTCTATTATGGTTCGTGTATCGTTTTGTTTGACAAGCTGTTTCCCGAGGTTTGACTGGGGAACCGATTCTTTACCGAGCCAGTGAGAGAGCGATCTCGAAGAAATAAAAGGTTAAGGGCATTTGTAGACATCACAGACGTGTGAGAACTGTATTAAGAACGTCAGAATTCATTTAATAACTATGGTTGGTAATGGGATCGCTGCAACTCATTTATCTCATTATTCTTTGTATCGATAATGATGTGTTGTGATTAAGAGAGGCGAAGGGCATCTTATTCAAATGACTGCAGTAGGTACAAACGATTCTGTAGCTTGCTGGTCATTTACCGTGTCTTACAGTGGTGACAGCCCAGTGGCTATCGAACTCGCCTCTCACTCGAGCGGTCGGGTTCAAACCCAAGCGGCACGCACCAATGACTTTTCTGAGTTATGTGCGACTTAAGAAATTAAATGTCACTTGCTGTAACGGTGAAGGATACATTTTGAGGAAACCTGCATGCCTGAGAGTTCTTCTAATGTTCTCGAAGGCATGTGAAGTCTGCCAATCCGCACTTGGCCAGCGTTGAGGACTAAGGCTTAATCCCTCCCGTTCTGAGAGGAAACCCTTGCCCAAAGTGAGACAAAGAAAAGGTTGTGATGATGAACCGTGTCTTACGGGTCCCAGATACAAATTGGTTCATCAGATATTTATTTGAAAATATTAGACTTCGAATTTGGAATTTTGGACTTAAATTCGTATTGCCACCAGAATCGTTTTACAGATACATACCTAAATTCAGGATTGAAGATCAGATTAAAAAAAATGTCTTAAAACTTCTTCCAATCTGTTCAATATCTATATATATAAAAGGAGAAGGTGACTGACTGACTGACTGACTGACTGACTGACTGACTGACTGACATATCAATGCAGGGCCTAAACTATAAGGGCTAGAAACTTGAAATTTTGCACAGGGGTTCCTTTTATAACGTAGGGGAGCACTAAGAAAGGATTTTTGAAAATTCACCCCCTAAGGGGGTAAAACGGGGGTGCAAAGTTAGTAAGAAACTTTGCCGTTTTTGTAGTTAGTGAATGTCTAATTCCACGCGAGCGAAGCTGCGGGCGTCCACTAGTCCTTCAATATGTCGATCGAACATAACTAACGGTTTAAAAAAAAGAAGAGAGTGATAGTCAGCCAGAGTAAACAGAATTAGAATATCAGCGCAAACAACTGATCCCAATTACACCAACAGTATGTTAAACACGATTAACCAACAGTCCATATGCCATAGCTTAACAAAATGATTGTTTCCACTTGTATTTGAGCCCGGGCTCACGAGTTCCCAGTACTCAGGTTCTCGGCTGGCACCGCTGGACTGGATGCAGTGCTCATCAGCATCGCTTTGTCTTCCAGCAAACAAGCAAACAAACGCATCATTCGTCGGACTCCGATACTTCTAATTACGCGCACCGTTTCCCATAACCAAATGCAACCATTTAGCGCACTAGCGACCCCGTTACGAAACGTGGAAGAAACAAAATGGGGGTATTTGAATCAGCAATTCTCGTCCCACTAATGAGTTTCCAATGCAATTAGTCGGAATATTTTCAACTAGCACTTGGAGTTTCGGTAAGTCGACCGTTGGAGGCGAATAATTGAAATTGTTTACGCCAGTCCACTTATCCGTTACGGTAATGGTAACTTTGAAATCTTCGCCAATTTGGCTTATCTATACTAATATTATAAAGGGGAAACATTTGTTTGTATTGTTTTCACACAAAAACTACTGGACCGATTTCAAAAATTATTTCACCATTAGAAAGCTGCATCTTCACTGAGTGACATGGGCTATATAATATTACTAGGTGTAAACGAATCTATTGTTATGTCTAATTCCACGCGAGCGAAGCTGCGGGCGTCCACTGGTTTAAAATATAAAGCCACTTCTGATCCTACTATCATCTTCTCTAAGTGCGTCACTTATACGTAAAAACTAACAAAAAATCGGTCTTTACTGTTAAATAACTATATTAAAACCTTCTAACTAAATGGATACAAAATGGTAGCGACAGACACAAAAAAATATCGGACGCATCTTGCAACAATGGGTTGAAATGTGAACAGTATTTTCTCGATAATAAACATACCGGATTAGGACAGAATGCTTTTGGAGCAAACATTTGGGACATTATCGGCGAGTCGTCGAGTTCATTGTAGTCGGATTTGTTTCTTTTCAATACATTCTTAAATTTTGTGTGACTGCTGTCTTTGAAAACAGTAAACCTACTTATTACGCAACTTTAAACTCTCGTTTTAGTTTCCGAGGCTTAGCATATCTTTAGTACCTATTAACTAAGGTAATAGAAGTATTAACGATATTTATTTACAATCAGATTTATTCCCCGATTTATCAGCGGTGTCAGCACGGCAGGCCAACCTAAGAAATCCGGGGCTCAAATTCAAGCTTGTCAGTCAAAGTCAATGACCTGCTTCGTTCAGTCAAAACAGCCTCAAACTGAAGACTTCTGGGGATTTTCCATTGGAACCAAGCAGCTAATTCACAAACTAGAATGAATCATTTCACACTTGCAGTCAATAGCATACTCGGGTCATCTTGCGGTTCATATTGTTCGCCTATTTCACATCTTGAACGAGGCGTTAACAATACCGCATTCTTGGCTTGCACAATGTGCGTGCGTTTATGTTATATATTGTAAAAAATTGAATATAACATTGTTTCTTTTTCGCTGTCATTATTAGGATGTATTCATTTATTGATGTGTAAAACGCTGGGTTCAGAGGTCACACTGGCTGGGGTGAATTAGGAGAGGCTTTAGTCTAGCAGTGGACATAAAGTGGCGGATGGTTGGGTGGGTGTATTCGTTGATGATCTAATAAATTAGGTTCCGAAAATTCCTAAGAGAGAAAGAGAAGAAATTCCCTCTCGAAGAGTCCTATCCAGATTGTTACGGAGATAAATTCAGAATATTCCGACTTAGCACAGAATACCGCTAATAGAAACAAAGAAAAATTACAAGTTTCTGGAACAAACAAACAATCAGACTCTATCATACAAATCCATCCATTTGTATTCACAGTCCTATCCTGTTACGTGGTATTACGCCTTGTATTCGTCGCGCGATTTCATATTGTTTTAGTTCAACACCATCTACAACCTGTCTCATTTCACTGCGGCACAAGGAAATCTCGACCTTACTGCTTTGTCAATAGGAGATACTCGGCGCGAGTCGAAAGTAACAAGTTTACTAAGAAATACTCCGTTAGAAGTCTTCATACGTACTGCTTGCTATGTCGGTTATGTTCTGTTCCACTAATCCTTAGAACACCATACGTGGTGATACATTCCTTTGAGTGGTTATGATTCCACGGAAAGTATTAGATTATTAAAAGTCGACTGACCAATTAATGTTCCAATTATCTCTCTCACCTTAGTACTAGAATAACCATCCCAGTCCCTTGATTCAGCTGCTGCTGAATCCGCTGCTGCGGATGGCTGGTGCTGCAAGCTCGTTTGCGATCTTGTATCCATAAAAAAACTCAACACAAAACACATAATATTGCAACAGTATAACCGCCCCACTTCAAACGTCAAAATCTTGCAGTAGACAGACGTAAAGTCAAATATTTTTATATACCGATATCCTGAACTTGATATTGTCCCTTCAGATGTTTTGCTGCAACGTTTAGAACTATACTCCATTTCGAAGATGGCTTTAGACAATAGAGAAAGAAAGCAAAGAAATCCTCAAAGAAACTGAAGTTTACCCCAAACAAATTAGGCATTACATCACGTAAAAACCAGGGCGAACTAGTTACAAATAAAAGGCACCCGTTCAGTATTTATTTACGAAAGTGAGGCGAAATCAGCGCACGACGCGCCCGCGAACTTTTATACGGAGGAAAATGTATATTTCTTGTACAGAAGGAAGTTCGTTTAAGTTCTGTTGCAGCGAGCGACGCGAGAAGGCGAGATCTCAGCTGAGGAGGTAGCGGGGAAGATAGCGGTAGTGATGGCAGCAACTGTTGCTGCATAACTGAGAAGGCGTGGAGTATACTCCACCATGTTGATCAAGTGTGGATTGGTGGAGGGCTTAGTGGCCAACCAGATTGTCGTAAGTTTGAAGCCGCCAGAAGTCCTACGTCACGGCTATGTGATTGTTATTTTCTTCCATCAAGATTGCTGGAAAACTAGCTGAGTAAAATATATTTAATGAGATACCGAGCATACATTTATTAGAATTAGACCCATTAACGACGTCTGCCTAACGACGTCTGCCTAACGACGACTAACGACGACTGACATATTAACGCAGGGCCTAAACTATAAGGGTTAGAAACTTGAAATTTTGCACAGGGGTTCCTTTTATAACGTGGGGGAGCACTAAAAAAGGATTTTTGAAAATTCATCCCCTAAACGGGTGTAAAACGGGGGTGCAAAGTTAGTATGAAACTCTTCCGTTTTTTAAGTTAGTGAATGTCTAATTCCACGCGAGCGAAGCTGCGGGCGTCCACTAGTTAGCATATATTTCGTGTTTTTTACCCGCTTCTCATTTTACTGTAATCGCGTCTTACCTTCTGCGTATACTCTATTCTTTACAAGATTTTTCACATGGAGCGGGACGGAGCAATTTACAAGTGTAATACAACTGAACTTCAGCTCTCGCTCAGCAGCTTCAGTGGCCTATACCCTACTTTCGTTACTAGGGACATAATAATCTGATTAGTATTATACTGTAAACTTTTATATCCTACTAGTGGACGCCCGCAGCTTCGCTCGCGTAGAATTACGTCTGCCCGCGTTCGGGTTGCCCACTTGACTTCAAAAACGGCAAAGTTTCTTACTAACTTTGCACCCCCGTTTTACCCCCTTAGGGGATGAATTTTCAAAAATCCTTTCTTAGTGCTCCCCTACGTTATAAAAGGAACCCCTGTGCAAAATTTCAAGTTTCTAGCCCTTATAGTTTAGGCCCTGCGTTGATATGTCAGTCAGTCAGTCAGTCAGTCAGTCAGTCAGTCAGTCAGTCAGTCAGTCAGTCAGTCACCTTCTCCTTTTATATATATATATAGATTCGGTGTTATGTAAGTAAGTGTTGAGGCCTTGTTTATTTACTGCTCTGATGTTATAAATTAATTTGCAAGTTCACTATAAACCACCACTACATCCATAATTTATGTAACGGTTAGATATAAGCAAACAATTTTATTGACTTTTTCCAAAATTCCTTTGTTTGCCTTGCGGGAAAATATAGCCGTTAGTAAAATGTGCCGCGTATACGCGCGGTATGCAGTATGTCATGCTTTTTTCATTGCACTAATAAAATGTAAAACTATAACGTATGAACAACTCTCTCAACTGTGCAGCCATTATAGTTCCCGATACAAATGTACTATTGTCAGAGTGACGACGAGTGGATAACACAAACTTAATATTGTTGTAGCGTGCCACTGCTGGGCACGGGTCTCCCACACAGGCCCAGCTGCGGGAGGTCTAGAGCATACTCCACTACGGTGCTCCGATACGGATTGGTGGAGGGGTTTGTGGCCAACCCAGTGTCGAATTTTCTCAAGCCACCCGAAGGTCTTCGACAAGGCTTAACGACTGTTTCCACCATTGAAGGCAACCGGGACCGACGGCTTTACGTGCCCTCCGAAGCACGGTAGCGTCCATGAAATTTTGCCATTAGCGGTCACCCATCCACAAACCGACCGCGCCCGTCGTTGCTAAACTCTTTCGATTACATTGAATAGACGCGAGCCATTGGGCTATGGACGCTATACCTACGACGCTATGGATGGATGGATGGATAGATACAAATGGTAAGATCATCGCTCGCCCGGCGCCGGTGGCGCGAGCGCAGGTCCACAAGTATACAGCCATCGGCGATGTGTGTTTTAGTGCTAACTCTTTTTTACAACGCAATAAAACATCGGCGCTCCGTTGACTTTTATATGGCGCGGTAACGAAGTGTGAAGTGCGTTGTTGCACTCATTGTGGCTTGTTTTGGATGTCATTACTGGTTTCTGAAGAGACATCTTTATTCGTAGAATGCGTAGAAGGTGTATGTGCTTTGAATATTGGGAGTAACGATGAGGGACGTTTTTAAAAGCTTTTTAAAAGCTTCTATTTAACTTCACTCGTATGAACCTATGTATGTATGTATGTAAGTTTGTCCTGGAATCTTGCAATCAATATTTCACCCACTTCCACTGAAGCTATCGAGCTGAAATTCGGCACACATATTTGGATCCGTTGACAATGTACGAAAATAAAATAAAAAGTTTTTTACAATACATAGGTATAATTTAATTGTTTTTACAACAGGAGTTGGGTCGCATTAAATGGGTGGTGTTTCATGCTCGTTTGCTGTGTTGTATCATATGGGCCTGATGGTAAATGGTCACCGTCGACTGTACACACGTGTCAATATTCGACACCATCGTCAATAGGGGTATCGCAGGTATCAACGATCATTAAAGTTTTAATAAAAATCATATTTACTTAAATTAATTTTGGAAATATTAATAAGATAAGAGTTAATTTAAACTAGCCCTACCATATCTGCCCCGTGGGTCGTGGGTTCGAATCCCACTCAGGACAAACATTCGTGTGACGAACACTTATGTTTGGACCGATTTCAAAAATTCTTTCACCAGTAGAAAGCTGCATTTTCACTGAGTGACATAGGCTATATAATATTACTAGGTGTAAACGAAACTATTGTTATGTCTTATTCCACGCGCTCGAAGCTGCGGGCGTCCACTAGTATTATTATAAACAAACAGGTTCTTTGTAAAACGTAGGTACTTGCAGATAATTATGCCTGTTTGTATTTAGACGAGTGTCATAGTTTATCTGGAAGTTAACTTATTTGCATGATAGAGCGTATCGTAATTACAACGCAGCGAACAATGCGGCTCGGGGCGCCGGCCGACCCGCGGCGCGTTTGATCGCCGCTCGGGAGACTCTCGAGGAGGCCGGCTGTCACACCGAAGTGTAACTGACTTTCATGTTAGTTCGCTGCGACCCATAGACGTTCCACTGCTGGGCACGGGTCTCCCCCACAGACATAGCTGCGGGAGGTCGAGAGCATACTCCACCACGCTGCTCCAATGCGGATTGGTGGCGGGGTTAGTGGCCAACCCAGTGTCGAACATTTTCAAGCCACCCGAAAGTCTTCGACAAGGCTTAACGACTATTTCCACAATTGAAAATAACCGGGACCGACGGCTTTACGTGCCCTACTACTGCTTGACATGTTCGTTCACAGAAGAATAAATATGGATACTGCATGTTCACGCAAATACACGATTTGCCTGCCACAAAAATTTCTCTTCCATGATCTAAAACTTTACATTAGAAACGACAATTAATAAAAAAAAGTCTGAAAGTTTACTTATGACGGGCCCGTTGGCGCAATCGGTAGAGACCCTGCCTAGCGCCAGGGGTTGTGGGTTCGAATACCACTCAGGGCAAATATTCGTGTGACGAACACTTGTATTTGTTCTGTGTCTGGATGTTAATATTATCTACTTAATTATGTATTTAAAGATATCTAGGTATGTATGTATATCAGTTCCTGACACCTTAGTACAGGCCCTGCCTAGTTTGGGGTCAGATGGCCGTGTGTGAGAATGTCCATTATATTTATATTTATTTAATTAAATGGATGAGTTGGTCACCTACAGTATATTCAACCTGAGACTACAATTAAATCCAAGATTAAAGCAAGCTGCATGTGTTAGTTTTCGGAGGTTTTCAGTATTCGGTTTCCGGGCCAAGAATTATATGTAGAAACGTTAAAGTACAAGTTGATCAATATCGGACTATTTTTGTAGGTCCCTGAATGTGAAAGCCTCATCAGCAATTCGTTTTTCAAATCTAGACATTTTCAAATTTAGAATATCAAATTCGGACCAGTAGTGATTCATCATAAGGAACAACTGAGATGGAATTGAGTTACCTAAAACGGATAATCGCAAAGATTTGATTCACATAAATAATTCAGGGTTTAGTCAAGCGGTTCGCGAGGTCGCGCTATGATAGATGATGCGGTGAAATAAATTTTAATTATGATTTAGTTGTCCGTCCCGACTCGCTGATTGATTGACTGGTCGGTTCTGTGGGTTTCGTAAGGCGAAAAAAGTCGAGTGGTAGCTATTTCCGGAGTATTTCTGAGTTAATCATAATCCTACCTTATATTATGATACCTACTTATACTTACCTACTGAGTTCGCTATGTCTTATGTGATTTATGTCTTAGTGTTAAGGTACCAACTAAGGAGCTATTTATATGTTGAAGTGATTGTTTAATGGTCTATTTATTTATGTTTATTATATGCGTAATAGACTAGACTACTACTAATTACTCTAGAACTCCCGCAGCAGCGTCTGTGGGGGAGACCCGTGCCCAGCAGAGGGACAAAGAAAGGGTTGTGATGATGATGATGATGATGATATACGTTATAATTATGATACTGATGATGATAGTATACAGGGTGTTTAGTTTATACTACCTATGCTATAACTATACCACACGAAGCTCGACATTTCCAAAACAGCCTGTAGGTAATCGTATATCGTTTCAAGTAAGAATAATTATGCTTTAACACCAATGTATTAATATCTGCAGATAATTAAGGACTAACTTAATTTTATCGTGAGAACATAAATACTTATGCTCATTTTTAATTGTTTCAGGTATACAGATACACCAAGAAATAATTCACAATAGCACGAAAATATTGCAATTATAGTAAGTACATACTATACATACTTACTTAGAGAGATAATAAGCGATTTTTTAAAATTATCTTATTCAATAAGTACCTTTTATTGCATGTTATTCGAGTGGATGTTGATAAGAGTGAACATAAGAACAGTTACACATAATACAACCTTATCGGGTATGGCAGTAAGGTGGGAGCAGGCCGAACTTTTCTATATGTATTGGTGGTTATTTCCACAGAACAGATAAAGGAGGTTAGAAAGGCCATCGAGTCAGTTTTGAAACAAAACCACTGTCGCCAGTTACCCACACTTAGATACACGTTATTATTACCTTTACATAAAATATTCATCAGCCATTGGTCAAATTGCACGAGAATCGCAACTTTTAAAAACTAACCTTAGCATCAAATCAATAAGGATACTTTTTGCTCGCGTCAAGCTGTAGAATTGTGCAAGTTTTGACCTTGTCGACACTTAATGTTGCCAGTAAGTGTTTTGCACAAATTTCGTGCAATAATAAGATTTTAGAGGTTCTTCATAGGATTCATAATGAAACTCGTGATCTGTCCGATTGTCGAATGAATAATTTATTTGTAAAATCACCTATTTATATCTACATTTTCTTTCATACATACTACACTATTTAAAACACTATTTTGACGACCGCGTATATGTTTCATATTAACAACGTAGGTAACTGGTAACTGGTTCGAAGGTATGAGGTATCCGTGTGAGGTATTCTTGAGGTATTCGGAGGTATTCGGAGGTAATGTAACTGGTAGGTACTGAACCACTACAAGATTAGTAAATAGAGTATATTTTATTTTACTGTATTATTTATTTATTTATTTAACCTTTATTGAGCCAAAAGATGCCTAACGGCGGTGAAATTAATAAATAAAAGTTAAGAAACAAAATTTACTGCATATTTGAGAAAATTGATCGTGCAATTTTATATGTTATTTACTGGTAACCCAACTAGAGATGTAAACATATTTATCGATAAATATATTTTGAAACTTGTTTAGAGTTATGTAGGTACCTATAATGCTACATCCGCATAAATGAATCTTTTAAAAGTAACACTGAAAACATATGCAACTTGAGTTTTGCTTCCTTTAGGTGTTGCGCCTGTTCCATACATCTTATTAACATGCATTTTTTTTATTATCTTCACATGAAAAATTACATTATAATTATTTATTTTATTAAAAAGTTTCAGAGTGAGTGTACGTACTTAAATAAATACACAGGTACAGTTTTAATATATACAGTTGCGCGACGAATGTACTTGTGCAGAGCAAAGATGGATGGGGACTCTTTTGTATTCGAATTTTTTACAATAAATTAATGCAATCTTATATTTAAATTATTTTTCTTTAATAGCTTTGGTAAAGTCTGTAATATGCTTCTCAGTAGAATATAATACAATCTGATGATAACTAATGTTGCTAAATAATTGAGTTCCGACAAAGTTGCGCAAAATCGAGTACAGTTGTTCCAAAGTGGTACATTGTTTTTTAGGGATCCAAATTTTCTACCCGTTACATTTATCCAATGCTGGTTATTAGGATCCTTTGGAAACCTAAAATAAATACATAATATAAATTAGTACTAAATTACTTATTTAGTACTACACCTACTCCTTGAAATTAAGTATTTACACCTGAAACTACTTTAATTACGTACTCAAGATCAAGACTTATCGAAAAATTTATCTTATACTTTCACAACACTATCTCGCTGCGAACGAACTCGACAGAACATCGTGACGTCATCGCATTCTGTAGGACAGAATACATTGCGCACGAACTATGTGTTCACGTGGATTACTTGCGTACTTTACCGGCAATGTATATTTTTCGTGCAGCTCTTCGCACCACCGCAGTCCGAAAGCGACCACAGAGTACATTTTATATAACTGAAATAGAGTCCGCGCTCAAGGCTTGTGCATGGCCCATGAATGTGACGCCATCTGTTTTCTAATTTGGAAAACTTCGTGCATTTTTCTGCACCTTGGCACCTTTAATTTAAATTTTCTTTTAATGTTTCAATTAGAATAGAATTAGTTAGCTCTTAATTCATTAAGATCAAATACAATATGCCATCTTTTAGAGCATTAGTAACTAATCCTATTTTATAAAAATAAGAAGACTGGAATTTTATACGATAATTTATTGTATAATTTATAATGCTACAGTAACACAAAGCGTAGGTAAAACACCAATGTTTACAAAGAATTATAAAGGCCCTGAAATTGTCAGAGAACACAACATTCATTCATGTTTAAAATTTCTTTGGCTGCATTCGAAGCCTCTGGTATAGGATACTTCTCCATCCTGTACAAGATATGAAGTCACTTTTGAAGCAGCACTACTTATAAATAATTTAAGCAGTCTTCATTCACCTGAGGAAAATTGTGAACCTGACTCGACTCATGCACAGGATTCAAATCATTCTTCATTCTTCTCAAACTGTTCTTCAATTTATGTGATGAACAGAAGTCCAGTTATGCTTCGGAACTAGATTTTGACGACATCGATATTAATAAGTATTACATATTATTATTCGTAAGTAGACGTACATGCGGGGCTTCGGAATCCTATTTATCACGTCGTGAGGTGGAAAAATCGTAAAAAGCAGTGAAAATACATTTATTTACAATTAATATTATTGAAATTAATGACACATTTGACATATGACATTTGAATTTTCATTTTAAATTTAACTAAATGGCGTTTGTACAGTCCATTCCTACAATTCAACGACAGTAATTATGGAATATCAATATTTAAATTACAATATTTAAAATTGCTGGACCCATTTTCTGAACTTAATATTACTAATTATGGTTTATTTAGTACATAATGTTTTGTTTTATAAATCTGACTTGATGTTACCAGATCAAAATATATAAAATAAATGGAAAACCATTGGTAACACTGAATTGAAAAACGTCATTACTTGTGTAGATTAGTACCATCTTTTGTCTAGTTTTAGAATGAAAATCAGTATAACCTGACAATATTTAATATCATGTCGCAGCAAACAAAGTCTACGTGTTTCTTTAAATCCTAAATTTGATTGGTTTTCCAAATATCTATTGTCTATGCTTCCGAGTAGGTTTTTTTTAACTGCAAACACCCTGAAAGCGACTAAAAGTATGCACGCGTGATTTCAGTTGAAGTATGATTGTTTAATCATACTTGTTGGCGCGCCTGTCACGCCCACATTTCCATTATATATCTGTTCTGTGGTTATTTCCTTCCAAAGAATTCTTTCAGTGTATAAAAACACATCTCTAACAAATATTGTTTTAATATTGTAGAAAATTCCTTGTAAATTTTTATTTGTGCTATTTGGTAAATTATTATAAATTTTAAATAAATAAAATAAATAAAATAATGTTTTATTGCCACACAAGTTACACAATCACAATAGAGGAACAGTAAATAAAAACTAAAGTGGGCAAAAGGAGTGACTCAGCCACTGCTGCCCCGGAGCCGCACCACGACTCCGTGCAGCGCTGTTTTTCAGGCACTCCCTCTCCCTAAGGTGTAGAGCGGGAGTGGTAGTATGTACCCCGAGTGCCGCTATTAAAAATTTATGAAACTAAAAACATTGACAAAAAAAAAAAAAACACATAACAGACTAATATAACACTAATTTAAATTCCTTATACATAAAAACATATACTATACTCTTGCGTGTGTGTGTGTGTGTGTGTGTGTGTGTGTGTGTGTGTGTGTGTGTGTGTGTGTGTGTGTGTGTGTGTGTGTGTGTGTGTGTGTGTGTGTGTGTGTGTGTGTGTGTGTGTGTGTGTGTGTGTGTGTGTGAATGAATATGAATGAATTATTTTAAATCAAAATACTTTTTCAAATCTAAAAACTTCCAGTAGGCATGTTTCAGGTTCTCCGCGGCAAGTTGTTTCCTGAGCAACGCTGATTTATATTTCAGTTTAAAGGTTTCTATACTAATTTTATTTCTTAAAGGGGGAGGTAGGTCGTTCCATATACTCGCTGCGGCAAACCTGAAGCAGGCCCTGTACCTTTGGGTCTTGTGAGCAGGCTTAATCAAAAGTGTTTGTGCGTTTGAGCGAAGGCTTCGACTTGTAACGTCCTTCACCCATACGAGTTTCTCAAAGAGGTATTCAGGTTTCTTGTTCCATATGACTCTATGTATTGTGCAAGCAAAATGAAGTTCTCTCCTAGCGCTCATATTGAGTATGCCTCTTTCGTTTAGATAAGGAGTGATGTATTGTCTCCTAGGAACCTTGACGCAAAAACGAATACAAGCATTTTGCACTCTTTGTATAGCTCTTTCTGTATTTACACTAAGCCTTGGCCCAAAGATTGAGCTGCAATAATTAAACTGTGAGAGCACCAAGGAATCGCACAGTTGCCACCGAAGTTTTTCTTTGATGTAGGGTCTGATTTCGTAGAGCATTTTGAGTTTGTAGAAGGCTGTCCTAATCTTATTATTCACGTGTTCTACAAACCTTTGTTCTCCGTCCATCATTAACCCAAGATTGCGAGCAACGGATACTCTTTCTAAATTTACATTGTTTATTTTAATTGTAGCTGCATGATCAGTGACTTTTTTAATTTGTATTTTTGTACCTAAAATAAGGTATTGTGACTTACAGGGATTAAGTACTAAGGAATTATTCTGTGACCATTCAAAGATCCTCTGAAGATCTTCGTTAACCTTGAAAAAAGCTTCTTGTGTGTTCTCATTTGGGAATGAATAGTAGAGTTGAGTATCATCTGCATATAGGTGATACTTACAAAATTGTATATGTTTAGGCAGATCCGCAGTAAAGATTGCAAATAGTATTGGACTCAACAGTGAACCCTGGGGAACGCCTCGCTGGAGCGGTGCGAGAGAGGAAAACTTTTTCGTGCCATCTTTATTATCTACAACAACCATTTGCTGCCTGTCAGTTAGAAATGAACGAAACCAATCACAGGTTTTATCCGAAAACCCATACTGCTTTAACTTGCACAGAAGTAATTCCGGTTGTAGACAATCAAATGCGCGGGAATAGTCAAGTAGGACCATAATACTACTGAGCCCCATGTCTGAGGCTTCATGGAGATCGTCCGTGACGTTAAGAAGGGCTGTTTCTGTCCCATGGCCTTTACGGAAACCCGACTGGTGCTTGGGGATTATATTATTTTCCTCAACATATTTTATTACTTGATCTAACACAACCTTTTCTATTATTTTCGATATCACGGGTAAAATCGATATTGGGCGCAAATCTTTTAGTTCAGTGACACCACTTTTTTTAGGTATAGGTTTAATAATTGCTTTTTTCCAACAAGATGGGAAAATACTCGTTTTGATTGACTCGTTGATCATTTGAGTAATTATGGGAAGGGTAAAATCCAAGGTCATCTTTATCATATCTATGTTTAGATCATCATGTCCCGTAGCTTTTGTACTAATGTTGAAAATAATTTTCTTAACTTCTGTTTCCGTTGTAGGTTGTAATTCAAATGGGTCAGATTGAGGATTAGTCATTATTATTAAAGCTTTACTTATGTCAGTGTTATTACCGGTGGGTATGTCCAGGAAATGAGTATTAATTTTGTCGGGATCATTCAAATAGTCAGGGATAATATTTTCATTCGACTTATTGAGTTGCGTAGTTCGTCTTATATTTTTCCATAGTAAATTAGGTTTATTTAAGTTCTTATTAAGAGAATAATTGAAATAACTTTTTCGCTCCCTTTCGATGGTAGCGGTCACAAAATTTTTAAGAGTCCGGTAGTATTCCAGAGAGCCATCGTTTTCTTTTTTTTTTGCTTTTTTGAGCGCTTCATCTCTTAAACTCATTATAAATTTTACCATGTCTGTGATCCAGGGTTTAGGATTTTGTCGAATAATAATTTTGTGTAGTGGGGCATGAATGTCGAATAATTTTTTAATTAGTGAATTAAATATGTCAACCATTTCTTCAATACTGTCACATGTAAGAATAGATTCCCACGGAATATGTCTAAGGTCTTCTTTAAATAAGTCTGGGTTAATATTATGAAAAGATCTTAAATACCTTGACTGTTTAATTGTTTTGGGTTTTCCAATGTCAATATCAATTAAAATCAGTGCATGGTCGCTTAAACACGGGTTATGAATGACTTCAACCCCTTTACACTTTGAGCTGTTAGTAGTCAAAACGATATCTAGAATTGTATGGGAATGATCTGTGATTCTGGTAGGTTTCGTAACTAATTGCTCTAGGTTATGGTGATGGCAGAATTGGGTCATTTCTTTAAATTTTGAGGATTCTGTATTACTCATGTCAATATTTAGGTCTCCTAGTATACAAATAAAATCATAGCCTGTCATTAGATTTATAGAATCGCTGAGAGCATCAAGTGCATCCTGAACACTGACGCTCTCTGGTCTGTAAGCGGTACCCAGAGCTAGTTTTGAACCTGATACTTGTACTTCAAGCCACATTTGCTCAAGTGAGGATATCGGATGCTGTTTAATCTTTGTATTAATTTCCTCTCTAATATAAAATCCAACTCCCCCACCTTTTTTGCCTTGTCTAGGTCTATGTAGGAATCTATACTTGGGTATCCTGGGCGCAAGACACTCTTCTCCCGTTTTTAACCAAGTTTCGTTTATAGCAACTATATCAGGTTTGTAATTTAATAAGGTAACAAATAATTCATCTTTTCCTGTGTTTAAAGATCTAGCATTGAGTAATCCCAGTTTCAAACATGTTTTCTTTAGGGCAGCCATTATGTTAAGTATAATAGATAGACGCTATAGATAGGACGAGTGCAGAAACTATATTTGCGTAATGATGTGTACGTGTATGTGTGTGTATGTGTGTAATGAAAATGTATACATCCTAACAATACAAGAGTGTTATTGACAAACAAAACATCACAGAATATTATAAAATTTTCACAAATAAATGATAGTAAATTAGTGTTAAGAATCCGCACAGTAATAGTAATAACAGTAATATCATTAACAATGCAAGTATAAAATACCAGAAGCTCAAATGTCACTTTTTCCAAAAACCCTAATCAGATCTGCTACGCTACGAATGCGATGTCGCGGCTTGCCGTCATCCTGGCGAACGTAAACCTTTCCTTCACGCGTCCAAGCATATTTAAATTTAAGATCACGCGCCAGAGCTCGTGTCTTTTGAAATATGATGCGGGTGGGCTTAGTAAGGCGTTCATTTATGTATAAGGGTCTCGTAGGCTGAGGAAGCTTGAGTCCCTCGGAATTTAGGTTTCTTCGTGTGCGGGCAGCGTGCAACAGTGCGTCCCTTACAGCGCGGCGCGTGAAGCGCACGGCGAGCGGCCGTGGTCGCGCCGCCGCCGAGTCACCAGTTGTCGCCGCCGGCCGAGGCGGGCCAGCGCGTCCCGCGCTAACGATGTCCCTTTCATCTAGATCCATGCCAATTTTTTTTGCAATCGCCGTTACTAGATGGCTACAGTTCTCATTAGCCATTTCCACACACCCCGCTATCTCTAGGTCATTGGACAGTAGTGCTTGGTCACGTTCCGCATTGTCTACCTGTAGCTGCGTGATAATGCTCTCGAGGGCCGAGGTATTAGGTGGCTGTATTTCCGTCGACTTACTCTCCAAAATATTCATTCTGGCCTCCAGCTGATCGATTCGATTGTTTTGAGCTTGTATAGCGGTAGTTAGGCCAGCGATAGCTTCTCTGATACTTTCCATCTGAGTATAGAGAATTTCTCGCATATAATCTTTTAGATCGTTGACCATGGAGTTTTGAAGGTTTATGTACTTGTCGCTTTCGGTTTCTACATGTGAACTACTGATGTCATTTGATGGAGGTAGGCACTTGATTTTAGAGCGTAAAGTTACATTTTGTTCGCTGCTTTGTAGATTACCCAGCAGATCACTTTGTTTCGGCTCTACGTCTATTACTTCGTCAGCGGTGGCTGTGTTTCGCACCGGGGTGTTTACATTTCCCTTCTTTGGCCGTTTACTTGTACATTCCGGGCATCTCCAGTGGTCCTTGCGCTCTAAAAAATTTGCAGATTTAACGTTGATATTTGCACATTCAGTATCATATCTGGCCTTGCACGCCGTACATTGTACGTATTCTCTTTTCGGTAGAGGGTTTTGGCAACCAGCACATTTTTGTGGTGCGTTCATCTTTGTCTTCTGTAGGTAATATTTTTATTGAGAAAAAAAAATATTTTTTATTATTTAAATGTTTCTTAAATTTTTCAAATTTTCGGTTTTATTATTTTAATTAAAGACATGTAAAAAAAAAAAAAGTTTGATATTGGTCGCTCGAGATTTGATCTCATGTACACACGATGTTCCAATGCACTGTGCACAATACGCTATGAGCGCTTACGAAAGTAGTGCGAAAAATCCAAGTCGTTCTTGTCGTGGCTAAAGTTAAGGTGTGTATGATTCATCAACGCACAACACTTTGTTCACTGATTCAATTGCTTATCACAACGGTCACTTAAAAACTTTTGAATTTGCAAATGATTTATTGCACACAATGCACCATTTTTCGTTGTATATTTATTACTAGTTTAGAGAAGAACTCTTTATGTTCACATGTATGTACTTTTTAGGATTAAAATCGAATTATAGACCACTACTTTTGAATTTAATTTGAAGAGACACAGTATGTACGTCTAAACAGCTCCGCGGCGCGCGGGGAGTTGTTAACGCACATAAAGTTTGGTCCGGCACTATAATAATATATTATTTTCTTACCAACGTGGACGGTAGGTGGAGAAGGTACTTTATAGACTGGATTCCTTATAGCCAAACGAAACCATTCAAAGCTACGCGAACATTAAAGTTATTCAATCGCCTCTAAAATATTTTAACACCGCCATCTTCCGATCACTGATGTATGTCTGTCTGCAACCTGCAATTCAATGGCGGAACGCGAATTTTACAGTTCGCAATACAATCAGCATTGTGTCAAGCGCACGTCGCGCACTAAAATATAGTGCGGATATAAAATTTTGTTTGGTTTCTGACTTCTTACATCGAAAGACAGACAGTGGAAAGACCACGTCCGGACGACGGCGGCGAAGACGGCGCGACTCGCGCCTTCTGGCGTATTATAATTACATGGTACGAGGATACGTTATTATACTTTACTAGATACGAGTATAATGTACTAGATAGTATTATATAGTATACTAGCTGACCCCGCAAACGTTTAATTGAAAACTATTTTTATATTTATACAGGTTATAGTGCAAATGGCGAGTATATAATTATTGGGCCATCTAGTAATGAATTGACGTTATATTATTATTTGAATTGGATTGGATTTACTATTAAGCTATACTAATATTATAAAGAGGAAAAATTTGTTTGTAATGTTTTCACACAAAAACTATTATAATTACATGGTACGAGGATACGTTATTATACTTTACTAGATACGAGTATAATGTACTAAATAGTATTATATAGTATACTAGCTGACCCGGCAAACGTTTAATTGAAAACTATTTTTATATTTATACAGGTTATAGTGCAAATGGCGAGTAAAAGCCGGATAGTTGCCTCGGACGGATACATGCCCCGGTGTCTAATAAACTATGTTAGGATTATAAGTTGTGTTGGCGCTTTACTACAATAAGTAGTGACCGCCCCGCAGGCCTCAATGCCGCATAAGCCATCGGAATAGGCGCACGTGTTTTGTCCGTGTAAGCAAAAATCTTCCGCGGCGAACCTTTGACAGGCGTTATAATTATATTGGTAAGTAATTTGTATTGAATATTTTTATTACTGATCGTGGTTTCAGTCAACTTTTTGTTTCTTTGCATGCATTAGAGTTTAAATTACATTGTTTGTTATGTTTTATTGCTAAATATTTTTTATTTATTTTGCGAATAAAAAGGGCAAGTATCCGCATCAAAAAGGATAGTCGCCCTACTTACTGTCGCGGATAGTTGCCCCTAGAGTGACTAAAAATTTCTTAACAAGCAAAGACGGATTTTATTTTTTTGCTGTTTTTTTTAATTTACTTTATCTCTAACTTGTTGTAAATTAAATAAATATCTACTTCACAATTTTATATATTTATTCTAGATAAGCAAAATGCCTCGCAAATATAAGCGAAAACCAGGCGTGGTGCCACGCAACATCAACTGGACAGAAGATAGCTTAGCACTTGCCTTCGAAGAATTAAGAAGAAAAAAGACTAAAAAATATATCGATATGACTAGCAGTGAAACTAGAAGAGAAAATTACCAATTTACAGATCTGACAGTTCTAACAGTAGTGAAAGTGAAGAAAATGTCTTAAATCTAAACGACTACAAATCGATAAAAGACACTCGAAAGATATTAATAGTCAAAAATGCTAATTCAATAGTAAATACGACTAAAAAAGTTTCAATTGATAATTATTGCGTACAATGTTTTATAACTACAATTTAAATAAATCAAAATCAGATTGGATTCAATGTAAGATGTGTCGGATGTGGTTGCATGAAACATGTACAATATTCAAACACTGTTGTATGAGATGTGGAAAGTTAGAAACCTTATCTTCTGGTAAAAATTAATGTTAATACCAAAGTTGATTACCAAATTGTTGTATTTTTTTTTAAGACAAATGCTAATATTTTATAATAACTTACATAACTTTAAGTTTGAATAATATTTTAATAATTTAAATATTTTTTATAATTAAAACTGAAAACTATTTAATAATGTTAATTAATATTTTAAATTGTAGGTAGGTACTTAATAAAAGATCTCAGTAAATTATAATGACTGTTAAATAAATAATAAAGTAATAATTGATATAAATTTCTTTCTATCCAAAATAAAAACATACCGAGGGTACTATCCCCGCACGAGGCAAGTATCCCCCAAAGCATTTTCTACGCTAGGCTACTATCCGCCATAGTAGGCAACTATCCCTCTTCTGAGAGGTGTAATAAAACAGTATTTATTCAAAACCAGGGTTAATTATGTACACAAATATAGGCTTTTATAGAAGATAAAAGACCAATGTTGTGAGATACATACTTAATAATTTTCAGCAAGTTCATATTTTTTTTAAATAAAGCTTTCTCGAAAAGTGGGGCAACTATCCGGCTTTTACCCTATATAATTATTGGGCCATCTAGTAATGAATTGACGTTATATTATTATTTGAATTGGATTGGATTTACTATTAAGCTATACTAATATTATAAAGAGGAAAAATTTGTTTGTAATGTTTTCACACAAAAACTACTAGACCGATTTCAAAAATTCTTTCACCATTAGAAAGTTTCATCTTCACTGAGTGACATAGGCTATTTAATATTACTAGGTGTTAACAAAACTATTGTTATGTTTAATTCCACGCGAGCAACGTCGTCCACTAGACGAGCTCTCTGGTTATCGATTTCTAGATTTCCATAAAAATATACTTAGCGACATATAATGCGATATGCAGTGCAGTTATAATGAGAGTCAGTGTTAGGAAATATCGGACATCGGACCAACCACATTAATCAATGAGTGTAATGTATGTGTCTGTAAGTGTAATTGATACGAACACGCAAATATTATCGTCATAATCATAGCGTATGTTGACACCAGAATTCATTACTTAATTGAAAACAATTTTTATATTTATACTTAGTAATGAATTGACTTTCTTTATATTTGAATTAGATTAGATTTACTATATAACTGCTATGAATGCTGTTGCCAAATCTTAATAAATCTCGGTCTGATTTAAAAGACAATTTAAGAAAAGAATTAAATAATTTTACTTTATTTAAAACAGAAATACAACAAACAATTAATACAAATCACTTAAAATTAAAATATAGGTAGGTACATTTGACAAATAAATTTACAAAAATATGCAATAATTTTTTTCTCTAAAGATGAAGTTAATATCAAATTTTAATACAAACGATAGCAAACGGTAGCTAGCGGTAATAGACTTAAGAAACGAGCGAAAAACCATGCAGCATATGCAAGTGACGTGTTGACGCCGGGGCATTGCGTCTCGGCAATTTCGCGTCGCGAGCGTTAGTCGGTGCGTCAAGTGACGGAAATTGGATATTTTAATTTTTGCAGGTAAAAAGACCTGCAAATTTTTTTTTTTTTTCAAGAAACGGGAGATTAGTTTTCGATAAAATTTTACTATTCAGGATTCAAGTTTACATAAAACTTCTCAACTTTCATGCTGCATAGTAATTTGAAATATGGAAGCGTATAAATATACTTTCGAAATTCTTATTTGAGCGAAAAGACCGCCTTTGCCACCACTTTTTACCGTAGACCTAATATTGTTACATTATCTATGTTATTTTGTTCTTGTTGTGTACAATAAAGTGTATTTGTCTATACTAATATTATAAAGAGGAAAGATTTGTTTGTAATGTTTTCACACAAAAACTACTGGACCGATTTAAAAAATTCTTTCACCATTAGAAAGCTGCATCTTCATTGAGTGACATAGAATATATAATATTACTAGTTGTTGAAAATTTGTTTAATTGCTTTTACTTGTTGATTGAAAACAAAGACATACAAAAGTACTACCTACCACGAGTATAATTTTGCAAGATAGCAACTACACTTCACAAGCTCCAATTTAATTGGATAAGATATCCGCCAAGGATGACACTCGCTCGGACCGTTTGACACGATACGCTAACCACTCCCCGTCGGTGCGTCCAAGCGGTGCAACCCTATCGATTCTTCTAATCTAGTTAAACTGGATCGTCATCCGACAGACGGGAGCTGGGGAGGCGCCCTCCGCGTCAGAATTAAGTTATTGTCAAGCTTAGGCAAATGCTTGGCGCGTTGGGGCCAATGTTGGCCGATGTCGCGTTATAGTGTTGACTTCAGGTACCTCCAAAGGCTTCTTAATAGGCGTCCCCTAAGCAAGGTGGCCATAAAATGGTTACAATAATATATTTTTTTTATTTTTTTTTTTTATTTTAAGAGAAACAAAGGACTTTGTCGCTGGGCGACCACATCGTCCCGTATAGTCTGCGCACACATAACAACAATATATAAAAATAAAATTTAAATATAAATGCTAACAAAAATAGAACTAATTAAGAAATAAAATAAAACTAATACATCAATCTTAATTTACTAACGCTAAATCGGCCATCCCATACAGCACCTTAGCTTCTTCCGACGTCGGGGAAGCCAAAATGCTATTCGGGAGGCCGACATGCATGAGTGGATACTTCTTCGAGATTGCCTCTCTTAGTGTCGCACTCCGAACACACTCCATCAAGACGTGTTGGACATCCTCAACTACTCCGCAATTAACGCAATTTGGCGATAGGACTTTTTTCATCAAAAATGCAAACCTCTTCGATGGAATGTGTCCCGAGCGCAACCTAAGAGCAGTCTTGGTAGCATTTCTGCTCAAAGAATTAATATCCACCCACGAACACTTTGGTATCTGTGGCTGAATGGTTCTGTACCAAATCCCCTTCTCCCGTGACCTCTCATCAAAATATTCTTGCCATGCTACTCTGCAAAGCCTCTTTACTTCCTTTAATTGGTCTGAGAAAAGAGGCACCACAGAAAGTGGAACTCCGTCTTCAGCCGCTAGTTTGGCCAGCAAATCAACCTCTTCATTTTCTTTTAAATTAATGTGTGATGGGATCCATTGAATAATTACCTTCTTATTGTTATCTTTCAATCTTAGGATCGATTCTAAAATCCGGTAGGCAATCGGTAAACCTCTCCAATGAGAGGTACAACGAGCCAAGTGTTGGAGTGCACTTTTAGAGTCGCTCAATATCACGAATTGACCACAATTAACTGAATTGATATACGATAGGGCCTCTGCTATGGCAATCAATTCGATGTGCATAATGGAAATATCAGAATCAATCAGTCGTCGGCAAACGGTCGAAAGTGACGCTCGTTCACGGTGATTTTAAATTTTTATTTTTTTCCTACCTACCGACTAATAATGTCTAAGTGTGATATGTGTAAAAAAGCTATTACAAAATCTTATCCCGGACTGGAATGTAGTAAGTGTGAAAAGATAGTGCACTATAACACCAGATGCAGTGGCCTGACGAACAAACAAATAGCAGCTCTGAAAGCTGCCACCGGCCTGGAGTGGACTTGCATAGAATGTCAACGGGAGTCACCGAGACGAAACGCGTCCATCATAATTCCAGAAGAAGACGAAGATGATGATTTACCTGTGAATATTAATGCTAAGAAGTTATTGAGTAACATCACCAAAGAAGTTGAAAAAGCAATCAAGAGCGAGATGCGGGATTTGAACGAATCATTGCAGTTTCACAATGCTAAGCTGGAGGAAGTTGTAGAATGCATCGACGCATTTAAACAGACCATTAAAGTCCTCGAGAGAAAGAATGTGGAGCTCACTAATAGGAATAATAATCTAGAGACCCGTATCGGAGCCCTCGAGCAACGGCTGCATGAAATCGAACAAGTAAAACTGTCAAATTGTGTGGAGATAGCAAATGTGCCATGTTCGAGTGCTGAGGAGGTTAGTAAAATTGTAGAAAAGGTAGCTGTGAGACTTAAACAACCCCTCGAAGGTATAAAGAGTGCAAGTAGACTTCCTGGAAAAAAAGATCAACCGATAAACATAAACGTAGAACTACAAGATGAATCTTCGCAAGAAAAATGGATTATGGCAGCTAGATCTATAAAGACCAACGTAGCAGACATATGCCCTACCCAACCTGACAACCAAAACCTCATATACATCAGAGAATCAATGACAAAACTTAATAAAACTATTCTATGGCAGGCGAAGCAGGAGCTAAAAATTAATCAGAAATTCAAGTATGTATGGTTCAAAAAGGGATTTGTGAAGGCTCGCAAAGATGATACTTCAAAAATATATACGCTAAGAACCATGGACGATGTATATGTGCTAGCTAATAACAAACCATAAACTTTATTATATTATTATAAACTTTAGTGTTAATTTATCGTGTATTGCTTACTGTCTTTATTACTAGTATGGATAATTCATTACTGGATATTCATGAGATCTTTGACTGTAGAAATATTAACGATTTCCTAAATAACATCCCTAATACACATGTTAACTTATTATGCATTCATTTTAACATACGATCTTTGATTAAAAACTTCGCCACACTTGAACAATGCGTAGGTTCATCAAAGAAATGTATCGATCTAATAATTCTTACTGAAGTTAATATCACAGATAACATAAGCTGTTTGTATCAGTTAAAGGAGTATCAAATGTTTACGGCATTAAGAAAGTCAAGAAGGGGCGGCGGTATAATCATATTTGTAAATAATAAACACAAATGCAGTGTTAAAACTGTACCAACTAAACATTTTGAAAACATTCTATTTACAATCACTACTCAATCGAACTACACTGCGAATTTTTGTGCAGTATACCGCCCTCCCAGCTTGAGTAAAAACCTATTTATTGACGAACTACTTACCACAATTAGTAAACACACTAAAAATTATGATTTATACCTACTAGGAGATGTTAACATAAATCTGAGAGGGGATAATCCTATAAAACATAAATATAATAACATGTTACATAGTCAAGGCCTTGTAAGTGGGATCACAACACATACAAGATTAGAATTATATAATGGAAAAATAAGTAAATCTTGCATTGACCACATTTACGGCAGATCCCGCTCGCAAGACCTATACACAGCGGCGCTCGGCACGACTCTGGCCGATCACCGGGCTATTGTGCTGGCGTGTCTCGGTGCACGTATACAGGATGTCCCTATCTTTAAACCATGCATAAACAACAAAAAATTAATAACACTGTTGGAACAAATAGATTGGGGACCTACTCATAATATGACTTGCCCACTAAAAATATACAACTATATTCATACACAATTCACTGATTGCTATAGTAAATCGGAATATACAAAAAAAATCAATCAGAACAGAAAACGGAATAATAACGATTGGATAAATATTAAAATCATTAAAGCATGTGAGTACAGAGATAAATTATTTTTACAGTGGATAAAAGACACAAATAATATGATTTTAAAATTAAAATATAATAAAGCTAGAAATTACGCAAATACATTAATTCAACAAACTAAAAATAGTACTATTAAATCGAACATTATCTCTAATAAACATAACTCTAGAAACTTGTGGAATATATTAAACAGATTGACTGGTAGGATTAAGTCTTCTATCGATGAAGCCTTACAAAAGTCTTTTGGCGGTCCAGATAATATCAGTTCTAAAGATCTTGCCAATAATTTTGCTTCTAAGTTTTGTTATAACATTAAACAAATCGTTTCTAAGTGTTCCCAATCGTTGCTCAATAGAACATCCTACACATCTATAGCAAATGTATCCATGCGATATAGACCTGCAGATCCTGAGGCAGTAGAAAAGCTAATAAAATCTTTAAACACTAATAAAGCGCCGGGTGCAGACAAAATAAGAGCTATGGACATAAAAACTATATGTGGTAAAATTAAAACTGTTATTACTCAGCTGATTAATTCGTGTGTAACTACTGGTAGTTATCCACCATTGCTAAAGACTGGCATTGTAAGACCAATTCACAAAAAAGGCAGTCGAATAGAGTACGACAATTATAGACCCATAACTATTTTACCTACTATTGATAAAATAGTAGAAAAATATATAAGCACACAAATACACCAATTTTACGATAAAAATAAAATTTTGACAGACAAACAATACGGTTTTCAGCCTCATAAAAATACCACACAACTGCTATCCAGGTTCACTGACAGCATGTATAAACATATAGACAATAAAGAGCATGTTTTTGTCGTATTCATTGATTATAGTAAGGCATTCGACACTCTAAGACACGACTTACTCCTACAAAGCCTTAATAATAGTGGAGTCAGGGGAAATTTATTAAAGTGGTGCGAAAACTATCTGATGGATAGATCGTATAGAGTAAGGGTTAGCAACGCTGACAGTTTCACAGTGCAAGTAACGGAAGGCACAGCTCAAGGCTCAGTTTTAGGGCCTTTGCACTTTCTCACCTACGTGAATAGCTTGTCTAATGTTATTGAGCACTGTGAAATCTACCAATTTGCTGATGACACCTGCCTGGTGGCTGCTGGACGTAGACCCGAAGAAGCTCTTACTAAGCTCCAATATGATTTCGATATATTATCCAAATGGTCACACGACTTAGGACTAATACTCAACGCAAGTAAAACAAAACTTATGTATATTAGCACGAGCCACAATAGAAGTACCATTAAACCTTTAATCATAGCACATAACCACCAATGCCTTCACCTGAACAAAATATATACTACGCAATCTTCTTGTAATTGTGACTCGATCGAACTAGTTAGCAAACACACATACCTAGGTTTGGTTATAGACGACCGATTAAATTGGAAACAACACATAAACTATGTAAGTGATAGATTAAGAGCTATCCTAGCTAAATTTTCGCTAATAAAGAACAAAATTCCGTATAAAACACTTTTAATGTTATACAAATTTTTGGCAGAATCTATAATATCATATGGACTTACAAGCTATGGGAGAACTTTTAAAACTCACCTTGACAAAATTTTTTCACTTCAGTTGCGCATTTTAAAAGAAATTGTACCATATAATACAAAAATAACACTCAAGGAAGACTACCGAAAATTATTTGCATTTTGTGAAATTATACCCATCCATGAAAAAATCGAACTCACATTGTTAAAAGAACACTACTTTAACGAAAACCTAAAAAAAGTTCATATAATACATTCAAGCCGGAGATCAGATAATACTAGATTTCAACTTCCTAAATATAATAATCTATATGGCAAAAAAAGACTGAATTACATCATACCTTACCTAATAAGATGTAATAGCACCCCACCTAGCTTTAATATTTAACAACTGTATTAAAAGTGGAGAGTTTCCTGACCTAATGAAGCAAAGCAAAGTAATACCTTTATTCAAGTCCGGAAATAGCACAGATCCAACTAACTATAGGCCGATTTCCATTTTACCGGCTTGTAGTAAGATATTTGAGAAAATAATTCTCCAGCAACTTCTTAGCTACTTTACAAGTAATAAACTCCTACATAACAAACAGTTTGGCTTCACAAAAGGCCGTTCAACAACTGATGCGGGAGTTGAATTATTTACTGATATTTTCAATGCTTGGGAGAATTCATTGGATGCTCTGGGCATATTCTGTGATTTGTCCAAGGCATTTGATTGTGTACAGCATGAAACCTTAATCAGGAAACTCAATCACTATGGCATTAAAAATACCGCACTGAATCTTCTGATTTCTTATCTCAGCGAAAGAACTCAGAAAGTCGAAGTAAGCGGTACAAGATCGTCTGGGTCTTTAGTACAGATGGGGGTCCCACAAGGATCGATTCTGGGTCCGTTCCTGTTTTTAATATATATTAACGATCTACCTTATATGGTAGAGAATAATAACGAGATTGTATTGTTTGCAGATGACACCTCATTAATTTTCAAATTAAACAGGCAACAAACTAACTATGACGATGTAAACAATGCTCTCTCTGAAGTAGTGCATTGGTTTAGCGTAAATAACCTACTCTTAAATAGCAATAAAACCAATTGCATAAAATTTTCAGCACCTAATGTGAAACAAGTAGATAAGCAACCGGAACTAAATGGTGAAAAACTGAACTTAGTTAGCTCGACTGTTTTCCTTGGAATCACCATTGATGCGAAGTTGCAGTGGGGACCCCATATCTGTCGACTGGCGGATAGACTAAGTTCTGCAGCTTACGCGGTTAAAAGGATACGCTGTTTGGCGGATGTCGATACCGCTAGATTGGTATATTTTAGTTACTTTCACAGTGTAATGTCCTATGGCATTTTACTCTGGGGTAATGCAGCTGATACTAATATTATTTTTATTTTGCAGAAGAGGGCTATCCGTTATATATACAAAATGAAAAGTAGAGACTCCCTTAGAGAAAAATTTAAGGAAATAAACATCCTAACCCTTGCATCGCACTACATCTATGAGAATATTATGTATATTCGTAAAAATAGGCATCAGTTTGTAAGTCGTAGTGACCTAAATGCCTTACGCAATGTAACACTAAGGAACGGCCACAAATTAGCGTTTCCTAAATGCCGGCTTAGTAAGAAAAGTCGTTCCTTCATAGGAATGTCTATTCTAATATTCAATAAAGTCCCGGCTGCGGTTCAGTCTCTGCCTTTACAAAGGTTTAAAAAAACCATCAAACAAACATTATGTCGAAAAGCTTATTATAATATTCAGGAGTATTTGGATGATATAAAGGCATGGGACTGAATTAAACTCTGACAGGCTATCACTATGCTTCTGTATTAATTATACTAAAAATTGTAAGCAGGTGGCATATGGGGTGATTCTTGGCATACACGATTGGCTGTCTCGTGTCTGACTTAATCATGTCATGGTCATACTGTGCATTTTTCTGTAAAAATTAATTTGTATTTTAAAAGAGTACCGAGAGTTTTTTCCTCCGGCTTTTTTCTCTCTCGGCCTACACTAGGGCATAGGATAAGAATATTGTAAATTCTTCCTAAAGCCGATGACCATATAGATAGTCTATCGTGACTTAGAGCTTAGCTTAGTGGTAGGTAATTATTGTAAATTTATCTTAAGGCAAGTTAGACACCTGTGTAGGATTAGCTATTCATTCAATAATCAATAGCTAATCCTTTGCCTTATATAGATCAGTTAGTAGTTTAAGTAGTTTTTAGTTAGGTACCTAGACTTTCGTTAAGCGTGTCTAATCACCTCATAGCGAAATAAATTATTTGACTTTGACTTTGACTTTGAATAAACCAACTACCTAAAACGATTCGTGAAGCACTAACGCATAAAAACATAAAATTCAAGCTAAAACAATACTATCTTGAACTAATTAAAAACAAATATATGTAATACATTACCTACTATAACAAAAAAATATACGAGTATATATCATAACAAAGATCATAAAATAGTCATCCTGTACGTGAACCGAGAATACAGTTCTTAACTGCTTTTGTGTTCATTATGTCATTCATAGGTAGACTGATGTTATTAATATCAAACTACCTACATTTCTTCCTTAATATTATTTAACTTTTTTTTTTTTTTATAACACCTACATTATATTAATCATAATGTCAGTTAAATTTAGCATCACCTGAATACTATCTGATATTACATTTAAGTAGGGTTAAAAATAAACCTTTTGTCGACGGCACAGGGTGTACAGAAAAACTCATGTGAGTTTATGAGACACCTTCTAATTTGTAAGTTTACCTGTATAACTTTTTTTAAATATTAATAAATAAATAAATAAATAATCCTAAGTTTCATACCAATTTGAAGATTGGGGTCCAGAAAAGCCGACCCAGCTCTATTTCCTTCTTTGGATCCATCAGTAAAAATTTTGTACCAGCCTCCAAATTTTTCGTCTATAAATTTTATACAAATGTTTTTCAAGTTGTGAGAGCTGTATGTTCGTTTGGCATTCTTAATATTTGGAATAGATGTATGAATTACCTGCTGCATATTAATATTACTAACCCAGGTCTCTAGAGAGTACATATCAAGTTGTTTATTGCAATAAACGGAAACGGAACATAAAGAAGTACTAGTATTGATAAGTAATGGAAGTTTTTTGGATGTCCAATACCGAGAACCACGCAAAGATGCTAATTCTTGTATATTTTGAATTAAGTTATTATTGCAAAAGGATTTAGATTTCAACCAAAATTTTCCGCCAAGGTATTCTCTACGAAATTGAAGAGGTGTAAGATGCAACTCATTCTCCATCACATGGATTGGAGTACTCCGAATAAAACCACCTATGACACGAAGAGCTTGATTTTGTACTCTATCCAGCTTTAACAAGTTAGATCTACAACTATTACCGTATAAAAAGCTAGCGTAATCGATTCGGCTACGTATAATAGATATATACAGGCGCCGTAAGTGTCTTTGGTGAATACCCCATCCTGGACCCGATAAAACTTTCAAAAGATTAATAAATTTACTTACTTTTTCGATAATTACGTTAATATGTTTTCCCCATCTAAGTGAACCATCCAACCACAAACCCAGATATTTAACCTGATCAACCCTGGGCACGGACTGGCTGTTTATTTTTAGGTCAATTGATCCCCTGAAGCGGCCTTTCTTAAAAATACATAATTTACTCTTTGTCGAAGAAATAGCTAAACCTAAATTACTTAGCATAAAGTCGAGTGATACACACGCAACTTTAAGCTCATCGACTGCCGATTCAACTTTATTTTTTGATATGTACATTACGAAGTCATCAGCATATTGAGAGATTTCCACGTTCTGAATTTGTTTGCAAACATTGATAGTAGCTGCGTTAAATAAAAGTGGGGACAGCGGGTCTCCTTGAGCCAGACCCTGACCAGTAATTCGAATAAGATATTGTCCTTCAACAGCAAGTTTTAGCTCCCTATTTTTTAAAAAAGCCCACAAATAAGAACAAATCTTAGATCCTACGTCCAATCTATCTAGAGTATATAATAAACAACTAACATTGACATTATTATATGCATTATTTATGTCAATAAAACAGGCGGCGGTTACCAAATCTTTAGAAAAACCTATTTGAATTTTCGAGACCAAACGAGAAAGGTTATCATAACATGACCGAGCTTTACGGAAACCAACCATGTTTTCAGAAAACATCATTCTTTTTTCAAAATACCATTCCAATCTTTTGTTTAGTATTGAATGAAAAATTTTACACAAACACGAAATCAATGATATAGGTCTGAGTTCGTTAAGATCCCTGCCTGTTTTCGGAATTGGTATTATCTTTATTTGTCGCCACTGTGTGGGCACATAACCAGTATTTAAAAACATAGTATACAACTCAATTAGAATGTTTTTTGCTATTAACGGTAGATTTTCTATCATAGAGAACGAAATTTCATCAATCCCTGGCGCAGTATCTGATTTCTTAATTGAATTATCTAGTTCTTGGATAGTTATATCGGATTCTAGCTCAATATTAATGGACTGGAACTGTGGTTGAGGGGGACATACATAAGCTGGCGCTAAAGAATTTAATAGTATCTCTGCCTGTTCTTTATCTATGTGTTGTCTAAATGAGGTTGATCTATGGCCTTTTATCCATCTCATATTACGCCACATATCTGGAGATGAAGTAGTTTCATTTATAGAAGTACAAAAGGCTTGCCACGACCTGCATTTTGCTAGTCTAATAACTCCCTGTGCATTTTGTATCTTTTCTTGTAGTATGTCTAAATTAGCTGGGGATGGATTTCGTCTTAAATTAGCCAAAGCAAGACGACGTTCAGCTACCGCCTTTGATAGTTCGGCATTCCAGTATGGTTTGGGCTTAAATTTATCACAAATATGTTGAGGTATTTTAATATATGGGATGTATTTATTTGCTGCTGATAATAGGGAAAACTCCAACATGTCATAGCACTCCTGAGGATTTGTTGGAATGTTGATATCTGCCAATGATCTTTCTATGAATGATTTATAAGAACTCCAATCACAATTTTTATAATTTCTTTTTTTTAAATAACTACGAGGGACATTAAAATTAATTGATAATTTGATTATCAGATGGTCGCTACCAAGAGATTCATTACTGACATTCCATGACAATAACGTTGCCAAGTCTGTTGAGACAAATGAAATATCTGGAGAAGACTGCTGCAAAACTCCATCGACAAGACGCACTCTGGTTGGTTGGCCAGTATTTAAATAACTCAGGTTGTGTTCTAATAAAGAATCGAAGATTTGACTCCCTCTCTGATCTGTTTTATGAGACCAATTTGTATGGTGTGCATTGAAGTCCCCTAATATCAGAGACTTCGTATTTACAAGCGAAAAAACGTAGTCCCAATCATTTTGTATCGTACTTACCGTTGAAGGACAATAGACTGATATAATATTCTCAATATGCTGACAATTGAAAAGCTTAACATGTAATAATTCTATACCTACGTTAGGACAGCGTGATTGCCGAGCCTTACTTGTAACAGACTTATGAACTAATATAGCAACGCCCCCATATCCATCTGGCCTATCTAACCTATACGTATTATAGTTTCTCACACTTAGATAACTCCCTGGCTCAAGCCAGGTTTCACTCAACACAGCAATATGAATTTTTTCGTTAGTAAGCAACGACTCAAGAGATACCAACTTCGGTCTTAAACTTTGACAGTTCCACTGTATGATATTAACATTAACGTTAACAAGATTGTTAATCATTATTATCAAAAATGTTAAATAAGGAGTCCGCTGAAAAACAGCTAGCTATATTGGACAGTATCCATTCTTTACAAATAATTATAACTTGGTGAATTTTATCTTCTAATGAATCTTTGCTTACTATTATTTTATATATACTAATAAGAAAACGAATAAAGCTCGAATCCTTCGTGTTATGTTCCCGAGACTTTTTGGGCAATTCACTGTTGTTTCTCACTTCTAAATACTCGGTATTCTTATATCCGCCAGTCTCCATAGGTTGAGGTTCCGATGAAGTGGATTGAATTGGGCCTGGAAAGGTAGTCGGCGGCTGTTTGCGCTTCTTCTGCTTACGGCTTAGTACCTCTTTGTAAGAACTCTGCTGTGGTGGCTCGATTATTTGAGCTTCAGTTTGTTCCCTCGTGGCTGGTTGAATGATCTCCGTGCGGCTAGGTTCAGGTATAGGTTCAGAGGGCAGTAAATCGGACCTTTGAGTTACACTGGGGGCGATGTCCGGGAATAAGTATCTGTCAGGCACCGGAGAAGGTGGAACATACATGGCCAGCGCTTTTCTATAGGTACAGTTGAACTCCGCCATCAATTCACGGATTCTCCTTTCCTTTTTAAACACCGGGCAAACTTTATGCAAGGCCATGTGATTTCCGGTGCAATTAACACAGACAAATGATGTAGATTCGCAGTTATCGTGGTTTTTAGTACATTTGGGACATACTACCTTTTTCGATGGACATAATAGTCGAGAGTGTCCAAACTTCCAACAGCGCGAGCACTGGGTCACAGGAAAGACATAGGGAACCACGTTCACTTTCATGCCATATAAGTACACATATGCTGGTAACGACGCTCCTTTGAAGGCTAGGCGGATGGCTTCACATTTTACCCAACCGCTATCTCCATCATGATTCCTTTTATTTAGTCTTCTTGCAGACAATAACTCACCATCAAACGACAAGCTCTTAATTATTTCTTCCTCAGTCACATCCAAATCAATATCTTTGATTACTCCGTATGACAAACCTACTTCTGTGGTTCTCTGGGATCTCCATCCAAGATCGCAAAGAGCTTTGCACTTAGTAAATCGATCCGCGTCTGCTTCACTCTCAAATGATATTAGTATTTTATATTGGTGTATGTACTTAACTCGGCTAATCCCACTAATATTGTTCGTTTTTAATAATCTCGCTAATGCAAATTGTTTAGGCAAAGGTGAATTGCATGTAACTAAAACTTCTATTTTCTCCTGGATTTCCGTGCTAGATCTACGAACTACTTTGCGGCCCCTTGCTACTTTATCCCATCCATCTTCAGAAGAACTTTCTCCGCCTGTTCTTACCCTTTTCCTATTCAGTTCCTCCAATAAACTTGCTTCTGTATTATTATGCTCGATACTTTCCACTTCATTATTACACGTACCCACATCACTCATTACGCAAAACTCAACTGTATCCTCTACATCATAAGTTAAATTACTCATTGCGCACGGGCCCGAGGCCTGTGCCGGCTGAGCCCGCGCTTATCTCTAAGTTATCTAGGTATTTAAATTGTTATTGTTTCGCGCGACACAACGATCTCGCCCGAGATTTTTTCCTACAATAATATAGGAAAAAATCTTTATCTTAATATATATGTATATTTCAACGACCCATAGACGTCCCACTGCTGGGCACGGGTCTCCCCCACAGACACTGCTGCGGGAGGTCTAGAGCATACTCCACCACGCTGCTCCAATGCGGATTGGTGGAAGGGTTAGTGGCCAACCCAGTGTCGAATGTTCTCAAGCCACCCGAAGGTCTTCGACAAGGCTTAACGACTGTTTCCAGCATTGAAAACAACCGGGACCGACGGCTTTACGTGCCCACCGACGCACGGTAGCGTCCATGAAATTTTTGCCACTAGCGGTCACCCATCCACAAACCGACCGCGCCCGTCGTTGCTTAACTCTTTCGATCACATTGAGTCGAAACGAGCCACTGGGCTATGGACGCTACAACTACATATTACGTAGTTATATTCCCGTTCCGATTCGTGGACGTCTGTCACAATTTGCGGCTTAATCTGCCGTGACGGCCGCCATGTATCACATGGGGCGAGTTGCTCAGGTGTGAATCGTTTTCGATTGCGCAAAGAAAACGCACAACATTTTCGATACGATTGTAGCTGAGAGTGCCTTGAGATATGGGATAGAAGTTTGTTAGAATATTTCTTAAATTTCAATAGAATTGCATTATTTTTGCAAAAAAAATGTTTACGGTTGAATGAATAACAATATAGATTAAGTATGTGGTGTAAACGAAACTAATGTTATGTTTATTTCACGCGAGCGAAGCTGTAGGCGTCCACTAGTGATGGAATATAACCTATTTGTTCTTGACTATCAAATTTAATATTAAATTTAATAATATTAAAATCAAGTAAGTACCTATCATAATTCATAGAATATTAAATGAAACAGTAATGTTCTATTTGATGAGAGGGTCCTGAGTTCAATTCCCAATTGGGGCAGATATTTAAGTGACGGATGAGTCTGTGAATAGATTTGCTTGTTATTTGTACAGTTTAATTTCCCTGCTTCTTTTTACCTTCGAATACAAGCAACGCGACTAATAAAACAGAAAGTTTAAAATATCTCATTCGATTTTCATTCATAGAGTTGTTTATGCATGGCGAATTAAATATTCCATCTCATTTGATCTTATCGAGTGCGAACGAGACAGAGAACTCTGTTCGGGCTCATTCAATGTGCAGTCCTTTTAATGGAATTTATTTAAAGTGCGGTTTGAATACGCGTTGTATTCTTTTTTTAAGTATTTTGTGCCAGTTTCGAGTGCGATCGTATGACGGATTTGTGGATTCTTTTTGCAACTGTGCACGATGGTTAATCCTATCCGGAATAAATGACTTTTCGAATACATTCTACGCTCGTCGTGTGTGGAAAAGGACAAAGGGAAACTACATTTTTCATCTACATACGATGTTATTGATATACCATACTCATTTTTAGGACACTTTTGAAAATAAGCTAACATAACATTACAAGGGTAGGTAAGTACCTATGTATACTATAGGTATACCTTACTCGCCACTTTTCACCAGTTTTATTTATTTCTTGAGCTACTAGTTTCAAGTTATAATAATACTTAATTTATAATTAAAAAAAAATAATTAAAAACACGCTTTTGTAGATAACTGAATAGGGCTAACCCTGAAGGTCAACACAATGGATTAAACTATTTAAATTATTGAGTTGTCATCGGTCCTTGATAAGTGTGCAAAGATTCATATTAATCCGACGTTTTGAAGGGGGTGAAAATCACGTCCACAGATTCCGTTACATACATACCTACATACCAAGCTAATAGAAGCGTGTTAAAAACACAATAACACTTTTTCGGTCTCTTGGATAAATTTCAGGTCTTTTTGAAGTTATACTTCTTTTGGACGAAAAATGATGAGAGTAAATTTTTACGATGCTTCCAGTTTCCACCTCGAAAATTATTTATTTTCAGTTGTTCTTCTTGTGACAACGTCAATGTCATGGTAATTGAAATAAGACATCGACAGTGCAGGTTGTTCTTGCAAAGGTTATACAAAGAAGTATAACTTCTAACGCGTGTACTTAAGTATACACACAATTTTTTTTTTTAATTTTTTGAGTTACCTCGTAATGACATCATCGCCAGATTTTCGCTAATGTAGTCGCATCGCTAATCGCTCCATTCAATTCTACCTGCCTAATAAAATACATATTGTAAACAAAACAGCTTTAAAAAAAATCCCGTGCGCATTTGAACTGCCGACGACCTCACCTCAGCACCGCAACGGGTAGTTGCGGTGACTAAGATGGAATGTTTCCTGTAGATAATTATTCTTGAAGTTATTCCCCAACTGATAACGGCGGGGTGCTTTATCGGCGGGGCTTGGGCCTCACCACTGGGTAGATATCAACGTCATTTGTAAAGAAAGTGTGGGAGAAATGTGTAATTAAGAATACTTGGTGGCTTGGTGGGGTATTTACAGTAGAATTGATAAAGGATTCTTTTAGAATGCATTGGAAGTGCTTTGTCTGTCTTGGTTTGCTGACTTGTCTGGTATTTTTGGGGTTCAAGGTGGGATGGTTTCCATGGAATCGTTAACGGCTAGGCTTTTCGTTATACGTAGGTAATTTAAGTAGGCACATTTTTTACAAACTTAAAAAAAAACATGCAGTCAAATTAATAACCTCCTCCATTTTTGGAAGTCAGTTAAAATTATACCGTTAGTAAATTTAAAAAAAAAAAAACGTTTTTATAACTTTTTATTTTCATTTTCGTGCATTGTCATCGGAACCAAATATGTGTGTCAAATTTCAGCTCGATAACTTCAGTGGAAGTGGGTAAAATATTGATTGCAAGATTCCAAGACATACATACGTACATGCATACATACATATACATACATACATACATATACATACATACATACGAGTGAAGTTAAATAAAAGCTCTTAATAAAAAGAGAGACTGACATTGAAAATTTTACTCGAAATTATTTTTTCATCGAATACACTGAACCCTAAAATGGTTGAACAAATTAAATTAATCCCGTCTGTGAGCATACAATTGGTGTGCCACGTTACAGCGGACAAACACGGGTAGACAAACATCTTGCTAAACACATTACTTACTTACTCTGAATTTATAGAAAACAATTAATATCCCCGAAATGGTGGTAGGCAGTAGGTACCGTAACCCGTAACGACGCATAAAATTCATAGCTACATCCATTCCGCGTCTGCTCAACCCTTTAATCACTCGCGTGAATGTGTCCCCTGTCCCGCTGTTTATTTATTAGATTATACTGCTTTGTAATGTACTTAACACTCCACTGAGGAATCCCTAATGGGTCCTCCTTAGGAACCGTCGTGGGAGTAGTTTTAATTGAGATACTGGTGGGGAGGACGTTTATTACAAAAACACGCGTCGCTGGATAGGGTTAACATACTGACGTGTGTATTGACTTTGTCTTGATAAAGAGGTACAGCCAATGTTTATTTTACTAAGATGTAACTGGTGCGTAGTTAAATTGTAAGACAACGTTGTAAGAGCAACACCAGGGCATAGGTAATATAAGTACAAGTATGAACATCGAATGAATTTAGTAAGACACGATTTAGAACTAAACTCTTAATTAATTGTATCAGGCGTTACTTTGCGGAACTCCATTATTACAAACCAAAAATTAATCTATTTTGCAACAATCCGCGAACAAAATTATATGGTGATGCATGTATTCCTTCATGCACGCAGCACCTCCCCTCCCACACAGGAAAACATGCACATGCGATCAATGAACACACACACCAACACGTGTTTCGAAACCCCAAAACAAGGCATCCTCAGGGTAAGAAGCCTCCACGACGGTTAATCGCAATGATTGCGATTATTATCATTTTGTTCGCGGATTTTTGCAAAATAGATAAATTTTTGGTTTTCAATAACAGCTTGATCCTGAGCATTGATTTTCATTAGTTCTAAGCTAACGTTGAAATACGTACAGTCACGCACGCAATTTAAGATTAGTTACACCAGTGATCAACAAATGTGGTTGACAAATATTTTTGGTGCATACTTCGAGGCATTACTTTATCGCATGAAAGTACCTGATCCTTACGTATAGGTATATCTATATCGTTACTTTGTGCCACAGTCACGTCGAAACAGCCGCGGCGCGAAGAAACAGTTGACAGTTCTGTTGACGACACAAATGACAAATAAGCTTGACTTCAGAAACCCATGTCGTTTATTCTTTGCAGTGGTTATTTGTGAATTGTGAAAATACAAAATATTACCTATTACGACTAGCTACGACGCACTAGCGACATCTGTTTTAAACGTAATTCTTGTTTCGCTAGCTTGTAGTACTTTGCTTCAATGTTTCAAATCAGTGTTGTTAATCGAAGTTGAAATACAGAATAAATAATTAAAACCAACCAAATTAATATTCATTTTACGATAACAATAAAATATTAATTTCATAAATTGACATATTATGTACTTAACATATTATTGGAATTGACACTATTAAAATTAAGAACATTTTACTTAATTTGACACATTATTATTAATTGACAAACATTGACATTATAATAAAACAATAACGTGACAGTAAGCAAGCAGCAGCGTCTCCCTTTCTTCTACTCCAATTATATTGCCTTACAGAGTTCATTTTTATATTAAAAATAAACATCTTAAACATGACTGCAATAAATTAATATTATGAACATGAATATAAATATAATGCCTGCAATGGCATTGTTCAACTAAAATAATTTTAAAAATGCGTTATCCGTTCGTCTCAGTTAAGTGCAGCAAGGCCGTAAGAACTAGCGATGAGTGACACGGAGATAACTGACATCGATCACCGAAATAGCTTTTTGTGAAACGCATTAACATTTTCTGTTGACCGGGGCGACCGGGGCGACTCCCCTGACCGATGCGCCGCCCGTAAAGTGTTTATGAGAAATAGCTTGAATGTCTCGGCGACGACAGGGTTATCGACGTTCGCACGAGAGATCCCCAGCTGCAATACAGGGTTAGGTATAAGTAGGTATATTTTTGTATAGTAAAATAGTAGAGTTTAGATAGTCATTAAATTACACATTATATGTAATTTTTTTACTTATTTTAATGTTATGCATAATGGTATTTTCTACCAGTCAAACAGCTGAGAAGTAGTGGTGGGTGAGACAAACAAACAAAAGAGAAAAAAAAGCTAAAGAAACAAATTAAATTCCATATTAAAGGTAATAATAACAATTTTCTAGTTCTACCATACTTTTTGTGTTTAAGAAAACATGCCTAATAAGTTAATACCACTAATTCGTACGGCGGGGCTGAGTTCAACGGAAGTTAACAAAATGTTCCTTGGAGACTGTACTACAAAGTTGCACGCAGAAATCGCGAATATTTATGTTTGATATTAAAAGTCACGAACCGGAACGCGAGCGAAAACAAAACGCGCGCTCGGGAGCGACCCAGTACAGTACTTATAAAAAAATCGCACCAAACAACAACAAACGCGCAACCAACTAATTCGCGTGTTATTATTAGCTGCAGTACGCATAAACAAGGTTATTCTGAAACATCGCCCCGGAGCGTATCGATGCGTCGACGGCAGCACGGTTGGCGCTTAAAAGCTAACCCGTCCCGTAGAAAGGGACGCACGAAGCACGTGGGAAGTGGATTCCGAACGCACGCATCCCTACCCTCCCCTCCCCACTCCCGGCTCGGCGCCGCGCGCATTAGTCGCGCGCCGACCGTCGTATCGGCAACACGTCCTAGAGGAACCCGCGCGCGTATATCAGTACCCGCCCTGACGTTGTGCAGTGACCAAGTTCGAACGTGATTAGTGTGACATGCACATGTGGTTGTGAAAGTAACAAATAAAAATTGTGTAGTGAGTGCACTATGCCGATGTGTGAGTTATGAATGGTCTGGACCGCTGCTTCTTCGATCAACGTAAGTCTTGTTTTGGTTTCAGTCGGTCCGCTGCCGTTATTGCAAATCTCTATGCGGTTCCGCAACCTTCAGTTTCGTACACAGCTGCAGTGTTATTGACGTCGGATTAACAATTTTCTTGGGCTGTCGTGCTGTGGTTTTGGCAACAGACGTAGGTAGTTAGATTTTACTCGTGTTAAATGTCGCGTGACTGAAACACTGTTTTGATATTAACATTTTGAGGTTTTAATAGTAAATACAAAAAAGTGTGATAATATGTGGGTAGGTTAGTGTAGTATAATTGGATCTTAGAGAGCTGAGATTATGTAATGAACATCAAAAGAACTTTATATCATTAAAATTTACTAAACGTTTTTGAATATTAAATACCCACATTTTGCCAACATTGAAGAAAAGTTATAATGACCAAAAGGGCGATAAAAGTGTAATTAAGATAAAGGATTTTTCATTAACGGAACGGTTACAGTGAGTGGAGCTAAGTCTATTGCTGAAACTTCGTTAAATTGCCTCAACTCCGTCTATTGATAAAACCGGATAATCCAATTAGACAACCAGTAGCCGAGTGATCGAAGATTATTAATTTTACACCACGATGTTTAACTGGATTTTGAAAATAGAAGCCATTACTTTAGTATTTCGTCTCAGGTACAAGTGTAATAATGGAAGAATTTGATCTTAACAAGAAAATTCAAATAAGAGCTTATGGATAAAATTACTCGATAAAATATGAGATAATACGTAATTAGTAGTAGTACTGGTTCAATTTTGTTAAAGTGTGAAAATTAGTGACTAAGACCCTAATTTAAATTAATTATATAAGGCACATTTTTATATGGAAAAACATTTATCCTTAAATCCTTTTATCCTTATGGCTCAGCATTTTTCCGTAGGAACGGAGACCCATACGTATTTTTTACGAAACTTTAAAATAGGCCATCACGATATGATTTGAGATTGATTTTCTACGGATTTTAGGGCTGTAGTTAACAAATTATATTACGAGTATTATGTATGTGAGTGTCTTACCTGAAGAAGTTACACATTCTTATACACACAAATAATTCTTATAGTGATTTTTAATAAAATTTATACGTCAAACTTTACCTTCCGCCTCAAAATAGCCTCTCACTCGAGGGGGTATATGTTCAAATCCTAGCGGCACGCACCCATAACAAAAAGGTATAGTTAGTTACTGTGCAATTTTAGAAATTTGATGTGACCAGCTGTAACGGTGAAGGACACTTCCATAATGTTCTTCGTTTGAATGCATGTGAAATCTGTCAATCCGTACATGGCCAGTGTGGTCCATTCCAAAAGGAGACTGTGGGAAAAAATATGGTTGTAGTGGTGGTGTGTGTACCTTCCTTTATAAGTGATATTAACTAAGTTCCTACATCGGTCCTACAGGAGTCGGTAACAACCATCTCAGCCCCTTTTTGAGTCTTCGAAATCGATAACAGTTGTCATGGGCGGTGTTGCACACTCGTTTGCTATCTTATATCCATATAAAAATAGATGGGCAACCGTACATATATTAGCATAGAAAATCGCTCTGATACGGATATTTTTTAATTGAATTGATTCCTAAATCTAGTATAACGGTATTAAAATTTCTTAATACAAATTTGAAGCAGGCGAAATCCTAGTGAAAGACCAGTGAATTGAATGCATCACTCATCTAGCAGGAACGGTGGCGAATAACAAAACATTGTTCGTGATCAAGAAGAGAACAGCAACATTTGTATTACGCTAAGATAAACTGAGTACTCGCCTACATAATGAGCCTTTATTGTATTTACTCGAGATAAGCTCGACTCGTGATATCCTTAACTCGTTTGACTCCAATAGCAGTTACAAGCACGAGAGTCGTAATTCCGGCTCACTATAAGCTTTCGACTTTAGAGCCAAGACTGTCCTTCGGGAGTGGATGCGTTCTGTGATGTGAACAAAATTTTAAGTGAAAGAAACTGCAGTGAGATATTGTCGAATATAAGTATGTGCAAAATATATATTAATGACTGTTGTACGGCTTAGTTTACTCCTTCAGAGAATTACAGGCGTGATGCTAATTACTTTCTTGAAGATAAGATTATTACATTAATCGCATTTTTGAAGTGACTCAAGCTTTAAAAATTCGGAGCTCATTTGAGATTTTTCTATTATTACATATTTTTAAAGTATGAAATATTCACTAAAGTGAATACATTAAGTATAGAGATTTATAACTTGTAATAATATTTTAAAAAATTGTCTATCGTGACAAATGAAAGTTGAGCTTTGAGCTTATAAATAATTGCTCGATAAACAACTGAAAACAGTATTTATTGAAGACAATAGGCGTGAACTAACAAACGGAAATGATATAAATTGATGATGACAGTCTTCAATTAAGCCGACTCCTTAGATGATTGAGCACATTAAGACAACAGAGTGGAAAGCTAGGATTTTTTAAAGTGTTCAATACTGAGTACAGAGTTTACTTTAGGAAGTAATAGTTACCGACATAAAGATTATTTAAACACTTGTTTTATTGCTACTTTATAATAAAGTGTTACAAATTTAAACATCTGTCTACGAAATTATGATTATAACGTAGAGGAAACGAAAACTGGTATGATTATTGTGTTCAGCAACCTAATATTGGAAATTGATGATAAAAAAAGTCTCTCTTCAGCCCTGTGACTTCAGACTGACTTTGAACAAGACTCAAATATGGACTGGGACTCGTTAGCCCAGTTAGCTGAGAGTTATTAGAAGAAACCACACCTTTCCAGTCAAACCACAATTGTTTTGAAAACTGTAGAAATGGTACTAGGTACCGTAGCGGACGGTGGTACTGCCCCGGTAAAATTCTATATGGAACAAAATAGACTTCATATAAAACCTATTCGGTTCCCTATGGGCTCTACAAATATTGATGAATCGAGACGATGATGAATGATTCGTTTAGTTAAGCAAGGTCCAATCTATTCAAATTCACTACGGTCCATGTTGTCCAACCGCAGAGTACTTACATGTATTGTAATTCTTTTAAATGTAAACACATTAGTAAACGACAGGAGTATTTGAGGCCTATCCTCCATTACAAATTTATTATGCGGCGAGTCATCGTGTTTGTTCTTTGTTGAATAGCAAACGGAACGCGGTTATTGAATCGAGTTTAAAAAATTGATATGAGATTTTATTTTATCTCATGATTGAATTGTTTTTAACACGCTTTCATTAGCTTGGTATGATGGTATGTAGGTAATTAAATGTGTGTGTAACGAAATCTTTAAATGTGATTTTCACCCATTTCAAAACGTCGGATTAATTTGAAACTTTGCACACTTATCAAGGAATGATGACAATGCAATAATTTAAAAACAAATCAACATTTTAATTCGGTTATCTATAAAAGTATGTTTTTGAAACGATTTTGTTATTTTTATAGTTAGAATAATTTTATCGATCATATCTTCTTGTGTATGTAGGTTTTGTTTTTCAGTTGTGACACTTATATTATAAGCTCATAGGTATTTTGTGTTCAGTTTCCTCCAGACTAACAGGCAATGCAAACACATTGAACGGAGTGCCGGGGTGAGGGAGGCAACCTTATAAAGAGGAGGAACAATTTCCGTCATAAATATTCAAGGACGGGTATCCACTTTTGCATTCGTCATTCGCCACATGTAAATTTATCGAGGCTTTAATGCTTATTGCTTGCATGAGCCATTGTTTTGATTTGTCGATTGTCTGCAGGCTTTTAAGTATCATGCGAGTACATTTGTTCGTAGTTTTTTTATGGGCCGATATAACCTATTCAATACGTAACACCTACTCTTAGAAAAATCCAGAATTATGTTTGAAGTTGAAATAACGATGAAACTTTCCAAATATTGGCTCAAGGCTCGTGCTTGACGTCTGTTAAAGTTGTTAAGTGTTTGTTTACATTGAAATCGATGGCCAATCCGGTGTCAACAAATCACACGACGTCCCGACACCCACCGAACAAACATGGATCACCATAGCAAATAATAAAAAAGCATATTGAAATAGTTCAGTGGGGACCACCCGCGCGACGAACGGAGCGGGCACGCACGGCCATTATACTGATGTATCAAAAGACACGGTTCCGCCCTTTCCTATTCATTTTAACGTAATTTACATCTCGTCTATTCTTACATTTGGTACGGGATCCGTATGGGATTCTAATGGCTTTTTTAAGGACATCCAGGATATTCCCGAGATGGGCCGTGAAAACTTAAACAGTGAGACAGTTTTTGTTTTTGTTTTGTTTGTGTTCTACTTTGTTTTTTACATCCAACAGATAATAAGAAATATAATAGATACTTTATGTAGTCAAATAAGGCTGCCGTATTAATATATCTCTAAATATAAAAATGTTTTTAGACAAGTAACTAGAACAATCTAGTTTTAAGAATGGCTAAACGATACCGGATTTTAACTTAATACTTTTGTTAATCGTTTACTTATGTAAATCGTCGCATTTAAACCTTATGACACGATTATAGCGTATAACCTACACAGTTGATTTATAGATATTACATATATTATATATGTTGATAATAGTTAGTGCTTTATTTCATAAGATGTATTTTGAACAATCATCATCATCATTACATTACATGGTTGGTCAGAGTATAGCACATCTTTGTGATAAAGTAATTGTTCATCACAATAAAAATCATCTAAAAAGATTAGAAGTTGTAATTCACAACCCTTTCTTTATCCCACTATTGGGCACGGGTCTCCTCTCAAAATGGGATAGGGATTAGGCCTTAGTCCACCACGCTGGCCAAGTGCGGATTGGCAGACTTCACATGCCTTCGAGAACATTATGAAGAACTCTCAGGCATGCAGGTTTCCTCGCGATGTGTCCTTCACCGTTAGTTACAGCAAGTGACATTTTATTTCTTAAATCGCACGCACATAACTTAGAAAAGTCATTGCGTGCCGCTGGGGTTTGAACCTGGACCGCTCGAGTGAGAGGCGAGTTCGATAGCCACTGGGCTGTCACCGCTTGCTAAATATTTTGAACAATATTTAGTGGTAAGTATGTAAGAATGTACATTAATCATTTACTTTTCTCGTATGTAAAGAAATGGAAATTAAACAAACATTTTGATATTTTTAGAACTGTTTGTCAACTTATAAAGCTTTGTGCCGGCTTTTTGTGGCAATCCGCAACGGGTTCTCAACGGCTCCAGAACGCACCGTCATGTCGTGTCGCGTCCACTTTGAAATGTAATTCATCATCGATTGTATTATCTGCTACCGGTAATGGAAATTTCAAAAGTTCACTGACATCTGAATAACTAACTGCTGCTGTCGTGTTATCCGATAAAGACGCTATTGTGTCGTCTTCGCATTTACAGTCGGTATGAATGTTTGGTGAAAAAATATTTTCAATTTATGTTCATAAACCAAGTAAAGATTACGTGAAATTTTACAAACGTATTTCAATCAATGAACGGTTAAGAGGACTACAGAGGCTAAACGCGAGTTTTATAAACAAGATATCACACGAACCATTGCAGAGAATCAAATAAAAAAAATATATGGTATTCTTGGGGATATATGTTAGATTGCTACGGCCTTCAAAACATAATACATTAATGTTGACTCGATAGAAAAAAATCACGAAGATACCTCTAAAATAATCTTCTAAACAATCAAATCCCTTCTAAAATACGTGTTTTTTTTTTCAATTTAACATATATTTTTCATCACAATAAATACAATATATCAGTTATACCACTTTTTAAATCCATTTTGTAGAATTTCCAAAAAACCCTTGTTCTCATTTGCGCAGTGTTTTAGAACATAACTCGCGAGCATGTGTGTGTAAACGCCGTGTACCGACAGTCGCGGCTGAGGCCTCTTGCTAGACGGGCGTGTCGCGCTTTCTGCCGCAAAATTTCTGCAAGATTCCAACGTTATTTCATTACTTTTATTGATTGGTTATTACATTAGGTTAATTTATATAAATAATTTAACGTTATAAGTATTTTTTTAAGTTAGAAGGGCGTAAACGGACTCCTATTTTGTAAATAAACATGGGAAATAAATCAAAAGTGTTCATATAAAGCAAACGTCAAACACATGAATGACGTAAAGATTTAAATTTTGTCAAACATTTATTAATTTTCATTGTTCTCTGCAATCCTGCAGAGTACAAAAAGATAGATACGTACACAGTTTTTCAACCCTAATCGTATAGCTGTAAATGGCGTAATTGGAGTTTGCGGCGAGTAAGAATCTCGCTCCAGAGACTCGGGTTCAAATCCCAGTTACACTTCCTATCTTTTTCAATTTTTTCTTTATTTTTTATGACTTTTTTTTTGTTATTATTTTATGCAAATGAAATAAAAAGCTAATAATATTTATATATGTCATAATATGTATTTATTACAGGAAAAGAGAATCCAAAGATAATATCAATAACGGGGAAATTATAGACATTAGCAGTGAGTAAGAATCTCGCTCTAGAGACTCGGGTTCAAATTCCAGTTACACTTCCTTTCTTTTTCAATTTTTTCTTTATTTTTTTATGACTTTTTTTTTGTTATTATTTTAAGTAACTAAAAAAATTGCATAAATCTAATTTCATTACGTTGTCGTACCTTCCTATAAATTTTTTGTTAGGTCAATTATTACTTAAAATAAACGCCATCTACTGAAACACTTCCCCGTATAAGCCGCGCAGATAGAGAATAGATTTGAAAATGGCGTCCTCTCGCATGCGTTCTCGCTCACTCTCTATCGCTGTCTATACTCACACAGTGAAGTACGAGCTGCAAACAAATAATCAGTCGGGATTCGCTTTCTAAGCTACTTGACGCACTCCGAGTAATTGTTGTTTTCGTTGATATTGTTGTTTTTGTTTGCGTTACATTTGATTGTTATTTATTTTCGTTAAGTTTTTGTTACGAACGTTGACATTTTGTGATGTAATTGAACAGCAACACCGAAGATGAAAGTGACGACTCTGAAGACCAGGACTGTGAAAGTGACCAGTCCATGGAAGATTTTAACCAATTCATGGAGGGAATTGAACCAGTAATGGGTACAGATGACCAGGACACTGCTGGACCAAGCGGTTTATAAAACCTTTGATACCATTCCCATCCTATTGTTCTTTATTTTTATAATCTGATTCTGAAATGTCACAATTAATAAAGGCAAATTTTACAATTGACCAGTCCATGGAAGATTTTAACCAATTCATGGAGGGAATTGAACCAGTAATGGGTACAGATGACCAGGACACTGCTGGACCAAGCGGTTTATAAAACCTTTGATACCATTCCCATCCTATTGTTCTTTATTTTTATAATCTGATTCTGAAATGTCACAATTAATAAAGGCAAATTTTACAATCCAGTGTTTTAAGTACCCTTGCTTGTGTTGTGTGTTGTGCTTGTATTTTAAGTGCCATTTTCAGATCTATTCTCTATCTGCGCGGGTTATACAGGCGATTAATACAGTACCTCATGACATGTCATTGTATGCTCTGTAAGGTAGTTCTGAGGTTTTCCGTTAGAGGCGCTGTTGTCGTTTGTGAGAATGTGTGCACCGATTCTCAAGGTCATTTTGCACCACTAGGCGCCTTAAGTGGCGTAGCTACGCTAGGTACACATCTATACTAATATTATAAAGAGGAAAGATTTGTTTGTAATGTTTTCACACAAAAACTACTGGACCGATTTCAAAAATTCTTTCATCATTAGAAAGCTGCATTTTCACTGAGTGACACAGGCTATATAATATTACTAGGTGTAAACGAAACTATTGTTGTCTAATTGCACGCGAGCAAAGCTGCGGGCGTCCACTAGAAGGTACATAATAATCTCCACTTACCGATTTCAAAAATTCTTTCACCATCAGAAAACTGCATCTTCACTGAGTGACATAGGTTATATAATATAACTAGGTATAAACGAAACTATTGTTGTCTAATTGCACGCGAGCGAAGCTGCGAGCGTCTACTATTACATAATAATCTCATCTTAAAAAGTTGAAACTCCCAAGCTAAGGTCAAGCATTATAAAGAAATCAAGGTCCGTCATTCACAAACAAAACAACTGAATATAAATAATAATTTGTGTGTATTTAAAGAAGTGTATAATTTCCCTGTAATTGGGGAGCATTACAGTGTCGGGTCGTCAAGAGACATAATTACAGGGACGACCGCTCGCCAGTCCGAGCATTGTCATAAGTCAGGCAATTAGGGATGGATGTTTTCGTTTCTGATGACATTGTTTTTCTGGGAACCGTCTGTTTGTTCGGCTTCGGGCCAGGCATGTGGCATCCGAAGTTAAATTAACCGGAAACACGGAGGGAACTTTTTCGTTGGAACCTGTATCTGTGACCTTTCTGCTTTCGTATGTATTCACTGTGACGTGTTGGTGGATGATAATAATACATATTAAATGCATAAAGGAGTATGGAATTTGGTGCAATAGTTAAGTAAGTTGTGTTCCCATAGGAATATCTATATTAATAGTGTTGTAATGTATTCTCTTTCCTACTATCATACGTTAACTTCTAATCGGATGTAGTAGGTAACTAATTCTTGTAGTAGATACGCAGAACTTTTCTTAGATGCAAATTCAAATAAAACTCAGATACTTGATACAGATGGTGCAATATGAAATGATGATAGTGAAGCGCGTTTTCAATTGAGTGTTATTCAATTCAACACGACGTTATTTTAGCCATCGTCAGAAATGCAAACATTTTTCAGGCTACTCTGAAGTTTAGGTTTTGGTTATGCTTTATTTTTAAGACAACTTACTTGTCTAGTAGGGGAGACTGGGGGCAAAAGTAACACGGGGCAATAGTAACGTTGGTGATATCTTGGTCACCAAGCAACGCAGAAGAGTGTGCGGGCGCGGGGGCATAGGCCGTGTCATGCTCGGGTAAGCTAACCAGTCGGCTATGTGCTCCGAGCGCCGTGGACGTATATTATTGACTCCGGCCATTTGGACAGCCCCGAAGTAAGTTTTCGTGCTTTGTAAAATCTGTTATTACTCTTTAATTTACAAAATATAAGTAAATTAGCGACTAGTATTAGAATCTATGTATATCACACAATATAAACCTTAATGTATAAGTTAAATAGTGTTCAGAATTTCTGATTTATTTTGGTTTTGAAATAAAACAGTCTTCAGGAACAATTGTACCATTTTTGTCGGGGTCAATAGTAACGTTACTATTGACCCTATGGTACAAATGACCCCGAGGTGAAAATAAATTATATTTCTGGTGCCTTATTTTACATTTTAATTTTTTTTTGTTTCTAGATTTTTTGATTTTGATTATTGTTAAATATAATTTTTTTAGTTCGGTACTAAATCTAAAGCGATATTATCAAAGATTATTTCGGTTTATTTTATTGTTTTCTGGAAGACTCGCAGAAATATGACAGGGGTTAAATGTAACATGGGGTTGTTAGTAACACACAAGTTTTACATACAAATTGTCGTTTTTGATTTTTGTTGATTATTGTTGAATACATCAAAGAAATGTACGATTTAGATGTTATTTAATGACATAATATGCCTAAAATTGTGATTTTTTAAAGTAATATATTAGCTTTTGATCAATTACCAAGAGAAGTATATATTTTTTTGTTTCGAAGCGGCTTGAAGAAATGAAAGCATTTATTTTTGTTACCAATTATAAGACTGATTATATTAATGATTGTGATTATTTTAAAAATTAAAATATAGGTATATCCATTAAAACTGTCATTTTATTGGCCATCAAAACTATGTTACAAACGACCCTGTACTAGGGGTCAGTTGTAACATTCGACACTCCCTTTTAAAAGTGTGATTGCAACAAAATTACAATTAGTACACGAACGTTAGCTGCACAAGTTGGTAGACACTTAAATTCTCTTTCTTGGAGACTAACAGGATTTTGTTAAATATCAACAGTTTTAGCACAATCGGCCATGAAGTAAAAACTGTTACTTTTGCCCCCAGTCTCCCCTACGAATAGTAATAACCAGTACAGTACAGTGTATTTGGTTGTGTCTACGAGTATAACTAGTAATATTATAAAGAGGAAAGATTTGTTTGTAATGTTTACACACAAAAACTACTGGACCTATTTCAAAAATTCTTTCACCATTAGAAATCTGCATCTTCACTGAGTAAAATAGGCTATATAATATTACTGACATACTAGTGACATATTAGTGACATATGTTATAAAATATTACTAGGTGTAAACGAAACTATTGTTATGTCTAAATCCACGCGAGCGAAGCTGCGGGCGTCCACTAGTTTCCTATACAAGAAAGAACAGATCTACGTTCACACATAGTATGAGCTCACTTAAAAATCATTGTGGGTGTCAATGAGCGTAACAACGTGTTGCGAGTGTTGTGAGAAACCAACACACGTGCGAGCGGGGCTAGGTTAACCGGAAACTTTAAGGATAGTTGAGATGCCGCGCAGGTTCTGTTCCACTGACATGCGCCCTGAACAAACACCGCTGGAGTAGACGACGACACTACGATATATTGTTTTGAGATTAAACAAAAATTTAATGAAAATGAGTTACAGTCGAGCGATTATGTCACGCGAGCGGTTAGGAATAGAGGCTCAGGGGGCCTAGACAAGTGGCAAAACGCTTGTAGAATATGTATTAATCTATTCTATTTCTGTGTTGTATTAATCTATTCTATTTCTATTCTACAAGCGTTTTGCCACTTGTCTAGGCCCCCAGGTCCCTTCCATAGGCACAGTTGAGGGAGGTCGAGAGCAGAATCCACCACGCTGCTCCAATACGGATTGATTCACGTAATATTTTACAGTCAGGCCGGCAGTTTATTTCATGTCTAAATGAAAGTTGGCCTGACTTTGTTGGCTGATTTTTACGCCTTCGATTTTGATCTTTTTGTATATGGTAGAATACAAAAAGATTCATCAAAATCATTTAAAAAAAAATACAAACAGTCAAACATAGAACCTCTTCTTTTTTCGAAGTCGGTTAATTAAATTGGTTAACATAATCGGATAATGACATTCTAAATACACATTTTAAAATAAATACACATTAAAAAATTTAATTTAACGCTAAGCAAAGAATCCCTTTAACTAACTACTTATTGAATCAATTTCAAGGAACCGATTCTTTTGATTAGACATTTACTATCAATAACTCAGAACTCACATTCAGAATGTACTTGAATGCATTTCCAAGTGCATTCTAATTAGTCAATTTATGTACAATAAAACGCGCAGCTTTAAGATAACCAGATATAATAGCATTCGTGTCAGTCAATAAAAGTTATGGCGACGTAAACGATTAAAGGTAATACCTTCGGCATAAAACACAATGCTTTCGCTTTGTCGATACTAAGGCTGTCGTAAAACCGTTACAAATCGGTTTAAGAACGTTGTGTAGGTACCTACTATGGCCAACTGATTTTTTTACAAGCCTCAATTAAAGTACCACCACCACAAGCCTTTCTTTGTCCCACTGTTGTGTATGGGTCTCCTCTCAGAGACTCATCACCGTCTCATGGGAGGGATTAGGCCTTAGTCCACCACGATGAACAAGTGCGGATTGGCAGACTTCACATGCCTTCGAGAACAGTATGAAGAACTCTCAGGCATGCAGGTTTCCTCACGACCTCACGACGTGTCCTTCACAGTTACAGCAAGTGACATTTAATTTCTTAAATCGCACATAACTTGAAAAGGTAATTGGTGCGTGCCGCTTGGGTTTGAACCCGGACCGCTCGAGTGAGAGACGAGTTCGATCGACTGGGCTGTCACCGATCAATGTACTCATTATAAAGAATTAACGAGACATAATCTAGAGGTCAAAGTATAATTAGGTTTGACTTTGACCTCTAGTCAAATTATAATTAGGTTCTCCTAACATGAAATTCCTAGTAATAATAGTTCAGAATCTGGATTTGTGTCCATTTATGGCAATCTCCATATTATGTCAAATTTTGTGTCCATTAATGGTCATATTTATGGCATTTATGGCAATGGCAAGTGAAAGAATTGTTGAAATCGGTCCAGTAGTTTTTTTGTGAATACATTACAAACAAATCTTTCCTCTTTATAATATTGGTATAGACTTATTAGTACCTTCATAAAATTAATGTTTTGCAAAGTTTTACCAACTATCGCTGGACATCCATTCAATCATTAATTAGTTGATTACATAATGATATTTAAACCAAAATACGTGCATTCCATACGAGATCATTAATTAAGTTAATCAACCCTTACTCATTTGTAAAATACAGTTTTGAACGAACAAATTATAGTGTTTATCGAGTTATGAGTAAAAATAACTACTTATCATATAAACCTAATTACTTGTTTGGATATTATTATTTATTACCTTTTAGTTGCTTTTTCGTCTTAGCTTAGTGCTATATCGTTTGTTGATAATTAATAATTCAATTAACTTCCGTTGCTTTTTAACAAAAGGCTTAAATGTTCATGTTCATTGTAAAAGTACCTATCTATCTATAATAAATAGTTATTGTAAATATCTATAAACTAGTGGACACCCGCAGCTTCGCTCGCGTGGAATTAGGCATTCACTAACTAACTACAAAAACGGCAAAGTTTCATACTAACTTTACATCCCCGTTTTACCCCCTTAGGGGGTGAATTGTCAAAAATCCTTTCTTAGTGCTCCCCTACGTTATAATAGGAACCCCTGTGCAAAATTTCAAGTTTCTAACCCTTATGGTTTAGGCCCTGCATTGATATGTCAGTCAGTCAGTCAGTCAGTCAGTCAGTCAGTCAGTCAGTCAGTCAGCTTCTCCTTTTAAATATATATAGATGTCTATAAGCTTGTCAACACTAAATACCCCTTTTTAGCATCAGCCCGGTTCCATGATACGAGTTACATGGACAGGATGCACTATCTAGGCCTGCTGTGGACACAATGACACTAGAGCTAAAGCAGACACTACAGATCCCATGATCGCGCAACGCTCGTCCCATCGGCACTGTTCCCCATGGGGCCGGTGAATCGCGGTCATTAGCGGTGATTAATGTTTAACCCAATTCGGGCAGGACACATGGCCGCCGTTCCTCAGTAACGAGCCGGCCGGTAGTTAATACTATTTCATAAAGTTCAGCTGTTGATTACGAAATGGTGACATGTTGTATATGTTTTAAATGCAGTGCGTGCGAACTTCCCAACGAGGGCGTCCTGAAAATCAGCGGCTGCAGGCTTGCCTCGGCCATTTGCTGAGGGCGTCACTTTTTCGGCATCGCTTATTTTTACATAATTAAAATTGTATTGTTTCACATGTATGGTGTATGTTTATGTCTATGACTGAAAATCACTGAAATATATATCTTGTCTGAAATATATAGCTTGGTTAAAGACCGTCTTAGTCCTCAAGAGTAGAAAAATGTGGCTGAATTTGAACGAAATTCTTATAACTCTCGTTCATAGTTTGTCACTGTTTTGTGGGCGGGATGAAGCTACGTGCTCGTTTGCTATCACATATCCATAAAAACTCAAAGATTGAATCTTGTTCATGTTCTGTCTGTCCATGATCTTCCGACTCTTGTATTCCTTCCTCCTTCCTTCCATTGTTATCCACACCCATCTAGAAATTTCTGACATTGTTGCCAGTTGTCTCTTCGGGTTTTAAGGCGGCAGTTTTGTTAAACACTTCTGTGGTCCATTTAATATGTACTTGTTATCCACACGATCATTCCTTCTGTTCATTATATCATTCTTGATCTCATTCTCTTCTCTTCTCTTCTTCTTCAATTCTGTCACTTCAGTGGCAACAAATTGAATACTCCACGCCCTGGCGGATAACGGATCTCCAAAACAACCTAAACAATATTATCCTCTATAGGAATCTCGCGAAAATATGGTAAACATTACCTCAACCATCTGTATTACGTACTTATGAATACATGAATGGTATATCAGGGTATTTTTCAATTTTCCGGAACAATACACTTGTGAATGGATACCGTTCATTAACATACATTTAGAGGCTCGCAGCTGCGCCTGTATAATACACGTACGTAAACCTATACTTTTATAGGCACATTACTAGTAGACCGGTCAATTCGGATACGAGCGATCGCGAACTATGAACGTCGTGAATACAGATGTTAAACTCAATCTATATGAAGTGAAAAGAGTTAATAATGTAATATGCTCTCAAAAAGTCTCAGACAATTATTTTTTTTAACTTATTTATGAGCCAGTACGAGACATTCATATATTCTAATTTCAATTTGCAGTTCATGAACTGTGATTCAATGAATCTAACATTACCTATATGTCATTGATAAATCAATGATAAAATCTGAATCCTTGAAAGTTTGAAAGCGATGGCTGGTGATCTGGTGATGATGATAAAAAACACTTTATTTAAAGAGGAATCCAAAGAATATGGTTCTGCCAAAAGTGCTAAATGTTTTTTTAAATTTAGCTAATATGTAGTTTAAAAACTTTAAGTGAAATTGGCTGAACTACAAAAAAGGTAACTTAGAGTCTAGCTCTTTCTTAAAACTGTTTCATAGCATTCAGTGTTGATCTTAAATAGACATTCGAAATATTTCTTTATTCAATTCACCACCCATCGATTTGTTCCTACCGATAGATTGATTATTAAGATGAATATTTCAACATTGAACATTAATCTAAGGATAGGTACCTTTGTTTTTTGTTTAACGAGCGGGAAACCTTGAAAAGGTACCCGGACGTCGTGGGAGCGACGCCGGGTTATGTGGGACTTTCACCCACTAAAACCCGCTCGGTGGCCTACTCCGGCGCTACAGGAGGGCTCCGGGATCTCTCGTAGAACGCGCCGGTCCCCTCCGGCGCTGCGCCCAAGACGGGCTCTTCCCGGTTTACACAACGCTGTACAGCCACAAACAGCGTCGTCTTTCCCGGGGTCACATGTTGGTGGACGATTCGAGCTCCCACTCTCACCGCCCGCGACCCCAGAAGCCCCCTTTTAGTCGCCTTTTACGACAGGCAGGGGCTACCGTAGCACTATTCTGGTCCCGAGCTACAGGTACCTAACGCTTGAAAAATATAAAATCAAAATAAACTTTACAAACAAATCATTCCTCTTTATAGTTAATAGGTATTAGTATAGATTGTAATTGACATGAATTGCCTTCTCCATTGCATTGCGTTTTTGTTATTAAATGGAGAGAACATGGTATTTTACTAACATTAGCTTTTCTGTACAAAGTTTACTGGATGGTAAATATAATGTAATAATATAATAATGGCTATAATTGATAACCTTGAAATTGAAGCTAATTGTATGTTATAGTTCCATTTTTTATATAAAGTAAACATGTCCCCAAGCTCGTCCGAACCCGGTAACCAGATGGCGAGAGTGATAAATGGGAGCAGGTCCGAGATATCAATTTGCAATGGCGGTCTGATTGATGCTCTGCTCCTTACGTGTTTATTTATCTGTGACTACCCTCAAAGGTTTCGCCGAAATAATGTTATCTGGTACATTTACGGTCAACGGTATTTTGATGTAAATAACCATAAATTGTAGTTTAATATTTTTATACTTAATAAGTTTAATGTAGTATACTAGCTGACCCCGCAAACGTTGTTATGCCATATGAAATGTCAAAGTGACCCGACACTTCATGTAAATGACTTCACGTCAATGAACGACGGTTAAAATATTTGGATATTGTTCAAACAAAATTACTAAAATCGTGTTTAAAAAACATTTTCCAGTGGACCAAATTCTGAATCTAAACCATTCTCGAATCCACTTAAACACACAAAAAATTTTATCAACATCTATCCAGCCGTTTAGGAGGAGTTCAGTGACATACACACGTACATAAGAAATATATTATTAAGAGGGTATTCAAAAAGTGTCATGATTTTATTGCCAATTTGATAGATAAAACCTATATAATTTAAGAATAGTTTTACGGTTGCGAGGGCGATTGATTATCTAGTAGTCTTGAGTGAAATTAGTATCAAACCCAAGACTTCTATTATTGCGAGACCCACTCGGGATTCTTGACCCGATGCGTATGTAGGTTAGTTATAGGCCCAGCACATATTACATGGGACAAACATAATTGGAAGAAAGTGGGTGTACCACACACTTCTACTCCTACCCCTTCTTTTAAATACAGGCGATATATTATGTCATTTTCATGTACAACTGATATTATATAACGCCAAGTCTCTTTGGCTTAAAAGACCCATTCATTCACACAGACACACAACAACTTTGTAATCCTTACGGCTTGATGAACATTTTAAATGACGTCTGCTCCGCTTACGTAAACACGACGGCACCGCCCGCGCGCCCGCCTCGGCCGAAGATTTCCTGTCACAGATTAAAACAGGACTTAACTGCTTAGGGTAGGCGATGAACTGGTTTATCGCTTGGAAAATTCGTAGTCGGAAACCTATATATTGACAACCCTATATATGTTTTGAAGTGGCGGCGAGTTGTAAAACGTGCCACTGCACATGAAGACCACGAATATTCTGCCAAGAACGTATCGACTTGAAGAAGAAATATATATGTATTTAAAAAAAAATTTGGTGGTCGGAGAAAAAAATTACCAATATGATACTACAAACGAGAATCAAATAATTATAACTTCTTTACAGTCGTAAATTCATAAAAATATGGTTCATACAAAAAGGTGACAATTTTACGCCGTAGATCTGCGAGTAGATATATCTATCCTAGCTTGAAATCGACATCAAAGACCACAAATTCCAATTCATGGCGAAAATAGCCTTTAAAATTGAGAAGAAATATAATTTTAAAAAAGGAAGCAGACCTTGCTAATCAGTGATTTAGTGGTAAATCAATGTTGCCAACGTCTTAATCAATTGCTGACACAATGTCATGGTCTGTAGTTTCTACTGATCGGTCACCAATTGCTTAAGTTATAGTCATAACGTGGACTTATTTTACATCTCGATATATGCGCACATCCTAGCATCTCACAGTGAAACAAGTCCTTCATTCATTGAAGCTTCGTACTACGTTCAGAGTTATTTGCACACGCTTTTACGAATAAATAAACGTCTTGTTTACATGTGCGAACTCTTCGGATTACTTTTCGATGTAAATACGAGAGAAATATATAATTTCGAGCGCCCCACAGACATTAAAGAAGCTTCTTTTAATATGGTTTGAAGTCCTTAAAGTGGCGATATTACGCGCCGGTTTTCTCTTTTTATGTAATGAATGTCTCGTGAGCACTATCTTAGTTACTTTATGGTACTCTAAGAGCTGTTTGAACGTTTCAGATGTTGAAATAAACACATTTTACCTGCGTCATTTCAGAAAAATCACTAGATATTACTTACTTTACTTATTTGGTGTTTTGTTTGCTATAAGGGTTTTGCTTTTGAATAATACCTATCCCATTTTAAAAGCTTTTATTTAACTTCACTCGTATGTATCTCCATTATTAATGTATGTAAGTAGGTATGTAAGTATGTCCTGGAATCTTGCAATCAATATTTCATCCACAGAACAGATAAATTTCATCCACTTCCACTGAAGCTATCGAGCTGAAATTTGGCACACATATTTGGTTCCGATGACAATGCATGAAAATAAAAAAAACGTTTTAAAAAGCTTTTATAAAATAAAAAAAAATTTTACGGTACAATTATTATTTGTTATAGTACTTATAGTTAAAGATTAGTTGTGTAGAAAATTTTATTATGACTTAAATCCTTTTGGTATCAAACCTATCGACCCAACAAACGGCGACATATTTGTAACAGCATTCCGAAATGTACTGAGCTGAGCAATGAGTAAATTGTTAAGATTGAATAAACCAAGTGCACAAAAAGTCAGTTCGTGACTCGTGACTCTATTCAAGTAGAATCCCATTACTCTTTGCAGCAACAATAGGTCAAGATTTAGACGAATCTCCGCCTCGAACGTCTGACATTTGTTCAATGGGAGTCAATACATTTAGACGTGTCGTGGATGCGTTGAAGAGATGCGTAACGAATTAAATAAAAGCCAATTTGCCGTCTCCGACACAATGCAGTCTCGTGATGTTCTTGTTACTAACATCTGTGGGGTGCCGCTACAACGAATGTATCTCTCTCTCTCTCTCATTGAATTAATTTGTGTGTTTCTAGCTTTAGAGCAAGAACAAATGCTTAAAAAACTGTTAAGCGCAATTGGTTAACGGACAACTACGACCGACGTGAAAATTTGAATCAATATTGAGAATGCTTCAGGCAGTAGCAATCCAGAATATTTTCAGATTCTTTTAAATGTGTTATTGTAGTTTTTGTACGAGTCTGTCTGTAATAACTCTGGCAATAGTAAAATAAAACCATTAAAATCTTGTAGGCCATGGCAAGAAAGGAACTGAATATGAAAGGAAAAGTAAAGGACAACTGTAACGAATCCCTCTAGTCAAAAATCCGGGCCTGCCCATTTAAGGAATACTAATGACCGGTCGAAGTCCGACGGGCATTTGTTACGCCCGGAACGTGAGCAGTCGACGCGTACCTACTTACATAATCCTTCCGCTTATGAACTTGGAATGGTTAGGCAATTGTACGTGAGATATTGTAACAAATGAGTGATGTCACATTGTGGTGATGTCCCTGGAAAATTCCATGCTTGAAATGGCTGAAATTTCGCATAAACGTTTTTGACACAAGAGTCACTGCATGGTAGTAATTGCAGCATAAAATAACCTGTATTGACCCCTAGTCGTCGCTTAGATTAGAATGTAAACGTCGCACTGCCGACCTTGTGTAGGTAAGCAAACATCCGTTGCTCCCAAATCCGACCCAACTCAAACAACACAGCATCAAAATCTATTTTCTTAAGCCAATAAGCTGGAACGAACGAATTTGTTTTCAAATTTCGAATTTCGAATGCAAATCCAGCGAGCGAACCGCAGCGCGTCTTCACACTGATTGACAGAACGGTTCCGTTCTAATCTCAACTGTCACTAGTAGGCCTCTCCGGCCAATCTAACTTGAACCCCCGCCCGTCTCCTTTCCCAATAAACTCCTCTGAAAGAGGGTGCAAGGTTCGCAGCCGGGGGTCAGAGATTTGGTCGCGTAGCTCATTATGGGCACAGCTGTTACTGACGTCACCGTTTACTTCCTTTTGTGGTGTTGGTTTATTTATATTGTAGGATTGGCTGTGTGTTTGGCGTTAGAGATGCGGAGCTGTTTAAATTAAATATATATTTTAGCTTTTACGAAGTACTGAGAAGATCGTTTGGTATAAAGTCAACGTTGACACAGAAGGTGATAAAATAATAATCTGCTGAGAAAGTTGTTGATCATAATTATAGTCGGTAGTCTCTTCTCTCTCTCCTCTATCTTGCATCCCACTGTAAAACTATCTTTGTCATGTTGCTTTGCTCTGTCAATTGTTGACACGCCAGTTTAAGTATCTTAAACGCTTAAACCACAATGCTCAGTGAATGAATGAACAAAATTTGCCTCTCATTCCCTCTCATGGAAATAAACAGGCGGATGAAAGAGCGCCGTTTAGAGTAATTGCTGTTGTGTTGTGTGTAGTGAGACGCAAATTATGCTCCCAAATACTAATGACATAGCAAGTGTCGCTTGGAGTTGTAAAGAGGATTACAAATTATCCGCAACTAAAGCATGTTTTAGGAGAACTATGAAATATTATATGAATTTAAAAAAATGTTGTAGATACCTATTGCATGGAATGTCTCGTTTGTCTAGTATTTGCAAGCGCGACTGCTAAGCAAGAGGACCTGGGTTTGACTCTCGGGTTGTGCGGAACTTGGAACTTTGGAGATAGAAAAACCTAATACTATATAGGTTCAAGTATAATTAAAATTAAAAAAAACCTAGTAATGGTTTTTCTCCAAATTCCAAGTTGGAATCTGCATTTGTACGCGTTATATGCATGAACTAAATAGTGATAAGTATAGAACTCAGTCGAACTATATAAATTTTTATAAATTCTAGAAATTTAATAATGATTTCAAAAATTATACTACAAATTGCCGAACAAAATACGAATCTACGCTCTTGTCTGTAGGTATCTGTCATCTGTTATTTCGAAAAGTCTCGTGATTAAATAACCTTTCCTTCTTATAATATAGCTGTTTCATTCCTTGTTAGTCATTAGCACTTGCAATTGGAATTCAAAAACCTTCCAAAGGGAGTTGCGATAAAAGTGCGTACAAGCCTTCATTACTCTAGACGCTAATGACAGGCGTTGTATATCCTAAACGAAAGTTTGTCCCGTCGATCCAGCCTCGGCTGACAAATTACTGCCTCAACTTTGCGGACTGGTCCGATTTGTTAAATTAGATCAAATTTCGTGTTTGGCGTTAAATTATTAGTTTAAAATTGGTTTTGTTTGGAAAATGTCCACTTAGAACGTTTAGATAATTAAAAATTGGACACAAGTGCCTAAACTACAATTTACTTTATTGAATCAGCATTGTATTATTACTAAACAATATTCGCTTAAACAATGTGAAGCGAAGGTTGAAAGGAAAGTGTGTAGCCTCCCTTAAAGCACTTTAAACCCTGTAGCTTTGTGTACATAAAACACTTGTTACCACATTATTTAATTTCGTTTCATGGAGTTGTTTATAATTTGGTCGCTAAGGGAGGTATGCACGCGAAATATCGCATTAGCTCGTGCAAATAACGATCATGCTATGCCGCTCACACCGTAGGACATGTTTGTTTAGCTTTGAAAGGTTTGTTGACCCGAGACAGTGTTATAGCAGTCTTGACTCCTGAGGATGTTGCTGCCATAATGGTTTAAGGCGTAGGTACTCCTTGAACAGGTTCAAATCCGAATCTTTCAGCCCGTGTCGGAAATGTTTAGGCCGCCCGATCTTTTCTAACTATAGAGGATGAGATGTAGGAAACAGTAGGGAACAAGTGGACTAAAGGAGTCGCGTCGGTTGCATACCTTAGGAGAGAGCTATGTCCACCCGCAACCCCCACGGTACCCCATGGTACCGTTCTATAAGACACACAGAAAGGTACCGTTGGGTTTTAGTCGGTACGAGTCCGACATAATCCCCCGTGGCCCCAGCTACGGAAAGGATATCCATGAGGATTGCCCCCGAAAAAAAAAGATCTATGTCCAGGTGTAAAGTGAGCAGAAGGTAAGAGACCACGAACGCTTCGAGACTGCGTTATAACACCAAAAATTGTCATGAAAACAAACTTATCTTAGCCGTTCATTTCATTTGGCATTGCATAATGTTTACCGCTTCGAGCCCTGTCGCGGAGCGACATATCGTCGCATCGCGTCCGAGCGATTTCAGAGTCGCTCTCTCGCCGAATTTAACTGGGAAACATTTTGTCCCGGATTTTTTTGGTCCGAAAACTGTCGGGAGATAACCGGCGCTGGTCCCGTGGCCTAGTGACGCGCCGCCCGGGGCGACAGACGGCTGTACGTATGTTTGTACAGGCTTTTGTGGATTTATCGCTGTATAAATGACTGTGTTGCTCGGTATTTTTATGTGAGTTAAGTGTTGGTTGCTAGAACTTTTCTTAAAAACCGAGGATTATAAGAACTAACCTAATCGGTTAGACGAAGTGTCGACAGATTGGTTTTTATTTACCAAATTATAGCAAAATCCTTAGCATATTAAACCTTATCTATCTTAATAAGGAGCATACTGGACGGGCCCGTTGGCGCAATCGGTAACTCTGCCTGCCGCGCCAGGGGTCGTGGGTTCGAATCCCACAAACACAACTATTCGTGTGACGAACACTTTTATTTGTTCTGTGTCTGGATTTTAATATTATCTATTTAAGTATGTATTTAAAAATATCTATGTATCAGTCTCTAACACCCATATTACAGGCTCGCGCCTACTTTGGGGTCAAATAGCCGTGTGTGAGAATGTCCAAGATATTTATTAATAACTTTATATTGTACTAAATAATGGGTCGGCTTCAAAAAGTGTCAATTGGCATAAATTATAAATATATTTACACTATAATAATACAAAACAAGAATTAATCTACTTTGCAACAATCCGCGAACAAAAACGTATGGTGATGTATGTATACTTTCATGCACGTAGCACCTCCCTCCCTCCCACGCAGGAAAACATGCACATGCGATAAATGAATACCCACACCACCATACACACACCAACACGTGTTTCGCCTCAAAACAAGGCATCCTCAGGGTAAGTAGACGCTACGATGGTTAATCGCAATTTGCGATTAACCATCGTAGCGTCTACGTCCACGTGTTGGTGTGTGTATGGTGGTGTGGGTATTCATTTATCGCATGTGCATGTTTTCCTGCGTGGGAGGGAGGGAGGTGCTACGTGCATGAAAGTATACATACATCACCATACGTTTTTGTTCGCGGATTGTTGCAAAGTAGATTAATTCTTGTTTTGTAATAATGGAGTTCCGCAAAGTAACGCCTGATACAATTAATTATACTATAATAATAATAAACATATTATAAATATAAAAGTATTCACGGTTGTTCACTAGCCAGCAGCTAAAGCCGCATTCATAACAGTACCTAATCTAATTCAGCACTAATTCACGTGCTATTTACACTAACTAGTGGGAATAGAAAGATAACAATGAATAATTTGGCGAACAAAGTAAGCACAGGCTTATAAAAACATCAGCAGCGTTGAACGCTGAAATAATAAAATGTAATTATATTTTGTACCCTAAACTCGTAGCGATTTAGTCTCGAAATTCAATCTGGTGCGAAACTGAATCTTCTATTGGGAGAGACAATGAAACTGCTTAAAATATCGACGTTATAAGTAAACTCGTTGGTATAGCAATCCCTTAAGCTTGACAAATATTAGCGGATGCGCCGGCGCACCGCCAGCTTCGTAATCCCGCCTTAAGCCTGACATAGTTTTCATATTACACGATAATATGTCGTTGACGGATGCTTAACGATATCGTTCTGAGTAAAGCTATTGGGCTCTTGTCTGTCTCGGAATGGAAGGGCTTAGGCCAGCGTCCACCACTTTTTTAATATTTTATTAATTAATTAATTTGTCATTAGATAACTAACAATAAATCTATGACTAACACAATATGACGGTACAGTCAACTGAGATCCATTGTACCTAGCCATTTAATGGTGTACAAATATATTAATTACTAGTGGACGCCCGCAGCTTCGCTCGCGTTACACATTCACTGACTTCAAAAACGGCAAAGCTTCATACTAACTTTGCACCCCCGTTTTACCCCCTTAGGGGATGAATTTTCAAATTTTTCATTTTTCCCCGTAAAAACCATCCTTGAACTTCAACGAACATTTTAAAAAAAGAATTGGCCAAATTGGTCCAGGCGTTGTTGAGTTATGCGCTTACCAACACATTTTGCGATTCATTTTTATTATATAGATTAATCATATAATAGATATATTTTACCAATTTTATTTACCCATTACATAATTGTTAAATTATTATTACATAATTTTCTAATGAATACATTGTTTATTAATACATGATCATTTTATTATTTATTCGTTCACGCTGGTCTTTTGGAGCACTCTTTGGCATGCAGGTTTCCTCGAGGTATTTTCTTACAATGTCACGGCAGGTGACATTAAATTTCTTAAATCTCAAATATCTAACTAGAAAAGTCATTCGTGTGTGCAGCTTGGGTTTGAACCTTCATCTCTCGAGTGAGAGGCGAGTTCGATAGCCACTCAGCTGTAAACACCTTAAATACGTTACCGCCATGAAGTAAACATAAAAATTCATGATATTAACAAATATTGCACACTAACAAAATTAAAATTCAACAATCCAAGAACATATTATATTATTTACTGGAAACGTCAATATATACCTACTAGGTATAGAAGTGACTGATATCATTGTTTTAATTACAAAGCAATAAGAGTTTAATTTAAGCTGCAGTTTATTTCAAAAGCAAATTCAATCATACTAAAGAGAACTGAAGAACTATCGTGAGCTGCTCTAATTGCTGAGATGGCATTTAAATTGTCCAACGATTGCGCTATTATATTGTAATTGTACAGCTTAATGGACGTGTCTCCACAAAAGCGAGAGAACTGAGCGAAGTACTACGTCATAATTAGTTTTATTGTTGTAAGCAATATCACAATGTAAACAGTATGGCTAGCTAGTTTCTACCCATAGATGCCACACTGTTGGGCACGGGTCTCCCTCACAGCCACAGATGCATAGGTCTAGCTAGAGCATACACCACGATGCTCCAATGCTAGAACTAGAATTGAACTAGGACACTATCAAATAGGGACAAACCCAAAAAATATTAATATGTTTTAGTAGTTTTAGTAAATCGCTAAACGCTTTCCCGCTCTCCGTGAGACATTTCGTAGTCGCGAGAATATTCCTTTGAAAATTATAGTGAAACGAAAATAATAGGCTTCATTATAGAAAGGAATACACCATCCTGCTTTCGATAAGTTGTTTCTTCGCTGAGAAGGTAGTACCTACTTCTTTAAGCTAAAATATAAGCTTCCATTGAGTCACTAAATTTTATTGTTATTGTATTATTCAACTGATTGGTTGTGTAGTTAATATAATTTGCTCGCAACAATTTTTGTATGATTGTGTATTTCATTTTCGCTGTAATTAAAATAGAGTCCATAAGGGTGTAAATAACGGTTATAGGAAAAATTATGAAAGAGTAATATTAACATCCAAACACAGAACAAACACAAGTGTTTCGTCACACGAATGTTTGTCCTGAGTGGGATTCGAACCCACGACCCCTGGCGCAACAGGCAAGGTCACTACCGATTGCGCCAACGGGCCCGTCAAATGATGCCTATCTGCACATGGTCCTCCCATTCCGAGAAGCGACTTGAGCCCAACAGTGGGACAAAGACTGTTGCGGTGTGTCCGAGACTGTATAGCGGTACCACAAAAACCACTGTTTAATATCCCCCGTAGTGCATATATGCACATATATGCAGCGAGCTTCCAGGAAAGAGCTAAGTGTGTAAATCCTTTGTCACTCGATCTCCCAACCGTAAGTTGCCCGCTGTGCAGTTAAGCAGCCTCCAGTTAAGGATTAAGTTGGCAGAGGGAATCCTCTAGTTTACTGGGTTAATGGTTTGTTGTTAATGCTAATTTAATTGCAAAAGTGCGCTGAAACGCTAAACACCTACGACCTGTATTGCATAGCCAGCAATGTAGTTTTGAAAGCTCACAGCGGTTATAGACCTAGAGGCCTTTCCCTTGTGACGGTGTGACTTTGATTTTTAATTCCATGTCGACTGACTGAATTTGAACAAGACTCAAATACGAGCTTAACAGTCGAACTTAACAGAAGGTCAATAAAAGGGTTGTGATGACAATTATGACTAAATTATCCCGCTCCATAGTTAACCTGGATCTCAGTACGGAAAAAAAAATATAGTTAATGGACATTCTCACACACGGCCATCTGATTCCAAACTAGGCAGAGCCTACTATGGGTGTCAGAGACTGATATACATACATAGCTAGATATTTTTAAATACATACTTAAATATATATTAAAAGCTTTTATTTAACTTCATTCGTATGTATCCATGTCCTGGAATCTTGCAATCAATATTTCACCCACTTCCACTGAAGCTATCCAGCTGAAAGGACATTGACCAGCGCCCATACAAAGTTCGCCTACGAACCAACAATCATTAAACATACTATATCGGATCCAAAATAGATCCAATATACTAATGAAAGTAGATTTAAACAACGGACTCTTCTGAGAATTTATTTATTACCAAAAATAATTTGATTTTGAGGTTATATTTTGAATGTCATCGCTGTTCGATCAGTCGGTATTGAAAAGTTAGGCCGGATTCCCACTACGCCGGACCGGCAGATTTGCCGGAAACCGGTCACCGAACAGAGATGTCCACATTACATCGGATCCCATAAGAAAATCGAACAATCAAGTTCAGTTGAATTTGGACAATGGATGCCGCGAGGTGAGTACGGGCGGAGCGAGCGGGGGACAGATACCGAGATATTTACTCCGGTCCGGTGGTTTTACCGGCACTTCGCAGTGACAAAACGCTCAGTAAAAATGCCGAGCTTGGTATTTTTGCCGGATCCGGCATAACGTGAATAGCTTCCTATGAATTGTTCCGGCAGTTTTACTGGCCCGGCAAATCAGCCGGTCCGGCGTAGTGGGAATCCGGCCTTAGTGAATATTGTGTGAATGTGAATGATGAAATGACATTGACAATGAGCGATTCCGTCTGTCAATCAATACTTTGATACAAAATGGATGCCCGATGCTAACCTGTCAAGTTAGCTGTGTCTGCTTTTAATATAGCGCCCAGCGCTTTAATTTGCTTCGGCAAGTTTTTATTACCTACGGATCAAGCGCTGAAGCGATGACTTTGAATATTTTTCGGAGAACAGGGAAATCGGCGTGAAGTGAATGAAGTGTCCATTTATTTATTTTTTAATAATCTGAAGTGTCCGTTAAATTCTAGCATTTGGAATAACGGGCATTAAATAAGCTAAGAATTACTGTATATATTATACGTCTGCAAATTCTTAGGCGAAAAACGACAATGTCCTTTGGCACACATATTTGGTTCCGGTGACAGTGCATGAAAATAAAAAAAAAGTTTTAAAAATCTTCACTCCCAATATGTCTATAAAACGTGTATAAAAGCAGTCTGCATGTTGGTTTGCTCAAGCCATGTTCATTCAACACTGAGAGCTCAGTAACTTACAATGAAGAAACGCGCCATCTACCGTAGAATGGTGCGAAGTAGAAATATAAAAAGTCTCTCACATAACATTGCATTCTATAAAAGCAAAATCCTCTAGCTCATAGCCTTAGCAATTTCATTATGGAACGGGTCTATTTGCCCCTCCAGTAACTACACCTACGGTACTATGTGCTGCGAGCGTGTTTGTTTGGTTCGGTATCGCATCGCGGTCGGCCCGCGACCAGTCAGTATACTCTGCATCGGCCTCTGGTGAACACTGATGGTGTGTGGTGCAAGTTAAACTAGTAAACGGATTTATGTTTATTAACTACTAGTGGATGCCCGCAACATCGTTCGCGTGGAAAGACATAACAATAGTTTCGTTTACACCTAGTAATATTATATAGCCTATGTGACTTAGTGAAGATGCAGCTTTCTAATGGTGAAAGAATTTTTGAAATCGGTCCAGTAGTTTTTGTGTGAAAACATACAAACAAATGTTTACTCTTTCTAATATAAGTATAGGTATTTTTCGCCGAAAACCCTATTGGTCCTTTTTATTGGGAAAAAACTTGCTAAGTTTGCAAATATGATTCTTTGATTGAGATCATCTAGACGTCATAAAAATCTAGTAGGTTTTGATTTAAATATGATAAGATCTGTCATGTTTGTTTGACCCTAGTTGGAGACTAAGGTTTACGATTAGGTTTACGATTAGGTTTAGGAACATTGTCCAGTGCTTATGGATAGATTTGTTTTTAAACCTTATCGTGAAAATGTTTTACATTTATTTTCATAAACCATGATTGAAAGTGGTGATAAAATTATAGAATGTTTTAGTCTTTACACAAAACTCTAAAATTTTATTTTGTAATTCATAACACATTTATCAACACAATACGCGAGCAATACTAATCCTAAATATGTATACGAGTATGAACGCTGCTGTTGAATAGGTGAACAAAAAGACTGAACAGAATATGATTGCCCTCGAACCCGCCAGCGCCCGCAGCTCGCGCCCGCAGTAAAAGCTTACCGCACTAAAGTACACAACTTAGCCTCCTGTGTGCCGTAAATTTACGATGCATGCGCTCCGGGAATTTCGTTACGAGCGCCGCCCGGTTGCGGATTTCGCGCGATTTTTAGCGCCCCCTACGTTAATTGCACGCTTTAATATCGCGCAGGTGGTACAATATGTATGTGAGGTGGATTGAATTTTTACGGCACAAGTTTAACGTGCAGGTTTCTATTCGGGGTTTCGTCATAACATAACACTAGTGGACGCCCGAAGCTTCGCTCGCGTGGAATTAGACATAACAATAGTTTCGATTAACACCTAGAAGGAGAAGCTGACTGACTGACTGACTGACATATCAACGCAGGGCCTAAACTATAAGGGTTAGAAACTTGAAATTTTGCACAGGGGTTCCATTTATAACTTAGGGGAGCACTAAGGATAAGATTTTTTGAAAATTCACCTCCTAAGGGGGTAAAACGGGGGTGCAAAGTTAATATGAAACTTTGCCGTTTTTGAAGTCAAGTGGGCAACCCGAAACCCGAACGCGGGCAGACGTCGTTAATGGGTCTTATTCTACGCGAACAAAGCTACGGGCGTCCACTAGTATTATATAGCCTATGTCACTTAGTGAAGATGCAGCTTTCTAATGGTGAAAGAATTAGTGGAATCGGTCCAGTAATTTTTGTGTGAAAACATTACAAACAAATCTTTCCTCTTTGTAATATAAGTATAGATTACGACTGTATTTCCTAGAAGGGGTAGACAGAGGTTTTTTGTCATAGTATGCTTAGATTCACCAGTTTTGTTATGTTATACATCCCATGTAATAAGGGGAGGGCTGTGCTATGTATCGGACACAAATCCCGATTCCGTGCTGTTTTTTTCTGAATTTCGAGTTAAACTCAATAGAGCTTAGGTCGACGGGATTGAACCCACGACATCGCTCAGTAGTTTGTGATCACTAAACTAATCGAAAATGTTAAGCTGCTGACTAACAGTGGTTAAATTCAGAGGAAACTTTCATCGTAAGACAAAAAGTCGTTAAGTCACGTCGGAGGCTTTCAGGAGGTGGACAATCGTGTTGACCAACTAGCTGCCTATCCACACTGAAGCAAATTGCTGACGTATGCTCGACGCCTTCTTTTTTACAAGAGACAGTGGGCCGTTACGTCACCTAAAACCGTGTTATGGTCAAAACATCACCCCATAGCTAATCCAAGTTGCCTATAACCTTGTACTATTGAGTATTCTGTGCTATAGCTGCACTACCTACTGCTTTCCATAAAGATACCGTGCAGTGGCGTGTTGTAAACTCCCTCACGAGTCTCAAGGGGCCGCCAACTCCGCGTGATTCTACCGCGCTAACATAATTATGCTGCTAGCGTTATTTGTTAAGGTTATTTAAGTCTTCAATCTGAATGTAGTACGAAATTCTAGGTACGCAATGTCGATTTCATGATGTGAAAAGATTATGTTTAAAACCATTTTTATTAATAAGCTTTTAATAATAAACAACAATTCAGCGGTGATAGCCCAGTGGCTGTCGAAATCGCTTCTTACTTGATGGGGTCTGGGTTTAAATCCAAGCTGCACCGCAATCTTAACTTCGCTAAGTTATGTACGGTTTAAGAAAATAAATTTCCTCTGCTGTAATAGTGAAGGAAAATGAGAGCTCTTCATAATGATCTCGAAGGCATGTGACCGCACGTGGCCAGCGTGGTAGACTATGGCCTTAGCCCTCCTGAAGAAATATTACGTCATTGTCAATGAGTTTTTTTCATGATATTTTATATAAAAAGGCCGCTCTATTTCTACTTACACCATCACATTGACATTACTACTACTGATACGTGTGTACGTGTACGAAACCTACTAAGAAACTGACTGATCAAACCAACATAACATAACCATCACCCAGACTATATTTGCAGTTACGCGAATGTGTCAAGGAATTTTGGAACTGCCGTCCCCATACTAGTTCCAGTCCCCAATGTGTGAACACGTAAATCCTCAATAGACAAGCATGGACTAAGTTGTGAGTCAACAGTGCGGCATTGCGGAGTCGAACAGCCATTGTCAGCACTTCTGTACAACGGCAGATACAAACTAATACATATTTAATGCAGCAAGTAGGTACTCGTACGTCACGCCACTGGTTTTTATTATTAAAAGCTTTTATTTAACTTCACTCGTATGTATGTATTCATTCATGTATGTCCTGGAATCTTGCAATCAATATTTCACCCACTTCCACAGAAGCTATCGAGCTGAAATTTGGCACACATATTAGGTTCCGGTGACAATGCATGAAAATAAAAATAAAAGTTATAAAAGCTTTTTAAAAAAAAAAAATTTTTAGAGTATAATTTATGCGTTATTCGTGGGTGTTCTCTAGTTACCATTTTGTTTTTTAACAAGCTTTTATTTGACTTGCAATGTATTTCTATTGATGTAAGAAATACATTTTTTTTATCATGTACATTCTCACACGGCCATCTGACCCCATATTAGGCGCGAGCCTGTACAATGGGTGTCAGAGACTGATATGCATACATATATATTTTTAAATATGTACATACTTAAATAGGTAATATTAACATCCAAGCACAGAACAAACACAAGTGTTCGTCACACGAATGTTTGTCCTGAGTGGGATTCGAACCCACGACCCCCGGAGTAACAGGCAGATTCCGATTACCGATTCCGCCAACGGGCCTGTCAAATGAGTGTGTAGCATCGCCTGAGCAATAGGGATATTTTATTATTATTTAAAGTCGGTCTCATTAGACTACCCCTGAGGACTAACATGGTTGTTGATTTGCTTCTACTACATAATTTTAACGTTTAATTTTTTTTATCAATAGTCTAAAAATGTATATCTACGTGATCACAAAAACTAAACAAAAAAAACTTAACCTGTAGAAACGAAGTAGTATGTTCCTGGCGCGTGCCTTTAATTTACTGTTCGCGACGCACCCAGCGCGTGAGGCCGCTGACCCACTTCCCGAATATCCAAATACGAAAGAAATCTCGCACTTATCGAGTTTGTTATCTGAATTAACTCCGGCAAGGTCCTGAACATGAAGCATGGAAAGAAGAGGAGATGTACGCGACTGTACATTGTCGCCTAAACTGTGTCCTCTGATGTCTGTGGTAAGTACTCACACCTGGTGAGTAAGAGGGAATTTATGTCAATTTCTTCCAATATTCACCCTGAGTGCGATCTGAGGCGATCCGGTTGCAGATGCGAGGATAATATCAGTCTGACGTTTTGCGGGTATGAATAAAAATTGTGTAATATATTTTAATGAATGCAATTGGGTACATACGTAGATATTTTTTGGATGTGAGATGAATTAAGAAACGCGTTGGGATTAATTAGTAAAATCCACTCTTTTCAACTCAATCGGCGACAATAGTAGTGTATGAAAAATGTGCTATTATAAACGCTCTTTTCCGTACTTCATGGTTCCGAACGATAGTTGACGATAGCCAATCGAGATTCGAGCGAGAATGGATTATTTGCGTGAGAAGTCAGAGCGTGCGTAATCAGATCGAATAAATATTTTTTCATAGGTTGTAAACGTCAGCTGTATCGAGGTGGACAAGGGTTCAATTTGTTAGAATGGCAGTTTTTTTAAGTTGTTACTCCTAGGTTTATTGTGAGTCAAAAATATTGCAGTAGGTACGTAGGTACATTAATGCTGGGAATACATTTCCGATTTTCTCTCTGATAGTCGAATCCGATAGTCTGATCAAACAATCTGAAGGCACTCGTCCCATACAATACATACTCGGACGTCCGACTATCGGATCGTATGTGTATTTAGTATTCAAGCAAATGTATGACACGAGTGCTTTCAGATAGTCTATTAATCAGACTATCGGATCCGACTATCGGAGAGAAAAACTGGAAATGTATTCCTAGCGTTAACCTTATAGCGCGTAACAATTAGCCACAGGTTCTGATAACAAAACCAGTCAGAATTAAATAAAATATTTTAGCACCCAATTGTAATCTTAACTGCAATTTTGTGTCTTTAATACCAGTTTTAAAAAAAACATCCACAGTGCAGTCATTCGAATTTAATAACATTTTATAAGTATGTACCTACTCAAATACATAGTAATAGATTCAGAATCTTCTAGAATCTTCGATCAATTCGCTGAAATCGTTTCTAAACTCCCCAATTTCTCGCGAATAAAAATCGTTCCACATACGAAATTCTAAACAAGCAGGGGAGGGGGAACGGGCGCGAAACGTCCGCAATTTAAAGTTTAAGTCGGTCGAATTTGGAACGGGCTACAATCCGGCATTAGAACTCGTTACCGCGGGGCCTCACGTGCGGCCTGACCGGCGGGAATCGACGGCTAGCGGCCGCGGGCAGCTAAAGAACATAAAACGGTTGCTAGACGCCGCCGCCGCGCCGCGCCGATAATGTGCTGCAAGTTGATGATAAAATACTAGCCGAACGCAGATCACATATATACGTGAGCTGCAGTATTGCCAATGTTGCATGAATCGTTAAAAGTCAAGCTGATTAAACATAAATGATTTAATTACTAGTGGACGCCCGCATCGCTCGCGTTTAATTAGATATAACAATAGTTTCGTTTATACCTAGTAATATTAAATAGCCTATGTCACTCAGTGAAGATGCAGCTTTTTAATGGTGAAAGAATTTTTGAAATCGGTCCAGTAGTTTTTGTGTGAAAACAATGTTTCCTCTTTATAATACATAGTTATATGATATAGATGTGAGACGAAATACAAGCGAAAAAATGACATTTAAAAATTATATATCTTGGACATATCCAAGATATGTCCAAGATATATAATACATAGTTATATGATATAGATGTGAGACGAAATACAAGCGAAAAAATGACATTTATGTACACCTATTTTTCTCCTAAGAAAGTAATATATTTGAACATAATCAGATTGTAAAGGCGTTACTCCAGTGTCTTTCCAATAGAATAATTAATTTCATTTTGATAGAACACCTTGACTTTTCTATACTAAACTTATAAAGAGGAAAAATTTTGTTTGTTATATTTTCACACAAAAACTACTGGACCGATTTCAAAAAATCTTTCACCATTAGAAAGCTACATCTTTACTGAGTGACATAGGCTATATAATATTACTAGGTGTAAACGAAACGCGAGCGAAGCTGCGTGCGTCCACTAGTTATATATGACAACAAAACTTCAAGTGCTCGCATACGGTACAGCATCGGTAACCGCCGCCACTGTGCCGCGACCCGGTGCCGAAAGAGGGACTTTTGCACCCGGAATTGACGCACGACTCGGGTGTTGGGCGGTATTGATCGCTCGGGGCGACTTCGGGCGACTTCGGGCGCGTTCGGCCGGCTTCGGTCCCGCTCGGGCCCACCGCAGGGCCGCACGGTCAGTTGTCGCGCCAACTTTACTGGAAGGAGTCGATCTAGAGTTTAATTGGGACAAGGTTACCGATTTGTCTGGCTGCGAATGGCGGGAGAACACGCGAGTAAGGTCGAAAGGTTGCCTGTATTACTGTTTACGAGTAGTTTTGGATGATCATGGATTATGTTTGACATGCTTGGGGATGTCTAACATGGATGGTCAGAGTAACTATAGAACATCTACTATATTACAACCATTTATTTGTCCCACTGCTGGGCACGGGTCTCCTCTCAGAATGGGAGGGATTCCTAGAGCATTAAACCAGACAGGGATTATGCCTTAGTCTACCACGCTTCCCAAGTGCGGATTGGCGGAGATCACATGCCTTCGAGAACACTATAATGAACTCTCAGGTTTCATCACGATTCGTCCTTATAGCAAGTGACAGTGAATTCCTTAAATCGCACATAATTTAGAAGTCATTGGTGCCGCTTGGGTTTGAACCGAACCGCTCGAGTGAGAGGCGAGTTCGATAGCCACTGCGCTGTCACCGCATTGAACATGTACTCAAACCACTGGGAATATTTTATGAGAACTCCCACTGTCATTGAAAACCAGCGCGCGAAAATGTATTGCATTGCTAGTTGAAACATCTATTCTTACCTACTTCCTTATGTAGAAAAGAAATATATAAAGGAGTCCATAGACAATTCTATCTACAAAGGTCGGGGCAAATTGTCATTTGGTTTACCCTTTTTATTGGCGATGAGATGTTCGTTGCGAGAAAATATTCAATACAGACCTCGTCGGATACAATATTGGGAGTTCCCTAGCTGCTCGATAAATAAACTGTCGATCGGCGTTGGCTGATTGGTTGATTTTTTCAAATAGAGCAGAGTAGTATCGAAATTACACTTTAATTTAATCATGTTTTACATACCTAAGCACAAATGAAACTAATAATTTCCATTGTTGGAAAGAAAATAATATTTTTTAGAGATATTTTCAAGGAAGTGTATGGTTTTGACAGACGACCTGAAGAAGGCAGCGGGACCGGTCGGAGTGGCGTCGTTCTGGAGAGGCCTATGTCCAGCAGTGGACCAATATAGCCTGATGATGATGATGTATGGTTTTGTCGCGGATGTTATCGACGGCACTGGGTGATTGGTGATGTATGCTCGTTTGCTATGTTATATCGATGAATAAATAAATTAGCTTAGTTGGAAGGGTATAAGCATTCAAAATGTATTGGTCTCCGGTTTAAATCCTTGTCACAAGAGTCACATTTGAGCGTATTGAGTTAGTTATAGTGACACAATGTATGTTCGTTCGGTGGTCGTTATTAAATTAGTAAAGTGAGTATATACTACATTTCAGCCAATATCTCGTGTTGCGTTCAGGGCAAGAGAATTTTTTTTATGAAAACAACCTATTGTCTAATCAAAGCCGACACGCGCTGTGACCCATGTCGCGGCGTGTGCGGTGCAATGGACACGTTAAATCATCACCAGTTTTCACTGTGTTTCATTTTTAAAGGGAAACAAACGACAACTGGTCGCCCTGAAAATCAGCGGTTGTTGGTTTGCCACGGCCATTTGCTGAGGGCGTCCAATTTTCATCCTTTTTAACTAACTACCAACTACTACTACTACTTGTATTTTACTGTACCTAATTGTTGATGAAAATAAAATAATTTTCTTTCTTTCTTTCTTTCAACTGCTTGGCCGCTTGAAATTTAATTGAAAAGCCGCATCGATGTAATCATTTAACACTAACACCATGGTCCCTATAACCGTCCATTAACAGATGTGCAAAATTATTTTTTATGTAGATTAGAGGCCTACTTTTTTACAGAGTAATTTTTCTGCATAGTTAATACTTTTGTACAAGAAAAATCCCACTCTTATCGAAGTTCACCACTTCCAGGGCAACGCACCGCGAGACCGCGTCCCACATAGCGCGTGCGAGGCTTTTAATTGAAAAAGTTAAATCGCCCAGTTCGTTATTTTTTTACCGATCCGCGGCCTCCAGTGAGGCAATTGTAGTTTTATTGATTTTTCACACGTTCTACAAGTTTTATTTTTTTTACGCGAGTAATATGGCAGTGTGCGGTGTGGTCTTTAGATAACCTATTTGAAGCTAGCACTAAATCGTTAGGTTAGAGTAGTATTCTTATAAGGTTCATATAAAATGCCAATTACACTTATATTGTTACCGTTACCGCCTTACTCACGTGTGATCGTAGTCGGAAATAGGCCGACTAGTTTCGCTCGATTACGATGATTATCTTCAGGAGTAAACGCGCTCGCGGCGTACCAATAAGTAACCAATAAGTTCCAACACAAACACTTTCCAATTTATATTAAAGTAATGTATAGAAAGGATATTCAACCAAAACCACAAAATACATAGATTTGTGTAAAGTAAATAAAAGACTGTCCGTCCGTCCACTAAATAAATAGTTGGACCGAAAATGGAACCGAAATAAAGTGCCGGATACACTATCTAGTTTTTATTGTCCTGTTCACAATATTCGGTCAATCTATCAACGGCGGGTGTTGAGATGTCCGGCCCAGGTTAATTTATGACTTGTTTACCGCACATGCTAACCCCTGTATGTTTTTAACACCTAATACAAGCGCTAATACACAAGGCAATAGAGTCTACAGTTGTTCGCGTCAAAGCACAAAGTCAGTAAAATAAAAATTCGTGAATTGACACATGAACTGTCCCTGGTTGGACAAACAATTGACTTTATAGTGACTAATCCGAAGCGGTAATTTTTTTTTTCAGTTGGTCACAAAAATGAAAACACGAACCATAAGAATTACCGTGACTTTTTTATATTTTAATACGACTCATAACAAGCTTGCTTATCTCAAACAATTTAAGGAGAGAAAAGTTCATTACTACGCAACGATAAAAATAAAGTCTGAGAGCACTTATCTGATGTCTTAATAAAAGCTTTCTAACACAGATGCCTTTGTATTACACGAAGGATAAACAAATTGTTAAGTGGAGGATTTAATGGCATCGTAAAGCAATCATAGGTCCATGCGCTTGTTAACGTAACCGAACGGTAATCTACGGTTAAGTTGTAAAGATAAAGGTTATGGTTATTTTTTATTGGATCGTTGCGAGCGTGTTAGCGATAATGCGGCCGCGGAGTCTTATCGTGGGTGTGGTGTTAACTCGGTGTTGTATGAAGATCACCGCTTTTAATCTATCGTCAGATTGTACCTCTGGCAGGTCTACATCCAATTGACATTATTCGTATCGCACTGATTTCAGATAAGTTGAAAAGAAAAGGCCAATACCACAGATACAGACAATCTGTGGTATCTTTCGTCTATGTAGACTACATCTTCATTGTAGACGGATCTTCCTCCGTAATCGTTTCTTTATCGGCTTTATCCCATTGTTCAGGACGGGTCTCTTCTCGTAATAGACGGGTTAGGCTTTAGTCCACCACGCTGGCCATGTGCGAATTGGCAGACTTTACATACCTTCGAAAACATTATGGAAAACTCTAAGGCATGAAGGTTTTCTTACGATGTTTCCTTCACCGATACATCAGGTGATTGCATTTCCTATCGCACATAACTTAGAAAAGTCATTTGTGCGTATCGGACTTAAACCCGGAGCGCTCGAGTGAGAGGTGAGTTCGGTAGCCACTGAGCTGTCACCGCTGACAGACTGAAGTTAATTCTAGTGTGTTCTGATATGGTGCTGATTCAAATATTTCTATACAAAGAGCAAACATAAGTCATATTATCATCACACACACAAGTTAATCAATATCTGATTTGATGTGTGTATGAAGTAATCTCGCAAGACTTATAACTAGGTCAAAACATACATGTTCATTTGTTACAATCATCGCAAAAATTAAAAAGAAATTTATATAAGACTTACGTACACACAAATCTTCATCTTCGTATTATTAATATCTGTTTATTCAGACACTACCGAGATGAGTGTAGGCGGGAAGTTTGATTTTTCACCGGGGATTACTCAGGAACCGGAGTGGACCAAATGGATCCCTTATGGAATAATAATCGGTTCTTAGCATACAATTAAATATTTTTCAGCGCCAACCCAGTAATGGACCGTTTACAGAAGCTACACAGTGTATAGAGCTATAACAGAAACGATATTTCAGTTGGTGATTTCTCTTATTGGGTCTCGCTTAATATCGTAGATCGTATCGCAACTGTACTTTTATCTATACTTTGTTTCATTCAATGTAAGTTTCAGGGCTGTGGATTGGTGATACTGCGAACTAAACGAGTTCACAGTCTATCTTATCTATCTTATATCCATCAAATCTTTACAAATTTCGGTGCTTAAATTTTATAAGGCATTTCAGTTCATTTTAGTCAAATCTGATTGAGAATGATAGATGTCTCATAGGCTCAGATAGAAAAAATAAATAACTAAAGGAAAATAAATTCAGTTGACAGAAAAGTATTCGCTCTATGGAAGACTATTATTAAGTACGCTTTGAATGCGTTGTATCGAAACTGGCGTAGTTTTCAGTGAGCGTTCACAAAATACTTCTTAGGTTTAAATTAAAAACTCGCAATGCTTAGCAAAACGTAATGAGTGAGAGGAAATCCAGATAGTATTCAGTATAATGACTCTCGAGGGTAGCACGCCCTCCTAATTCGCTAATAAAGGGAGGAGGGGAGAAGAAAATACATATAGTTTTTCCACGAATCTTTAAACAGATTCACACTGCAGTTCGAGGATTTACGAATTACCCTCACTGCGAAGAGAATACATTTTGATTCATCTATTTAAAGAGAGACGATACTGTTACTAACAGTTACTAACTGGACTATTACTAACACCAACTAATAGGACTAGGCTATCACTCACAGTCCCTGCCCCAGTCCTCGTGCCGACTAACGAATAGACCAACTAATGTTATTATTTACTATCAAAATCAAATTTAAAAAAAACTCAACTATCTCTGCTAATTGGACCTATCCATAGTATAAATATCCTGCAGTAGTTCGTCGCCTTTGATGTTGCGAGAAATGCCGGCCGCGTCCAGACAGCGCGGCGGAGACTAGGGTTGGCAAAAGTGAACATTAAATTAAATATGATGGCATGATTCGTTTACAAATTTTAAAAAATTACATAAGTTATCAATCGATACATCCATCCTTGCACTTTGGATAATGTAAAAAAAACGAATACAACATGTTATGATCAAAGGTAGATAGAAAAAACTTTTAAAAAGCTGAACCAACAATCCCGTTTAAGTTGCGCTTAATAATTTTAGCTTAAAATCTCGCCCACTATCGCTTTCGCGCGAAAAGCTTAGGAAGTTCGCTCCACTTGCTTTTTAAGCTAATTTTTGGCAACAGCTTGAATTCTAGGTAAAGTTTAAATTCATTTTAGGAATTCCAGTGCTCTGGTATTGTCCTATGTTTGGAGGGATAAGAATAAATTGTTTTAAAGCTCGTGCATGTTTAGTTTAGAGTAATTGAGAAATAAACCAGCGAGATTGGACTAAAAATGCTTCGTGGGATAAAAATATAAAATAGAGTTGTAAAAATTATTAAGGTGTTTTCTTACTGTGTAATAGTTACCTACTGCAATGTATTGAGTTTTCTTATTGAATTCATAAAGGCGTGGAGAAAATGTAGGTACCTGTTAAAATCACCGTACCCAGTTCAAATTCGTGAAAATTATTAACTGTTCAATAATTAAACACCTAGTAATTTTATGCCAAAATTTTTAGTTATCTACTTAATAACATGATAATTACTTCGAAATCGTATTTTTTAATCCCATTATGGAACTAAGGAATAGAACTACTGAGACCAGGTGATATTTTCGATATTAAATATATAATCCGAAAAGCTTTTTTGACAAATTTTAAAAGCAAATTTTAAAAGAGAGCAGGAGCGTTAAAACTTGATAATCCTTCAAATACTTTCGATATCTTTAAAGAAATTTTTTTCATAAACCGCCATCTCAAAAGCTCTCCAAATAATCACAAAAAGCTTTTAGAAGGTCACGTATTTGTCAAGATAAATCTCAAATGTAATCGCGGAAGATGTTTTTATTTGCGCCCATGACAGATAGGACGCGAAAACATGGCCCCTTAGACGCAGGAAGTAATAAAAAATGATGAATTGAGGCTTATCGGGAATTTTTTTAAGTAGTTCTACCTGCGTCAGATTACGATTGTTGGGAATTTTAAGTGAATCGATTTTACCTGAATCGGATTAGGGAGAGATTGTAGAGACAATAAATAGCAAGTAACTATTCAGTAAGTTGGTACAAATGTATGGTTGGTATTACTATAAATGTACACATGACTTATTTATAATAGTAAAAAAGATAAATAGCATTTTTTACATCAACGCTTTTGTTTAAGAAACTATATTCTTGATAATAATAAGTATGCTGTATTTCTGGCACTAATAATAATAATATAAGCTACCTATTGATATCAGTAAGCATTGTACCAAATTACCCTTCGATCTCAATACTTAAAATATACATACAAAATGGTTTCTCGAAGCTTTTTTATTTTCCACCCTACAGTCTTCGTTATTTACGCGTCTACTGCTTAGAAGCAGTCTATTCATCCGTTTTATACGTGCAATGCCACGACTTCGCGTACCTATCGGTGTGCGATAAAGAAATATATCAACAGTACATTAACATGCCAGTTCCATTCACACAGTACTACCTACATCGCCGCCCGATAAATATATCTTCAATGCGAAGCAATTTACTACGAAATTCTGATTACTCATCAACTTGCATTTAGATGGGTAAATTGCTATTTCCTATTTCCACGTTTCCCTTCAGAAAAAAATACAAAAGGTCCCCATGAATTAATGGGGAGCGGTCATTCAAAGACTTCTGGGGTCAGAAAGTAAAAATAGCTGAAAGGGCGGTCAAAGAAGGAAATGTATTGAGCGTGGGGTAGTTCAACGGTAGGTACCTCCTGTGACAACAGACCCTGCTATTTGAATGCAACTGTACTGTGTAGCAGTGTGTGGGACATGCGTGTTTGGCGAGGGCTGCTTCGATTCCCGACAGGTATTTGACAGGCTTACGATTTACTGGGGCCCTTAATAACTCTACAATTAAATTCGTTTTCCTTCAACGTTACCACAACTAACATTTAATTTCTTAAACCCACATAAGTTTGAAAAGTATTTGGTGCGTGCTGCTTGACCTCGAGTGAGGGGCAATTTCGATAGCCATTGTCTGTCATAGCTGTCACGGAACAGCTAATAATCTCGTGTAACACAATCAGCAGAATAACCAGCAACCTCCGATCGCCGGCGGCCGACAACCAAATCACTGGACGGCGAAAATGTTCGCCACCTCCTCGGAATCACCATAAACATGTAAACGAAAACGGATATCGCATAAGCGTCGGCAGTCCACGCCGGAACGTCGCGCACTAAATCACAGGTCGCTCGGCTTATGTATAATTCACGAGCTCATACGACACCCGGCATACACGTAATTCGAACACCAAAGAAGATACACACGACCGATGGTCGGCCAATTTCACGGTCCACCGGCGAAAGCGGCCGATTCAATTTTGCTAAAATTTTATTCGTCCGAATCCAAGCGTACGGACGTAATTTCATAGATAGGCCAATTCCTTCGCGATTGAAAGTTAAATGTTGACTAGTTAAACCGTTATATTGAGGATCTTTTTGCAGTTAAACGCCTAATTACAGCTAAATCGTTTGATTTGATTAATAATTGGTTACTTCGTCAATTTAAAACCATTTAACAAATTGTGTAATTTTAATAAAATATATGAAAAAAATCCATTAATCAATCACACATCAGTCTACCAAATAGCATTTTTGCCGAGGCAGTATTGAAAAAGGCTCGAATTATTTTGCGTTCTATTTGCGTCTATCCAGCGTTCTATTATATCAAGCCAAAGCTGTTGGAAGTACTAAGTTTTATATTGCATTTAAAACTGGGCCATGTACCTAGGGGTGCCTTTTGGGCGCAAGAGAGGCACCGGTGCGTTCCTCCCCCCAGCAGTCGGATATCATTCGAGGTTTTCCCCCTTGTTAAAAAAGGGAACTATATATTTGCTAATACTCGTATTATGCATGAAAAAAAGGGGTCATTGACAGAATGAAACCATTCAAATATTTGACTAGATGGAATAGAATACAAGCTCAAACGCTGGTCGACCGATTTCTCTATCCACCGGCAAAGGCAACAACGGATTCAATTTTGCTAAAATTTCAATACATAGTCCCAGTTCGAGCATACGATGGATTGTACAGACGTTTGAATACAACGATACTCTTGCGAGTTTGCGTGGCTTTTGCGTTCCGCTGAGTTGCCGTGGCAGTCGTTGTAAACACACCGGCCGGCGGCGGAGACTACGGGATGGAATGCATTTGAATATATCAGACAATCGCAAACTGCTTTAAATCAACGTTTTGTATACATAGTTCGGTTATATTCTGAAGGCATCTGAAGGCAAACGATTTACCTGTTTATACCTGGCTACTCGAGAGTTGTGACCGGAATAGAATAGTCAACCTAACGTTTGCATAATCTGTGGGCTTCATACTTTCGATTGGTATGGAATTTGTCTAATAATCAAACCGGTGAAATGTTTAAAAAAAAATTATTTTTAAATTATTAATTAATAATATCCTGGACTGAAATTAGTTAGCCAACCCATATGTAATATATTTATTGACATATTAAATTGAATATAAAATACGTTTTATTAAATAAACATCTCGGTGAAGGTCGTTGTATAGCGGGATCTTAGACTAGTAGGTAATATTTATAATATCACTGAGAGGAAACTCGGACAAAATTGATTCACGTAAACTTGTTTTGATATGTTTATATTTTATAACATGAATTCTCGCTTGACTGACGTTAGTAGATATAGTTGTAGATGTGATTGATTTAGAAAAAAACAAGTACTACAAGTAGAATATTCCTAATAAAGTCTTATGTCGAATTTACCCTTAGGTCACTTAAATGAGTAACATATGGGTAACCAACCAAGGTAATATAAACTTGCGTAAAGTTACCTTGCTCCATGAAGGGCTTACATTTAAAATATTTTCTTATTAAAAATAAATATAATATAATCCCTTCTGATATAATATTTCCAAGAAATTTTTACTCACATTTAACTGACACCAACTAATAGGACTAAACTTTACTAATAGTGCCCCGTGCATATGTTTAAAATAACGTTCCAACGAAATAATCTTCTTATAAACACCATCTGATAACATTCCCGGTTCCTATAGGTATGAGTCTTGGTCAAAGTCTGTCACAGATGTCATGGGTGGCAACTGGCGGATGGGTTATGCTGTATGATCTTTATCGTTTGTCAATAAAAATAGAAATGTATTGATTGCGGTTGATTGAAGCGACACAATATGGCGGCATTTATATAACTACAGTTAACATATACAGTGGCTGACAATCCTATTTCAGCTAATAGCATCATTAAACGGATTAATGTTCATTATATCCATTAATTAATGGGTGCATTAACATAAACAAATGCCAACATAACTGTCCAGCTCAAGAACGCTTAATCCAATCATTGCATCATTTGATATCTTATTCCAAAATAAAGGGAGTCCCATTTGGTTGCGTCATTAATTTTAATAAAACCCTAACAAAATTGTCCTTTCATTACATCGGACGAACGGCCATCAATCACATCCTTTTCATTATTAAACATCTAATATTTATTAACGAGGTGTTTAATTGACAGCGAGAGAAGTGCTCGAGGTCTCGACAAAGATGTGGAGTATCGACTGTCTGCGTTTCAAAGTTTTAAAATAAATCGTCCGGACAAAAATTTTGGGACTCCCTTGTCACGTTTGTATTGGCTTTGAGCAACCGGCGGCGAGTAGCGATAAGTTCTTTTTTATAGTCGTTGAAATATAAAATGTTGCAGAATTTTTTACACAATACATTACAAATTTAATTTAAGTTAAAAGGTCTTCCACTCATCATGACTATTTCTTTATCCAACCATTCCAAATATCCATTGAACTCCTTTCGAAATGAGAGGGGTTAGGATTGGCAGACTTCACATGCCATCAAAAACATTATGAAGAATTCTCGGTCAACAGAGGTGATATTTTCGTGGTAACGTTGAAAATTAGTGCGTGTGAGTGAGAGGCGAATTCAATAGCCACTGGGCTGTTGCAGCAAAACATTTAAAATAAACCATGTGATCTTTCTTGATTTGCGACAAAAACTATTATCGAAAAGATCGCTTGCCGCCGGCAATAGAACCGTTGACGGTACGAGTCAGGGCCCCCTATTTCTGTGCCATTAATCAAATGTCATAAGCTATTAGAATGGGGTGGCGAAACCCGCGAACCAATACGTTGTCTATGTGATCTGTACTTTAGTAGTATTTCAACGGTGTAATAAAATAGCGAGGGGGACATGTCAGGATCCTATTGAGAGGTCTGTATATCATCAGGCCCCTTTCGGCGTACCGTGATGATGTATTTCATTTTTTTTTCATCGCAACGTATCACTGCTCATGTATTAGTGTTACATTAACGGCTAATTGAAATATGTTTTACAAACGGGTGTTTTGATGTCGTTTTTCACGTTAGTTTTGTAGGGTTGTTACGCATTTGATTACAGTTTTAATTATTTTTAGTAATCTAAACTTATCTTCATCATCATGAGGTGATAGCCTAGCTGTCTCCATTAAGGCTATATGGAGACAGATAGGTTTTATATGAAACTTATTTGGTTCTATTTAGAGTTCGCCTGGAGCAGTACCACCACCCGCCGCGGTACCTAGCAGCATCTCTATCGTGTAGTAATTGTTTTTAAAACAATTGCGGTCGGGTTGGAACGGTGTGGTTTCTGGTTACACTTCTTTAGAGGCGACCATCTTAGTCCTCAAAGATGTGTTACCCCATCTTTGACAGACTTGGGACGAGCCTCTTACTAACAATTACAAACTGGACTATTACTAACAACAACTAACAGAACTATCACTAACAGTCCCCAGTCCTCTTACCTACTAACGAACTGACCCACAAATGTTCTAATTAACTCTCTCAACTAATTGAACTAACCATCCCAGTCCCTAATTGAGTCTTGTTCAAAGTCAGTCACAGGTGTCATGGGCGGCAGCGGATGGGTGGTGCTGCAAGCTCGTTTTCTATCTTGTATCCATAAAAAAAATACAGCTAACAGGACTAACACTAACAGTCCCTGCCCCAGCCTAGCCAATATCCTAGTTCCTATTAGAGTTCTGTTCAAAGTCCGTCACAGTTGTCATGGGCGGCAGTAGATCGGTAGTGCTGCAAGCTCGTTTGCTATCTTACATCCATAAAACATTTTAAGTAGATTTTTTAACAATGAATATTTGATTAGAACTGAAATAAAAAAACTTCATTGACTAGGAGTAGGTACTATATATCCGTCACGGTAGTAATGTGCAAGCGATCCCGTGACGCTTCATCTTAAGCGCTGATGGTGCCGCTGGGTTTTAGTGGGTATTCTGGTCTCAGCGAGTCCCACATACCTGTCTGTGTTTTCATAAAACCAGGCAGGATGCGTAAATGCATTTCCCAGCGAGAAAAAAAAAAAAAAAGGTACTATATATCATTTTCAAAAGAAAAATTTCTCATTTTGATATACTGCCTGTCTGTAATCAAAGCTAAGATTAAGCTACATCTATACTAATGTTATACAGAATTTTAATTAATTTACTGAATTAGGTACACAGTAAACTACATTATAGTATTTAAAAAAGCTACCTATGTTAATTCTCCTTTTATGTCGTGTATCTAGTTGATTAAATTGAGCTCTATAGAAAAATCGTGCGAATAATTAATCTTTACAACCCCGGAGCCTAAGAAATCTAATGAAATACCGTAGGACTAAGGTAGGATTAAACCGCAATTTAGTTAATTAAAAGTAGGTACCAGGTTCTTTTCATAGGTAAAATTTGGACAAAAACTAATTGAACACACAGGATTATAAGGTTTATAAAGCGATAATTACCATCATGATGTGAATTATTGTTTACTCACTACTTCGTTTAATTTTATAGGCTACAACTTATTATTACATTTGTCGGTCAACTTAACTGCCATGTCAGCTGTTATAATATACTAGTGGACGCTCGCAGCTTCGCTCGCGTGGAATTAGACATAACAATAGTTTCGTTTACACCTAGTATTATTATATAGCCTATGGCACTCAGTGAAGATGCAGCTTTCTAATGGTGAAAGAATTTTTGAAATCAGTCCAGTAGTTTTTGTGTGAAAACATTAGAAACAAATGTTTCCTCTTTATAATCTTAATATATATATTTCTTGTGTACGTGTGTATGACAGTGAACTCCTAAACGGTTGGATAATTGTTGATGAAATATTTTGTGTGTGTTCAACATTCATTCATTCATTCATTCATTCGAGGATGGTTTAGATTCACAATTTGATCCACTGGAAAATGTTTTTTAAACAAGATTTTAGTATTTTTATTTTTACCCGTCATTCATGACGTGAAGCGTCGCGTTACTTTGACATTTCATATGGTATAACAACGTTTGCGGGGTAAGCTAGTATTAGTATAGATGTTGACTTCATTGACGAAGCAGCAAGGTGCACTCCTTCAGAATGCGAACCCTATATATGTGTATGTTTTTTTTATTCACCATCGCAACAATGTCTCCGTAAGTAATAATTCACAGTAATTATGCTTAAAAATACAAGACGGCACGCCGTAATTTTTCTTTGCAATAAAGGCCGTAAAAATTTAATAACATCAGAAGGGTTTTCCTGACTTACGGATTGCGCATTGTTTTGAGATTTCCCGTGTTTAATATACCCCCGTGGCCATAGTCCGCGCCAGGAGAGGGTTAGATTGGAAGGGTTAGTTATTTACGGACCAATTAAAACTGTGGTGAATGGTGATAAAAGGCGGTCGATCTTTTTAGTGTTATTTTTGCGGCTTAAGAAGAAGAATAGACATATTTTTTTATACAGTTAGTATATTTATTGATATATTTATTGAAGCGGTGACAGCCCAGTGGCTATCGAACTCGCCTCTCACTCGAGCGGTCCGAGGTTCAAATCCCAGCGGCTCGCACCAATGACTTTCTATGTTATGTGCGATTTAAGAAATTAACTGTCACTTGCTATAACGGTGAAGAACACGTGAGGAAACCTGCATGTTTGAGAGTTCTTCATAATGTTCTCGAAGGCATGTGAAGTCTGCCAATCCGCACTTGGCCAGTGTGGTGGACTAAGGCCTAATCCCTCCCATTCTGAGAGGAGACCCGTGCCCAACAGTGGGACGTATATGAGTCGCAGCGAGTATATTTATTTGGAACTAAAAATCATACCTTTTGGGGTCTTGATGAGGATTCCTCATAATCTTCACAAACCATACCATATGCTCTAGCTTTCCATTATACTCCAGAATGTAGTCTGCTAATCTTTGGAACCTTTGGTTGGATATTGAAATTGGTAGTGGTAGTGGTCGAATCAATCGAACTCACCTCTCATTCAAAGGATCCGGGTTTAAATCCGAGCGGAACGCTAAAATTGCTTTTCTATGTTATGTGCGATTTATAGATTATGGGACAAAGAAAGGGTTGTGGTACGAGCACATGCAAAAATCGATTCACAATAAAAACGAGTAGTATGTAAGTTCATAAGGCAAACATTGTACCACATAGACTTGCAGACAGTATTGTTTTCAATGTCGCGACAGTGCTAATCATCGGCTTTGTGCACCCCTCAGAGGGGCGCGGCGAGAGGACAGAAGTAGCTTCCAACACTTGTAATGTATTTTACGTCACATATATAACTTATCTTGGCAAAGTACTATCACAGAATAATAGTACTAGTAGTACTATGTCAAAGTCAAAGTTAGTCCACCACGCTGGCCACGTGCGGATTGGCAGATTTCATGGTATGCCTTCGAGAACATTATGAAGAACTCTCAGGCATACATGTGCTCAGTCAAGAAGAAATAGTTATCAAGGCTGTGACCCATAGACGTCCCATTGCTGGGCACGGGTCTCCCCCACTGACACAGCTGCGGAAGGTCTAGAGCATGCTCCACCACGCTGTTCCAACGCGGGTTAGTGGGCAACCGAGTGTCGAATGTTCTCAAGTCATTCGAAGGTCTTCGACGAGGCTTAACGCCTGTTTTCACCATTGAAAACAACCGGGAGCGACAGCTTAACGTGCAAGAATTACAATCATTAAGTGAAGGTATGCTCCTATCGTATCTATTGCCTATCTGCTGCCCAACTGCTACAGTAGGGGTACTACTAATATGCCTTACTTGTAAATAGTAATAGAATGATACACTATAAAAGTTATGATGAGTTTCATTTTAAGTTTGTCTATGAGTATTTAAAATAACGAACATGTAACGAATCTGTTTAGCACCGATTAAGCACAGAATGTCCCTGTCTAAGACACTTCCAACGATGTACAAGACGCCAACCAATGCGTTACATCATAACATTTAAAAAAAATAATGCAATACGATTTTGTTTAATTTATATTTTTGTTTTTTAAATCTTGAATGAAAACCTGTTTTAATTCATTAAAATAATAAACTGTGTTCACAAATCACGTGAGTCCATTTCAATACAGAAGCGAACTATCTGTATGTAGCAGCCGTCCGATAGCGGGAGCAGCTGAGAAACACCGAACACGGCCCGTTATGAACGGGAATACTCAATTGGAAGCCGTAATGACATTATTGTGTAGCAAATTCGTAGCACTGCCTACGGCGTAGCATCGTAGCACGTAGCACCGCCGCGCACGCTACGCCTTGAGGTGTTAAAGCACAAATTATAGCTATCATAAGTATTACCGTGGTTAAGGTGATTGCACACTATGGCACAAGATACATACCGCATTCGGTACTAAAGGAGATAAACTCCTTAATTCAATAGCATTCGCTAACGCACACAAGCCTGAACTTGCTCTGCTGTACAGCTCAATCAGTGCCATGTTTTATTTTAGACTAGTAGACGCCCGCAGCTTCGCTCGCGTGGAATTAGATATAACAATAGTTTCGTTTACACCTAGTAATATTATTCCACACGAGCGAAGCTACGGGCGTCCACTAGTATATCAATAAAAAAGAAAATAATCTCATGCCTTACTCAGATTAAAAGCGGTCGATTACCTATTTCACTAAGCGATTCCAATAAAACTTGTACAATCTAAGCAGGTATACGCATTATAGAATCTTAAACCAACACATCGATAAATCAACAAGCGATAAAGTTGCAGCCGCGCAATGCACTTCACGGAGTAATTTCTTTTGAATTAGGGGCCATAAACATTTTACCGATCGTAAATAAATGCGTTACTACCGCCGAACGTTGCTCGGATGCGTGTATCGGAGGAGAAATCACATCGAAATCAAACGAATCTATCATTGAAGTGCTTGTGATGGTGCTGCGTTGAACCTTCTCATTCCGATGAAGACCGGTGCCCAACAGTGGGAAATTTGAAGTTATAGAAGGAAAGTAAAGTCGCACCTATCTGGTATAATGATGGAGACTGGTAAAAATTCCTGCTGTTCTATTTGTATGTTCCGAGTACGTTAAGTCGCGTTGATATCGTCTGAGCCTGAAATTTGTTGAAATTATTCGGACGCACTAAAAACTTTTTCAAATGGGGGCTCACTACTCAGAAAAAGCACTGGGTTCTGAGGCGGCCATTAGGAGAGACCTATGTCCATTTGTGGCATCAAAATAATGATAGATTGATAGACGAAATACTTACTCTTATTTTCAAGATTTATTGAATGTACAGACGTTCGTTAGATTTTTATTATAATACATATAGATATGTTATTTTTTTTAATAACGTAGACAAACTCCAGGTGTATCATGTGCGTTGCCAGCCCTGAAAGACGCGAATAACACTCTTAATTAACGGTTTCAACAATGCCATGACCAAAGATTAGATTCTGATTCAGATTCATTTATTTTTCATTATATGGTTTTTGTATACGCTTAATGAACGTCATAAAATTTTTTACTTACTTAGTTACTTAGCTTACTTAGTTGAGATGAAGCACTACTCCTTTTTGAAATCATACTTATTTTCCTTGCATATCGCAATAGCTGAGAGTCCTGTGAATCGTCAAATTTGCCAAACCGATTGTCTTGGTAGCTGGAAGCTACCTTGTTCAATTACCGTATAGCAAGCGGCGTGGGATTACGGCACGCGTTTGCGCAGTCCTGTTTGCTCGCCGCCCGACGAACAGGCGCGGTGCATTTGCCAGAGGATTTCCGACAAATTTTCGACTGCTCGCCCGAATTGATCCGGGCTCGTTTGCCTTGCCCGGCAAATTGTGTTTGCATCCATTTGTACACGCTTTAACTAATGAAGCTGACACGGGCGTGCCGACACACGATAAGTTGCATCGACAGCACATCACTGGTTCGGATGGCCGGTACATTTTGCTGCTGCTGATACAATAACACTGTGCTTCTGATACAGTAGAGAGTGTACTCACACTCTCTGTAGAAGAGTACACTAAGTGTACTCTTCTACAGTACATTGTAGAAGAGTGAGTAGCAGTGACTCTGGATCCCGTCACAGGCAACACAGGGAATCCTGGGTGGGTGTTTTAGCATGTTATTATTATTCTTTCAATTTGAATTTAAATGATCAATGCATTCAATATTAAATTAATAAAATAATAAATATCTTGGACATTCTCACACACGGCCACCTGACCCCAAAGTAGGCGTAAGCGACTGATATACATACATAGATATTTTTAAATACATATTTAAATAGATATTATTAACATCCAGACACAGAACAAATACAAGTGTTCGTCACATGAATACTTGTCCTGAGTGGGATTCGAACCCACGACCCCCGGCGCAACAGACAGAGTCACTACCGATTGCGCCAACGGGCCTGTCAAATCAATATAGGTATATTGCTGATCGAACATTCGGTGAGTCGGTTCATGAGTTGTTCTTGCATTGATTGAGTAGAACTCAATCGATGCAAGAACAGCTCAATAACGAAGGCGGCAGTTGCTGGAATTCTGTGAAAAATCTTGGAGAAATAACTGGAAAGTAACCGTAGATTTAGTGGCGGTATAAAAGTTACAGTTGCGCGCTTTATAGTAGTCGTAACGTGCAGGTCCAGCGGTAGTTTGTTCGGGTAGTTTTCAAATTACATTGATTTAGTGCGCGGCCGACTTCACCAGAGGTCGTTTTGAACAATTTGTATGAGAGATCGCTGTAGTGTTGTGACTTTCAAGCGAGACTCTATTCTCTGGTTTTGTTTCGATTTTTAAACTTTGAAAAACTTAGGAGTAGGTATAACCTTTTTTTTTACCAACTTAAATTTGGAACCACTACTAACTGAGCTACCGATTCCAGTCCCTTATGGTCAGGTCTGTCACGGATATCATAGGCAGCACAGGATTTGTGATTCTGCATGCTCGTTTGCTTTCTTATTTTTGTAATCTTATCTATCTTTTGGTATCTTATCTACTGAAATCTACGCTACATGGTAACGCATGGTAAAACGGTTCCGCCTATTAAATTTTTCTACGGATCTCTCAGCTAGAACAGAACAGACAATTTTCTCCCCTCATCATCATATACGTGTACCTATCTCTATCCTTTCACAGCGGACACCTTTATCAAAAGACACTGTTCTTCTGCAAACTTGAACTCCCAAAAGGACTGGAACAATAAAAGTGTCCTCCCCTACTGTGCAGCCACACTTGTTTCGAGTAAAAGATGTGCGATATATTTTCTACCTTCATTCTAATCAAGTTTTATTAAACCTCTGAAGCATTAACTTCTGACAAATTTCACATTTTAGTACAATCGCTCGCTCGCTGCGACCCATGAACGTCCCACTGCTGGGCACGGGTTTACCCCACAGACACTGCTGCGGGAGGTATATAGCATACAGCATCACGCTGCTCCAATGCGGATTGGTGAAGGGGTTAGTTGCCAACCTCACGATACCAACTCCAACCCAGTTCAGTGACGATAAAAGCTTTTACCGAAAACAAAAGACCATTAAAAAATATCTTTTCACTCCAAGATACACGCAGTCCGAATGGACCTAAAATTAGTCGTCTGACGTGACAATTATTCGACCGATCGCTCGTTCACTCGCGGGCGGTCGGACGCACGGCTCGCTGCGTACACGCGACATTGTCCCAAATGGAGCACTTCGTTATTTTTGTGAAGGCAGGCGTATGGAAATGACATAGGCGGCCGCGCCTCTGCACCGGAATGGATTCGAGAACAATCGGCGCTGGTGAGAGTCAATAACGCGACAATAATTATTAAGGTACGAGTAGCTACGTAACCATGGAAGAAGTGTGTTGTTGACACGACATCGCAACGTTTGATTTTCAGTCTTATGTTGATATCAAAATGTTTGAAATTCAATATAACTAATAATATCATGAATATTCTCACACAGCCATCTGACTCCAAACTAGGCTGAGCCTGTACTATGAGTGTCAAGATTGATATACAAACAAAAAATGGCTGTCTGTAAAGTCAGTTTATGAACGATAATTTTATGTGATAAATATTATTAGAAATTGTAGCATTGATTCACAAAACATAAACTAGATGGCGCTGTGCCTTTTCCAGAATCACGCTATGAACTGTATTGTGTAAAAAACATGAATATCTCCGTACGCACTAGTAAACTAGCTTTATTGCTATCGGTTAAAGACTAAAATTGAATGAATACGCTTGGCGTAACACTTGGCGGAACGTTTGGCGGTACGGGTGGCGTAACACTTAGATTCGTATGTGTAGGCGTTCATCGATTTATATAAGACGTTATCACGTCAAAAAAAATAGGATATTGAACTTGTTTTCAAAACTACTACTCAAATTATTGGTATACCTATCTATATATATAAAAGAAAGTCGTGTTAGTTACACCATTTATAACTCAAGAATGGCCGAACCGATTTGGCTGAAAATTTGCCGGGAGGTACCTTAGAACCGGGGGACTGCTATAGGATACTTTTTACACCGTTCCGTTTTATTTTATTTTTTAGTGACAGTTGATACTTTGACAATTTGAAATTTTTGAAGTCGACCAGTTGATGTGTTTGTTTTACAGAGTACATTTTAAATGTTTGTTTCGAATATCTATTAGCTTATTGTGTCAATACTATCATTAACAATACCATGCCGCGACCAAGACAATCAATTCTTTTCCGACAAAGCCGTAATCCACCTAGGATTCGAAACATTGCGCGTCAAAGGGCACGTGAAGAGCGCCGCGTTAGTATGGCGACTTCGTGCTTCTCAATCACAAGAGCAAAACGAGGCAGCCACTGAAACGGCTAGGTTGGCAATGCGAAATCGTGGATCAAAGCTCAGAGATCAAGAACTAGATAATTTTAGAAGAAATTTATCAAGTACTGATTTGAATCGAGCAGCGTTTCAATACGATTTCAGAACTGATTACTGTCCGCCACCTGAACCATTACATTCATTGTTTCTTGGCGAAACACCAGAATCACGACATTTTCTAGCAAACATTCGAAAATATAATAGTTGTTTCCAAATGACCTGATTCGGGGTAGTCATTATGGAAGAACGAGGATTTAATCCGACATTAAAGGTATGTATTAATTTATTTAATTTTTGTACTTACAAAGAATAAAGTAGGAACATTAACATACTATAATTATTACTATGTTATGTATGCAAATTATAAAAAAAATATTTATAAATCAGTAATACTGACTTTGCTTTTGATTTTGTAGATACAAGGACAGACAGATTTACCATTGAATCGGATCATTACAACCTCTCGAAGATGCACAAAATATTTTTTTACAATTATACTGCATGGGCAACATGATCGACGTCAAGAGATTCAGCAATGAAAAGAGCAATTAAACAAGATCTGCAGCAAATACTTCATGAACTTCATGCGTTGGTCAGGTTGTTCAAGAGTGCTTTGGAGCGCATGACAAATGACGACTACAAAGTGGTGATCAGAGCGGATAAACAACCATCTGGAAAACACGAACGCACATTTAACGCTCCAGATTAAGTCAAATTAATAATTTATTAACATTAATTTAAGATCATCTGCATTATTTGATCTAGCGCATGAAAATAAAACGGGAAATGTCGTCTATCACAAGGTAATATATATAATGGTCAATAAAGAATGATTAAAATAATTAATTTGTTTTATTTATATTATGTACTATGCTAATAAAAATAAAATCAAAAATATACTCATTTATTTCCTGCGCGGAACAAAGTTCGCGGGGTTAGCTAGTTTTAAATAAAAAATCAAAACCAAACATAATGAGCTAATCATAATCGATTCTGATTGGTACGTTAGTTATACAGCTGGTAATTACGATATGAAGCAAGGTTTTGAGTCCGCCACGTCACTCGCATGCTGTGTCCGGGATCCGGGAATCCCGTCCGGGACACGCGGCGAGCCGGGACAGATTTATGTGGCGGACAAATGTTTGATCCGGGGTTTCGGATCTGGCGTGTTGTTTACATCTGTGACCTGCACATACGAATTTGTTCTGGCTTAGTATACCTAATGCGAATATGGCTAATTTAACTATTGTTATTCTTATAGAATTAAAAAAAGAAAAATTTGTGTATCTTTATTTATACTTCTTTCAAATATCAATTAATACACAATAATCATATAAAATAATTAAACTTACACTCTGTATAACTGTTTCATCTAGTAGGTATACGCAAAAAAATATAAAATTGTGCCTGTATTTCCCCAAAGGGGTAGACAGATACTGACGTTACCTCAATAACAATGATGTAAAGAATACTACAGTTCATAGTTTTCCTGGACGGTGCTTCAGTGGAGCGTGTAGGTAGTTTCAAATACCTAGGCCACGTTATTAGAGAGAACCTCAGGGATGACGACGACATAGAACGCGAGCGTAGGGCCCTTGCGGTGCGTGGCAACATGCTGGCACGTAGGTTTGCCCGTTGCAGTAACGCTGTCAAGCAAATTTTATTTAGGGCATATTGCCAATGTTTTTATACCTGCCAGTTATGGGTAAACTTCACGAAAAAAGCGCTCAGTGGAATTAGAGTACAATATAATGATATATATCGTATTCTAATAAAGCTCCCACGATTCTGTAGCGCTTCCAGCATGTTTGCGGAGGCGAGACTACCGGACTTCTATGCAATCATACGGTCTAGGGTCGCTGCGTTCTGGTCGCGTATCCGGAGTTCAAAAAATAGTGCTCTCTGTACTTTAGCAGAAAATTTTGACAATCCGATTTTGAGACATTGGGTGGCCGTGCACCGCGATAAAAATAAACCACGATGATTATGACGATATTATTTTATGTGCGTTTTATACAAATTTTAAAAATAATAAAAAAAATTCTTTTAAAATTTTTCTTAAATTTACTTTTTTTACTGTGATTTATTGTATGTGTTATAATGTTTGTAACTATGGGTTTTTACCTGAAAATAAAGACTATTATTATTATTATAGGCACAGCAATTAAAATTATGTTTTACGCCCCAAAAAATAGATTCAAGTAAATTCATTTGTATACGAAAATGTTAAAATGTAACCTTAACAGTCATGAACATGTTTCGATGATCAATTCACATAAATTTGCTCTTAAACTATGCATGATTATGTAATATTTATTATAAACATACTAAGTGTAAACAAGTGTTTGTTAATAATATGTTTTAGGCACTCTGCAAAAGCACACTAAAGATGATTAAATTTGTACACCTTTTGCTTGGTTTCGCGCCGGAAATTGAATATTGAATATGAAGGTAATATCATCAACTTCTTCTTTAAAACTTTTATGTACTTGATTAACCAATGCTTGTAACAATGACGACATCCAACACGAACACAGCCTCCCAATAAACCGGCGCAGGCTTTTCAGTTGCCCCTTTGATAGTTAATTAAACGTCAGACGGGAAATATTCGCGTCATTAGGAGAAGCTGGCAGGATGCACTAGTGCCGCTGCGCTCCTTTCGGAGACCTTTCAAATGATCTCTGGCTTTTTTGCATTATCCTTTTTCTTTTTTTAAAATGTCAGCCCTACGCGGTAGGTTTGACACTTTTGGAATTCGGCTGGAAATTAAAAATGATCTAGTTGAGTTTGTTTTTATGATATGATTTTAAATAAATTGAACTTATAATAAATCAAAATACAATAATTCTCATTGCGAATGAACTACGTTATTTGATAATCGCGGCAAAAGATTTAAATTAATTTAGGTGGGTCGTAAACCAATTAAACATTGGAATTGTGAAAAGATTCTATATATAAATCAAATTAGCAAAAAAAGAAGTGAACAGAAAAAAAAAGAAAAGAAGTGAACAGTTGAACAAAGCCCCTTCGTTTATTTTAACAGCCAATTTTAAGGTTTAAAATTGGAACGAATCTCCTAAAAGGCGCTGTAATTATTTACAGCGATCATAGAAAAGGGGATAATTCAATGAAAGAATTAATTGAAGACTTCGCTGAATTGTCTGGTGAAATTAAACGAAATCCAATATCGTTTATTGAGAGCATAGTAACCATGGCAGCTTAGTGAGTACTCAAAAGCCGTTGGAGCGTAAAAGAGGGTTAAACTATTTATGCGTGGATCTGTTATCTTGTAGGTATCTCGGTCTAAATTCTATACCTCCATGATACTGCTGCGAAGACTTAAATTTTTTTCAAAGATTTATCAATCTTTGCATTAGGTATTAAGTCTGTCAACCAACGGTTATGTGAAAAAAAATTGATGTATTTCCATATAAATGTAAGGACCTTGTTCAAATTTTTAGGAGCATATTTTATATGTTCAATCTTTCCTAGCAGATTTTCATTATGTCCTAAGAGCGTTTCTGTAAACACCTTATTCAGAACTAAAATTCTAGTTACAAGTTAAAGTTAAAAAGTAGACGCAAAGTGAAACAACAAATGTAAAATGATTTTCTCAATTGAAACCTGCCATTCCTTACATGGTTGGATCGGTTGGCAACGACTGAAGTTTTTGAAAAGCTAAATATTTTACTAGTTCGACTTGTACGTTCAAATATAGAACTGGCAGTTTCTAGCGGCACAATGCTGTCGCTGTAGGTACCTACTCACTTGTTGTCTGTCGTCCGAGAAGGACGGGAAACAGAAGTTCAGTTTTGTTTTGTTGTACAAACGCCTGGCCTTTTAATAGTACAGCGAAGCATTATATTTCTTTGATCGGATCTTTAGAAGAATTGATGAAATTTATCGCTTACAACACATAAATACAGTGTTTGGGAATAATTGCAAGGGATACGGTTGTTGTTGTTTCAAACGATTTCTAAATCATTATATTATTAGTAGGTACAATTACTCTGTGTATATGGTCTGTGTACTTAGAATTAGCCTTATCCATGGACAATTCTACAATAATTCATAATTTACGTCCTCTGGATAGGACGTTACAAAAGACTATTATATGTAATTATATCGTTAAAAAGATTTAAAAAAAAAAGATTTATGTAACTTTTATTTTATTTTCGTGCATTGTCATCGGAACCAAATAAGTGTGCCAAATTTCAGTTCGATAGCTTCAGTGGAATTGGGTGAAATATTGATTGCAAGATTCCACGACGTACATACATACATATACACATACGAGTGAAGTTAAATAAAAGCTTTTAAAATAATGACATCTACAGCCAAATAATATTAGAGTATCATTTTCTGAAATCATTCGGTTATCTTTACTCAATATGAGTGTTTTCATACATCAATCTCTAAGCCATGTTTACCTGGATTCGCCGCTCGCCGCTTGCTCATACAACCCGCCATTCGCGTGTTCTTCAGCTATAAAGATGTTTTAGCAAGTACCCACAAGAAGGGGTGCATTTTAATCAAGTTTATATTATCCTTCGCAAGATTTTAGAGCTCGTTAAGGTTTTTGTTTCATTGCAAGCGGTTAAGTTTACAAGCAAGTAAGCTAACATTTTAAAAATTGAACTGACTTCAATTTGTTGGTTAATTTTTTTACTACAAACTATAGTTAATCGTGAAGAGAACTCACGACAGCTCTGGCTTAATCTTCAACCAAGGTATTTATCGCACAAGACGGTCTCGGAACGGCTAGGGCTAGGCCTTAGTCCACCACGCTGGCCGTGTGCGGATTGGCAGACTTTGAAAAAAAAATATGCTTTATTTACATGCTTGGATTTAATCCTGAAGCGGTTGGTGGATGTTAATGTTTTCGTATTGATTTATGATTTATTTTTAACACTCACCGAAACATGATTTAATTTATTTTTTCTAAAATTCTGGAGCTAAAAAAAACTCAAAAATCTTTTATTTTAGTTTCATAAAAGCTATGTAATGACTTTTATTAGCCTAATCATTTAATAGAATTCAGCAATCTTTGGAACAAATATTAAATTTAAGTAACATACTTAAATGTTAAAAACGTACATATCGATGTCAGTCGACACTTACGGTCTTACTTATAAAAATCTCACTAATCTATACTTAGGCACCGCTTAGTTAAACCGCTCTTAAGAAGTTAATCTACGTTTAACTTTTCATTACTTATAAACGTTGATTAGCTGTTACTTAGTTAAGAAACGAACAAAGAACGATATTGAATGAACGAAATTGTTAAAAGTTCTATTTTTTCCATATTCTATTATCTATGACATTGTCAGTGTCGTGAATTGGCAGATTAAAATAAGAAAATTAAAAGAAAATGAATGTTTTATTATGATTAATGTATTCTAATTAAATTGTCATCTATACAACTAAATAAAATTGGAGTGTCTGTTTGTAATCTTTTTACTAAATTCATCTAAGTATGCATACACGGTATATATACCAAAATAACATTTTTTATAATTTTTGTCTGTCTGTCTGTCTGTCTGTTAGTTCCGGCTAATCTCTGAAACGACTGGAAACTGAAGCCCGCAAATGGCTTCAAATTTTCGGATCGCATTAATCTCTTCCGATATATTTGACGGCATTTTGATATAACGCGAGCTTTTCGAAGCCAAGGCTATCGCCACTTTGCGGGACAAGCGCGACAGAGTCTGCTGGCTCATGCCGTGAATGTCAGCGTTGTCCTCTTGAATCTGAAAATATAGTTAGGTACATATAGTAAACATTAGTAAGGTACAAAATCTTCATTATACTCCTTTATAGTAAATATATGAAAACTTGAAAAATAGTAATTAGGCGATTTACCTCATGACGGGCCTAATATCTGATTACTGACATTACTTGCAATTCTACAGAAATGCTGCCACCTCGAGTATCGCCCTGGATATCAGGTCTCACTATTTCTATGATACGACTCATGTTTTCTTTACTAAATCGGTATCTAAGTTTAAATTCCTCATCCGATAAACTTTGTAGCGAATTAAAGCGAACTCTGTAATTCTTCGTCTTTCTTCTCCTCCTAGCTCTGAAACTGCTTAAAGCAGCTACGTCGTTTTGGAAATCACGAAGATCTTCCAATCCATCCATGTTTTATGCACAAATATAATTTTTTTTACTAACAAACAATCGCAAGTAAATTGATCAGACATCACAATAGAACAGCTGATTTATGTGAAATCCGCCATCTTGCCGCTTAGCGAGAGTTAAACTATGTCTCGGCAGTGTTTAATTTTGACAGCTATTTAAACCCTACTTAACGACTTCTTAACGCTAAGTAGTGTTTATAAGTGAGGTTTTTGTTAATCCGTTGCTAAGCAATAGATTAAATATTAAGTAACGTTTATAAGTAAGACCGTTAAATTCTTACGGTCTTACTTATAAAAATCTCACTAATCTATACTTAGGCACCGCTTAGTTAAACCGCTCTTAAGAAGTTAATCCACGTTTAACTTTTCATTACTTATAAACGTTGATTAGCTGTTACTTAGTTAAGAAACGAACAAAGAACGATATTGAATGAACGAAATTGTTAAAAGTTCTATTTTTTCCATATTCTATTATCTATGACATTGTCAGTGTCGTGAATTGGCAGATTAAAATAAGAAAATTAAAAGAAAATGAATGTTTTATTATGATTAATGTATTCTAATTAAATTGTCATCTATACAACTAAATAAAATTGGAGTGTCTGTTTGTAATCTTTTTACTAAATTCATCTAAGTATGCATACACGGTATATATACCAAAATAACATTTTTTATAATTTTTGTCTGTCTGTCTGTCTGTCTGTTAGTTCCGGCTAATCTCTGAAACGACTGGAAACTGAAGCCCGCAAATGGCTTCAAATTTTCGGATCGCATTAATCTCTTCCGATATATTTGACGGCATTTTGATATAACGCGAGCTTTTCGAAGCCAAGGCTATCGCCACTTTGCGGGACAAGCGCGACAGAGTCTGCTGGCTCATGCCGTGAATGTCAGCGTTGTCCTCTTGAATCTGAAAATATAGTTAGGTACATATAGTAAACATTAGTAAGGTACAAAATCTTCATTATACTCCTTTATAGTAAATATATGAAAACTTGAAAAAATAGTAATTAGGCGATTTACCTCATGACGGGCCCAATATCTGATTACTGACATTACTTGCAATTCTACAGAAATGCTGCCACCTCGAGTATCGCCTCTCTATCAGGTCTCACTATTTCTATGATACGACTCATGTTTTCTTTACTAAATCGGTATCAAAGTTTAAATTCCTCATCCGATAAACTTTGTAGCGAATTAAAGCGAACTCTGTAATTCTTCGTCTTTCTTCCCTCCTAGCTCTGAAACTGCTTAAATCAGCTACGTCGTTTTGGAAATCACGAAGATCTTCCAATCCATCCATGTTTTATGCACAAATATATTTTTTTTTACTAACAAACAATCGCAAGTAAATTGATCAGACATCACAATAGAACAGCTGATTTATGTGAAATCCGCCATCTTGCCGCTTAGCGAGAGTTAAACTATGTCTCGGCAGTGTTTAATTTTGACAGCTATTTAAACCCTACTTAACGACTTCTTAACGCTAAGTAGTGTTTATAAGTGAGGTTTTTGTTAATCCGTTGCTAAGCAATAGATTAAATATTAAGTAACGTTTATAAGTAAGACCGTTAATCTTTATCTTTCAAAGTTGCCTCGCCCTTGCTAGAACAAGTCAGCGGCAGTAACTGGCTGTTCAATCGACCACTCCAGTGTTCAATAGGCCCCTATCGCGATGGCTCCACCTCACGAGGTCTTTGTTTGACGTTCCCATGCGTTTTTTTTTCTAAATATTTGCATAATCAGACAAGTGAGTTTTCTGAATGACTCATCGAATCAATATGGTGGGTTAGGATATGACAAAATTCTTGATGTTCAAAATTTTCACAACGCAGAAAGAAGGTGACAAAAGTACCGGAAAAATATCATTAAAGTGATTGCGTCGCAGACATCTTTTTTAATCGATATAAGATAGGAATCAGCCGCCGCAGCTCGTGACTTGTGAAACCTTAAGTAAAACTTATTAGGAGACTGGGAGTTAGTCCAGTTATTACAAAATGACGATAGGAACATTAATTGGTAGAGTAGGGCAGTTACTAACAAATAGTCCTGTGGGTGTTAGAAACATGGTATTATATCATATCTTATACAGACAAAAAACAAATCAGTTATGGATGAAGGATAGGGTCAAAATTTCATGGACGCTACCGTGCTTAGGCTTAGTGCGAGGGCACGTTAAACCGTCCCGGTTATTTTCAATGGTGGAAACATTCGTTAAGCATTGTCAATGACCCACAGGTGGCTTGAGAACATTCAACACCGGATTGGCCAACCTTCCACCAATACGCATTAGAGCAGCGTGGTGGAGTATGCTCTAGACCTCAGTTACTAATATCATTTTCAATGATAGGTAACCTTTCATCTTTAAATCCTTGACATTTGCAGAGGGCACACGTTCAATCACACCTCTGAAACGGCATACCAAGCCCTTTGTCGGCGTGGTCAAAAATTTAAAGGGAGAAAATTAAATTTCTGACAGGCTATAAAGTATAGAATTACGTCATTATACTGAAAGAGAATTTTTAGGCTTTATAACGGTCCGTTTAGTGCGATACCTTTTGCTTTGATTATTTGTATAACATTATTTACACCTCTGTGAAATATTATACGTCAGAGTTCTTTTATAATCGATATATTATATAGAAGTTATTCTATCTATAAACTCGATATTTATTGATGATATTATTCTTGATCAGCTGGTTATTTATTCAGCTACAGGTATATTATGGTAATACTAGAGTATTGAGTGACGTTTATTATAACGGGATTGAGATAAATCTTGTGTTTAATATATCTGTCAAGTCAAACCAGGGATCCATTGTTCATTCTATTTAACGGAATTTTAGGTTTAATCCAACGAATATCAAATATCATCTCGGGTACCCTTTCATATCTAAACTAATCCTTATTTCTTAACAATAAAGATTAAATTGGAGTATATAAAATGAAACTGCGGCCCTTCGGACGCGGAAGACGCCATTATTCCATTTTAAAGAGTTCGAGATTTGAATCTAATGCCGCGTGACGGTGGCGCCCGATACGCTTCGCGTCGATTACATGAACTTTGACTGACAACCTGTTATGCACCTAAAATCCAGACTGCAAGGTTCATTTTTAACTTCCAACACGTGACATATGTTCTCACGGCAGCGTCATTCGAACATTTTGAATTTCGAAGTCGCTTGAACGGTTTTTATTTAAATTTGAACTCTATGGAGCGGAAATACGGGAAAGATTAATTATATGCGAAGCAAACGGGTTGGTAAGACGAAATGAACTGTCGCACATGTTTGAAGTTGCTTACATTTTCTCATAATGGCCGACTCTAACGTATTTTGTGTTTTTATAGTAGTGTCGTGTCACGACTTTTGGTCGTCCTCGTTAAGAGGGAAAGTTTTGACACATGAAAATCTCACTCCTTGAAGTACATATACGATGTAACTAGAACGTTAACTAAAAGTTCCATTTTAGTGACATTTTACATACATGGAGTTCCAGTTACCCATTACCGCTGCACGGTACAACTGAGAAGGTACCTTTATAATGGTACCACCGCCCGCCACCTAGTTACCTAGTACCATTTATATCGTATAACAATTGTTATAGAGGAATTGTGTTTAAGCTGGAAGGATGTGATTTCCTTTTACACTTCATTAGACGATCATCTTATTCCTCAAAGGTAGCATATATATGACAGTACTATACTCCTACTAACAAGTTAGTGGACGCCCGCAGATTCGCTCGCGTGGAATTAGACATAACAATACTCGTTTACACCTATAATATTATATAGGCTATGTCGCTCAGTGAAGATGCAGCTTTCTAATGGTGAAAGAATTATTGAAATCGGTCCAGTAGTTTATGTGTGAAAACATTACAAACAAATGTTTCCTCTTTACAATATTAGTATAGATAGAAGTATAGACAACTGACAGGACTAACTATCACAGTTCCAACACAAGTCACTGACCAACTAATGTTCTTATTAACATCCTCCACTAACCGAACTGACCACCCCAGTCCCTATTTGAGTTCTGTTCAAAATATTATATCCATTAATTCATATATTTTTTGTTCTCAGGTGAGTCGCAACAACATGGGGACGATTGTGGATATAGTTATATAAGTAAGTATATAACTATATAACTGTTTTATAACATAGTCACGACTATACAAATCTAGTTTAAAAATACGTGTGTATGTGATACATGCCAGAATTGAACCCTGGAAAGAGCCTTGGCTATTCAATATGTCCCACTGCAGCGTCCGTAGTCCAATGGCTCGCGTATTGTATGTAATCGACAGAGTTAAGCAACGACGGACGCGGTCGGTTTGTAGAATAGAATAGAAAGAATAGAATATAGATTTATTTCGACAATTTAACAAAAAAAATAATAGTAACAAAATGCATATAAAATAATAAAATAAGCTAAAACTATAGGATTTGCCGAAATGGGGCCGCACTCAGCTATGGTCGCAGCGAACCACGACCGCTGGTTTTCAGGGCGACCCAGCGTATTGGAGAAGTTCGGACAGTAAATGAACTTATAAATTTATTTTAACTAAGGATAAAGGAAAAAATTAACACTATTAAAATTAATTACTTAAATGGTTCTACAATTATACATGGAAACAAGAAGTGAAGTTACACAGTTGTAGATGGGTGACCGCTAGTTGCAAATTTTCATGGGCGCTACAGTGCTTCTGAGGGCACGTTAAGCCGTCGGTCCCGGTTGTTTTCAATGGTAAAAACAATCGTTAAGCCTTGTCGAAGACTTTACGACTTTACGAACCATAGACGTCCCACTGCTGGGCACGGGTCTCCCCCACAGACACTGCTGTGGGAGGTCTAGAGCATACTCCACCACGCTGCTCCAATGCGGATTGGTTGGATTGGAGGGGTTAGTGGCCAACCCAGTGTCGAATGTCCTCAAGCCACCCGAAGGTCTTCGACAAAGCTTAACAACTGTTTCTACCATTGAAAACAACCGGGACCGACGGCTTTACGTGCCCTCCGAAGCACGGTAGCGGCCATGAAATTTTGCCACTAGCGGTCACCCATCCACAAACCGACCGCGCCCGTCGTTGCTTAACTCTTTCGATCACATTGAATCGACGCGAGCCATTGGGCTATGGACGCTACAACGTTACGCCAGTAGCTACAGATTCAGCATTAATAGTGCTACATTTTTTTGTTTAAACCTTGTACTCAGCCATATTGCGAGGTCATGCATCGGCGCTTCGTGTTATCCTTTTTCTGGCATCAGAAAAATGCTGGACATTAAAATCTTATCCATGCCAAGTGGAACTCGCTCGCAAGGGTTGTCCTGTTCGCGATTTTTAATTGTAGTGCCCGTTACGTCACGTTGCAATAATATTTTTAACTTCTGGTCATACTTTTTAATCGGTGATGTAATTTTTTTTTTTAATCCAATTTAAAGGGCTTTGTCGCTAAAGCGAACATGCCGCCCTGGTTACATGCATCTATGTAAAAAACGAAATTTAAGGTGACGTAAATGTGTAGGTATGATTGTTTCAAGCTCGTTATTCTTATGATTTAACTAGTGGACGCCCGCAGCTTCGCTCGCGTAGAATTAGACCCATTAACGACGTCTGCCCGCGTTCGGGTTGCCCTCAAAGTTGCATAGTAACTTTGCACCGCCGTTTTACCCCCTTAGGGGATGAATTTTCAAAAATCCTTTCTTAGTTCCCCCCTACGTTATAAAAGGAACCCTTCTGCAAAATTTCAAGTTTCTAACCCTTATAGTTTAGGCCCTGCATTGACATGTCAGTCAGTCAGTCAGTCAGTCAGCTTCTCCTTCTATATATATAGATAGATTTAACAAGTACATTGTTAATGATTTGTTATGATATTATCTATAAACGGTATGTCGGCTTACGTTCACATATGTCATTCTAGTCTATGATTGAGGTGACAGGCTGTATTAATTTGCATGTATTTTTGTTGTTGTCAACGAATAAATGTAATAAATTAATGGAACACGTTTTGCTCCGCGTCTTACCGACCTTATTTCTTTATTTTATTTTTTTATGTGTTTGTTTTCTTCATTTTGCTTAGACTCTCATCTCTCTATGGTTTTGGATTTCCCGATACCAATTATCCCAATAAATACAACACATTGTAACCAACTTTTGCTATTTCGATTTATTCTGCCGATTCAATAAAATGATCCTTACATGAAACTCAAAACGATTGGCTTTAAAAATTGTGAAATTTAGTCAATATTAGTAGTTTTACCAAAAATATTATTATCGAAAATATTATTAACAAAAATATTATTATGCCAAATTTGTTGTTGTTTATTGTTTCGTAAGAATGATTCTCTATATCTTCTATCGTTTCAGATAACCCCATACTAGCCCATTTAAAATAAATCCACTATAAAACTTTAATTCAATTTAAATAGATCGTAGGTGCCGATTGGCAGTGCAGTCTCAATCGATTGGCGCGGCACCAAGTCTGCTTCAAGCAGTTTAGGGTTCGGGTGTCCACTCGCACTCGCACTCGACCCAACGGCGATAGAATTTAGCTTTTCCTTTATTTGTTGAAGTAGGTACTACCTGCCTGTCTACAATTCCGCTTTGCTCGTAGTGATATCTGAAGATGAAGAAGTTGCGACCTTGCTGCTTGTCGCTACATAATAATCTTAATATTTATTTGAGTTTAAAAGAATTTTTTATTTTATTTTTAAAATAGCTTTTTATTATTTTTTTAATTTTTTTTTGTGTATTGTCATCGGAACCAAATATGTTTGCCAAATTTAAGCTCGATAGCTTCAGTGAAATTGGGTGAAATATTGATTGCAAGATTCCAGATACAGGTGGATTTGCTTAGTTTCACGTCAATGTTGGACGTATTATAACATATTCTGATGTCAACGAAATTTGGATACACTGACTGAATACTATTAAGGTTTTCTCTATGATCGAATTACGAAGCATATCTACACTTTTTTTTATTCCATAGGTCAATGGTAGCTAGCATAAAAATATTGAAACGTATACACAACGTTTTTTAGAGTGTAGAGCCCATAGAACAGATAAAAGAGCCTATATCGAACTATAAAGCAAATTATTTTTTTATGAAACATATTTGATTGCGTATAGTTTGCCCGGGGCAGTACCAACCGCTCGCCATTTCTAACATGTGATAATTATTTTTAAAACAATCGTGGTCAGGTTAGAAGTGGTTTCCAGTTACACTTATTTAGACGATACCTAAGTCCGTAGGATACTTAGTACTCAAGGCTATCAACGCCTCTGAGACTCCGACTTGGAACGAGACGTTTCATTTAAAACTTTATGGTTTTTGACGAAAAGAGACACAGATCACCCGTCATACTCGAGTCTGCTACAACTCGTCTCATACAAGCTGATCAGAGATGCATTGCCATGTTAAAAAGCTTAATTGTAATGCCTTTTGTGGGCTATAATTACCTAGCTCTACCGGGACAAAGGGGAGTCTGTGTCCGCGCGAATTAAGAATTCTTTTGACAGCAGCGATTCTACATGCCGAAAATGTTTGCGAACCGAGAGGTCTCTGCAACGGACTATACAAAGTGCTAAGAGAAACGCTGCGCGCGGAGGTCAGGGGAGAATCTGTGGTGTTTTTACATTCTAATTCTATTGCGTTCAAAAGTTCATTGTTTTCGATTACTTTTCTCATTAACTAATAGGTTATCTACTCAAATGTATGTAACGTGGTTTTTAAGTGAACTTGTTATCATCATCATCATCAGACTTTAGTGGTCCAGCGCTGGACGTTGGCCTGTCCTAAACGACGCCACTCCGACTGGTCCTGTGCCTTCTGAATCCAGCGGATTCTCGCTGTTGTCTTCATCAGGTTGGCCGTCCACCTTGTCGAAGGGCGGCCTGTGTTCCTTTTTACTTGTAATAGTACAGATGTAGTTTTTATATAGTCCAATAGTAGCGGCTTACCACAATATATATTGGTTATCCCACATCATACTTAACGCCTGCATTTCACAAAAGGGGTAGATATATTTGTGCTATACTCCCACATTGTCACTGGTTAAGTTAAGTCTCATGTAATAGAAGGTGAACGTATCGTACATACGTATCGTCAATACAAATTTCGATATAAAGATACTTTGATTATGGAGATACTGGGAATATCAAGTAAGAAAAAAATTCAATAATACACTGGCCGACCTGAGTATCGAACCTACGACTTCGGGTTTACTACAAAAAGGCCACAAGAATATCCTAAGATAATATTTCAATTCGATTCCAATATCCAATTTCTCCCGGCTATCCTGTAAAAACATATTCCCTCCTGTTATAAAGTTAGGATACCAGTTACTCAATTAATTGCTTCAATCTTCGTTGAGGGGCGGAAGAAAAAGGCTTCGTAGGAGCTGAAGTTTAAAAGGCCATTTGCATATTGATATCATTCAAGTGGGGGATTTTTGGGTTCTGGGAGCTTGATGGGAATAATTAGTGGCAATTTTTAGGGTTCCGCACCCAAAGAGTAAAACGAGTAAACCCTATTACTAAGGCTCCGCTGTCCGTCTGTCCGTCTGTCACCATGGCTGTATTTCGTGAACCGTGATAGACAGTTGAAATTTCCACAGCTGATGTATTTCTTTTGCCGCTGTAATAACACTTTAAAATTTAAGGGGATCTCCCATACAACAGACATGATTGTTTTGAAGTTTTTTGTAGATAATGGTGCGGAACACTTCGTTCGCGAGTCCGATTCGCACTTGGCCGGTATTTTTGAATTATGGAACTCGCGTCGGGAATGCCACGATCCGTGACATTGACGGAATGTTATGGTTCAAGAGTTTATCTATTGATGAAGAAACGTTTTCCTACGTAACATTAAATAGACCAATTAGATACATTATATAGTAAGTACTCAGACTACCTATCTACCATTATCAGGCCCAACACTTGGTATTGGTAGACCCACTACCAACACAACCCTTTGATTGTACCACCGTATATAATGGATCTCCTCCCGTAATCGAATGAATCTATGAGTCACGGTAAGGTAAGGTCACAGAATATAAATTTTGAAGATTTGGTGTTAGGTATATGTATTTGAAACCTGGAGCTCTCCAGTAAGTAGCTGAAGTGTTAACCACTGGAATATCGTCGTTTTCAAAATGCGATGTTGATTACCCTTGTAATGGTAATTTAACTTCTTCACGCCAGCAATGTGTTCATAATAGTTACAGCTCCTATCCTAATTACAAAACTAAACATACTGCGTTTCCATGCAAAAATCCCTTCGAGCTATACAATATTCCGGGGACCTACGAAACCCCAGGAGCAAATAACGCAGCTTTAAAAGCTCACACGGCTCGAAATCCGCGAACTTTTTCGCCCCGACGTATCTGTAACTGAAGAAAAGTAAGCTACCTAGAACTCGCTTCGCACATTTGCAATTCCTCCCGCGTTCGGCCGTCGCGTCCGCATTGCGCGTCCCTTTCCCCCCCGACACCCCTCTCGCTCCGGTGCATCGGATTGCAGGGCCACTCGCATTTGTTTCGCAGACGAATAGAGCGGCTCTGATTTCGTATTCGACATATGGATGGGATTTTGAATATCGAAACTTTTTGGTAGGTAGGTATTTGTCTTTGTGTCGTGGAAATGTCGGAAATCGCGAAGCAAAAAGTTGAATTACCGAGCTTTGCGCCGGGTTGGGCAGCTGTCGTGCTGTCGGCGACGAAATATTTATGGTATAGTTATGTGACATTTAATACAGGCAATGTACCTACTAACTATAGGTTGAGAAGCTGTGGTCGATTAGATAACATTATGTCTATTGTCGTAATAACAGAATCAGAATCTAGCGTAGGTAGTAGATAGTTTTTTATGCTGTGTTGCGAGTACCGGACAACACAATACATAAAATAATACATCTAAACATATCTGGATTCCACCCCGGGAACCTTAGTTCCGCAGTCAGAGACACTACTGCAGCACAGTCGTCAATAAAATCACGGAGTTATATTACCATGAAGTCTGTTACTCTATAATAAGCTTCGCTCGCGTGGAATTAGATATGACAATAGTTTCGTTTACACCTAGTAATATTATATAGCCAATGTCACTCAGTGAAGATGCAGCTTTCTAATGGTGAAAGAATTTTTGAAATCGGTCCAGTAGTTTTTGTGTGAAAACATTACAAACAAATCTTTCCTTTTTATAATACTAGCTGACCCGGCAAACGTTGTTTTGCCATATAAATAATTTTTACTGAATATTTTGGGAGAACTTCATGTGTGTGGACTACAACTACCACTACCAATACCACTACACCTACTACTACCACTACCCCTACCACTAACACTACCCCTACCACTACCCCTACCACTACTCCTACCACTACCCCTACCTCTACCACTACCCCTACCCCTACCATTACCAATACCACTACCCCTACCGCTACCACTAACACTACACCTACCAATACCCCTACCACTACCCCTACCACTACCCCTACCCCTACCACTACCATTACCAATACCACTACCACTACCCCTACCACTACCCCTACCACTACCACTACCCCTACCACTACACCTACCACTAACACTACCCCTACCACTACCACTACCCCTACATCTACCCCTACCACTACCTATCACGCACCGGCGCCATCTACTTAAAATATTGGTTTGTAGTACATGCTATGTATCAGAGATGGCGCTGTATGTGAAAAAAGATTTTTCCCGCTTTTCTGTTGAAATTTTTCCTAAATTTTCTTTGCTATAAACCTCACCGAGCCCGAGACCTTTCCAACGAATGCAAAACCGTGGAAATCGGTTCGTGCGTTCTGGAGTTATAGCGTCAGGAAGGAAAACCCGACTTATTTTTATATAGTAGATTACATAGCTGTCATTATACGTCAATTACATAGCTGTCATTTGCGTTTTGTTATTCCGAGTCTGATTCTTTTTTGTTATACCACGTTTTATAGTGACTGACGTTTCATGTCAAGTCACACGGGAACGCTGTCGAACGGGATAAAAAGTATCCTATGTCCGTCTCCTGGCTCTAAGCTACCTCCCTACCAATTTTCAGCCAAATCTGTTCTGCCGTTCTTGAGTTATAAGTGGTGTAACTAACACGACTTTCTTTTATATATATAGATTAGTATAGACTAGCAGTGAAACTTTTATTGATTAGTAAAATAGAACTGTGATAGACAACTTAGATAACTTGTGGATTGGTTGAATGTAATTAATGACTTGAATTAAAAACGCATAATTGATGTATATCAATTATGAAACCCAAAAAAAATTATGGTGTACTAGTGGACGCCCGCCCGCAGCTTCGCTCGCGTGGAAATAGACATTCACTAACTTCAAAAACGGCAAAGTTTCATACTAACTTTGCACCCCCGTTTTACCCCCTAAGGGGGTGAATTTTCAAAAATCCTTTCCTAGTGCTCCCCTACGTTATAAAAGGAACCCCTGAGCAAAATTTCAACTTTCTAAGCCTTATAGTTTAGGCCCTGCGTTGATATGTCAGTCAGTCAGCTTCTCCTTTTATATATGTACTAGTGGACGCCCGCAGCTTCGCTCGCGTGGAATTAGACATTCACTAACTTTAAAAACGGCAAAGTTTCATACTAACTTTGCACCCCCGTTTTACCCCCTTAGGGGGTGAATTTTTAAAAATCCTTTCTTAGTGCTCCCCTACGTTATAAAAGGAACCCCTGTTCAAAATTTCAAGTTTCTAGCCCTTATAGTTTAGGCCCTGCGTTGATATGTCAGTCAGTCAGTCAGTCAGTCAGTCAGTCAGTCACCTTCTCCTTTTATATATATAGATATATAGATTTGTTAGTCAATGTTATATTAACCATGCTTTCTCTTGCAGTTGCACAGTGTTGGTGGTAGAAGATGGTCTGACGTTAAGGTACTAAAGTCAAATTGTACACCGTAGGTACCATAGCTTCGTATTATAAACAGTAAAACACGATCGCTGCTTTTACACAAAAGCACGAAACATATGTATACAAGTAATGCTTCTTTGGAAATATTTAACACGCTTGTATTAGCTTGGTATGTAGGTATCTGTGTATGTATGTAACGGAGTCTTTGAACGTGTTTTTCGCCCTCTTCTAAACGTCGAATTAATTTGAAACTGCACACTTTTCGAGGGCCGATGACAATGCAATAATTTTAAAAATAATAAAAACTAAAACTACATTTAGTTCTGTTATCTAAAAGCGTGTATTTTAATTCTTAAATTATGTATAGGATATACATAATTTAAAAACTGATTCGATTTTATTAAAAATTTTGTAATCGTATCAAAATTTTGGTAACCTTGCTTCAACAGCTTGCATCTTTTTCAGATTATGGGAACCCTGATCTCTTGGGTACACGTCTGACATCATAACCAATACGCTTATTTGCACAATATAACCCACAAAACTTGGCCAATGTAATCGTACAGTTTTATTTTACCTTCAAAAATTCACCGCAGTTTGGATTTGAATCTACGCCCTTCCCATATTGGGAATGCTGTAAAAAAAATAAAACAGGAATGGCGAATATCTCTGAACATGTGCACACTTAACACAATACATATATAGTAGACTGTAATATTTGACGGGCCCGTTGGCGCAATCGGTAGTGACCCTGCATGTTGCGCCAGGGATCATAGATTCGAATCCTACTCAGGACAAATATTCGTGTGACGAACACTTGTATTTGTTCTGTGTCTGGATGTTAATTATCTTATTAAGAATGTATATAAAAAATATCTATGTATGTATATCAGTCTCTGACACCCATATTACAGGCTCTCGCCTACTTAGGGCTCAGATGGCCGTGTGTGAATGTCCTTGATATTATTATTAATATGGATAGTATTAAAATCTCGTAATAATCTCAAACGCTCATAGCTTAGAGATTGTCTAATATTGAATCCGTATCTATCAGTCTCGTGTATACATCAACTATCACAGCGGAAAAGGTCGTGAAACAGCTCGATTCGTTGTAAGACAGGTGTACTTTGTTCTGCACTGCGAGGGCAGGTTGCCTTAATGCGAGCTTACGCCGCTCCTTAGCGGTCCGCCGAAGCCATACGTTGACTTGTAGACGTTACGCAATAGGAGGGTCAATTAGCTCGCATTCCTATGCGGAAGGCTCAGACTCAACACAGACGGAGGGTAGTTTTTGTAATGCAGAAAAGATAGCAAACGTGCATGCGGCACCTATCCCGCCCGTGGTAACTGACCGACTGAACTTACGATGATCTAGATTCAAATAGAGATTGGGATGGTAAGCCCTGTTAGTTGTTGTCAGTAGATGTTAGTAAGAGTCTTTCTGTTTCTTTCCAATGGAATGGCTTCAATTTCGCGCGTGTACTATGTTTCTATGTAAAGTTTATATCATTTGTTTTGCAGTCGGTTTTTTTTTTACTATGCAACTTTTCTATGAGAAACGTCTCTGGTTAGGTACACATTATGTTGTTCTGAAGGCACGGTAAGCCGTAAAGTGTTCAAGAACAATGGTCACTGTTCAGCAATAGAATGGCGATAGTGAATTCGTCCATGATTAGCCGGTAGGTTGATACAAAATTGCTACGAGACCGCAGACGGCCGCGACCGCACTCCGCCGATGTAACTTTAGACTGAGTCGATGCCTCTCGATAATATAAAATCGATAGCGACCGTTCTTTGCTGGATTAAGAAGTGCCTACAGAATCGCCATTCATGCCAGCACCGCAACCCTTTCCTTGTCCCTGTATTGGGTAGGTACGGGTCTCTGGGAATGGAAGGGTTACGGTCACAGTTCAGTTCACGGACAGGGCTCAATTAAAAAAAAAAGAAAAAACAAATATGTCTTTAAGAAGTCCTTATAACAACATACAAACAAGCTGGATATCTTTTATACGTCACCAATATCGTTAGTATTGGCCGAGCCGACAACCAAAACAAATCGTTAAGTACATTGGTAAACAAATTTACTTAATCACGAATCGTTTAGAAGTTGAAACGCTATTTATAAATATTTCTATTTATCAGTCGCCGGTCTTAAGGTGGTATCTCATTAACTCGTTTATATCGAGCGTCTTCAATTACCGAGATAGTATACGTACATAATCGAATCGAGATCATCGTAGAGACAGGCGCGCCAACTATTCGACTCGACTCTGATTAAAACAAAGCATTCTTGATTAAAATCTCACGGGACTGCAGCGGTTATTACGGATAGCTGACTATTGTAATGGCTTCTTTGCAACGCTCCAGTCGGTACGTTGTTTTCAATGGTAAAAACAATAGTTAAGCCTTGTCGGAGACTTTCGGGTGGCTTGAGAACATTCGACACCGGGTTGGTCACTAATTCTCCACCAATCTGAATTGGAGCTTCCGCAGCTTTGTGTGTGGAGAACCATGCCCAGCAGTGGGCTTTGGGTTGTAGCTTAGCTTAGCTTAGGCAGTTTTAATTTTGGGCAGTCAGCCCAACTGGCACAGTGTGAATTTGCACAGATAATGAAGATACCTATCAGATTAAATCAAAACGCATAACGATACCTTGAATCTCAAATGGCGTAATCACCATTTTGGCCAAAATGACTTTTGAATGCTGTCTTACTGCATTTTTTTTTCTCTATCGATCTGTCCAATCAGAGTTTTAAAATTCGCAAAAAAGTGGTGATTACAGCCCACGTGTTTTTCATCGATGTACAAGAATTTTCTAATTGTTTAGTCGTAAATACCTTTAAAAAAATAATTTTTAAGATTTCGGTCGATACACCAGTTAAAATTATAATGATGTGAAAAATAAGTTTAACTGTGGCGTTTACGGCTCAAGTTACTATAAGAATTTAAAATAGAATAAATAATTTTAGGGGGTATTAACCTTCTTGCATTTAATTTGGCGTTTACGACCCATGGATTTTTAAAAATATGTGTTTTACTTTTGTCGTATCAACCATGTTATATATGAAATGTTAGGCCAAAAAAATCTGTATTATAAAATGAATTGACTCTTACGCCCCATCATTTTTAAAAATAATATTTCACGAAGAGTATCTTCGTTTGCCTTCAGATAAAAAGGTACCTACTAATCGACTTATTAGCAGAAACCGATGAAGAGGACGAAGAAAACTCAGTTTAATTCTTTAAACGTTTTCCTTTCATGTTCATGTTAGTTCATGTTGACGATAATTTAGGTCTGTGATTTATAATTAAACTCATTAAATTCTAGTTAGAATAGTGAAATTGACGTGTTTTATTTCTTTTGGCCAATACTACTTGTATTGAAGATTGTTTAGTTGCAGGTAAAACCTAAAAGATAAACGAAGTGTTCCGTGCCGCGCTGGTTGACACACTTATAGCTAGTACGAGTACCGAGTAAATTATATTTTATTTTTCAAACTACCGACCATAAGCTGTTGTTTACTCTTATTAACTAGGCATAAGTTTAACATAAATATTAATTTATCAACTCAAAACTCATCTTTACTTTAAACTTAGTGCACACAACAAGTGAACATGTTAATTTATATTCTCATTCAGTGAAATGTTATTTCTTTTGAGAATAAAGTTTCTTCGACCACAAGTGGCAGGAGTGTTGCTAGCGCCTAAATCTTATACAGATCTTAGATCCTAGCTTTAACATTTTAAAACGTTCGTTTTATTTCTTTACACACTAGAAAACTATCTAGAATCTAGGCGCTAAGCAAGGCTCCTGTCAGTGCCTTAGTGAGTACCTAGCCATAGTTCATGCGAAGTATAATGTTATTATGTCTATCCTAATCTAAAAACAAAACAGAATTATTATGCTGCCAGCGTTCTGGGTACAATGCCACAAGGCCTGTTTCTGGATGACATATTTGTAAATATTTCTTTTTAAATAATTCTTTGTTTTAGTTTAAGGTTTTATTATTTATCTCTCATTGTGGAATTATACATACACAATAATTTTAGTTTGAACTGCAAAGTCTGAAGTTTGAAAGTCAATTAGGCTGTTACACCCTGTTACACCGTAACTTTTTACAGAACAGCCTTTTTTTTGGGTCGTAAACTCCAAGTTATCAAATTTTTTTTGGCGTAATCACAAATCATTTTTGCAAATATTGGTTGAATTTTTAATACCGTATTACTGTGTTATAAAGCTCCCTATATAAGTTAATTAAATCCAATTTTCATTTAAATAGCATTATTAATTGAAAAGATATGAATTTTAATCTAAGATTTTTTTTTTGTTTCGGCTCTCCTGAAAAATGACGATTTGGTGATTACGCCATTTGAGATTCAAGGTATCGATAAGTACACTTGTGCAATCTTTCTTTGCCCACTGATTAGATATGGAAAATAATATTTTCCGGTAAAATAATACCCTGATTTATTCGCACGGGTCTGATAACGATGCGATGGGCCCTTTAATGGCCGGGTCGGGCCGAAATTGGCCGAAATTGGCCGAAATGGGCCGAATTGCGCGTCCCAAACTCGCATTTTTACATATTATTCCACCGGGCCGGTGTTAAATTATGGTGGATTTTTTGTGGGAGTTATGAGGAGCATATTTCGTAAGGTGTGCCGGGATCCTTGGGTGGAGAGGCGTGAGGCAGGAATAATTATATTGTGCAATATATCAATGGGGCCTGCCTTTTTGCCTTAATACTTTTGGGGGTTGAGTGAAATATCGGGAACGTGCTGTCTTTAACCCGACCCAAAGGAGGGTTATGTTTGACCTAATTGTATGCATGCCTATTTTATGTTTCCACATTAGTTAGGGTAAGAACCGATTTCAATAATCCATTGGATTAGGTACGAAGATACAGGAATCCTCGCGGACGTAAACAGCGTATAAGGGATAAACATAGGTACAAACTTCTCTTTCTCTCTTTTTTTACGTAAAAAATAGAAAATAAAATCCTATCTCGGATCAGAAGTTCCGCTTCAATAATGGCAGGCTAGCGGGCCGCGTGTCGCGTCACACTGCGGACTGCGGTTTGTCACCGCTGTCTGCGGCTTTCGCCAATTTCCCCCCCTTTTCCTACTTCACCTAATCGATTCTATTGGCTAACGGCCGAAATTAATAACCTATCTTTGGATTGATTTGCCTATCTGAGATAGTTATTTGACACATTTTATATGAAGCATATGTCAAATATCTATCTCTGGTAGGGAAATATATCCATAGATAGGTTATTAATTTCCAGCGTAATAGAATAAAAATAAATGCCAAAACGCATGTTTGGCTGATGCGTACCTACTGCATTTTGGCTGCACCAAAATGCATGTAAATTTCATCTGCTTTTGTAAAGAAAACACCATGAGGTATTTGGTTTGGCATTGTAGTGTACTTTGTATAAATAAATTCAGTGTTGTAAATATATTATTATTTACTCCTTAATGTACTCTTTTGACATACAACAATTAATCCAGACTCCATCTGCAATTGGGAATACGAAAACAATAATAGATTGTGGTATTGAGCAAGTATAACTTATTAATTATAATCTATTTTACGGATACCACGTTTATAGTTAAAAATAGTGGGATTAGAAACGGGTCGGTGCCATTGCGTCGGATTAGTGGGCGCTGCGGCCGCCGCCGCTGCGGTCGAGAGCAATCCCGACCATATTACGTGGCTAATTATAATAAGTAACGGTGGGATAATATATGGAATGAGTAATTTTACAAGCGCTTGTGAAATTTCGCCCTACACGTATCCCAAATCAAGTTAATTTATGAAAAAAAAAATTAAGTACCTAATGGTTGTCTGTAAAGTCGGTTTACGGACTATAATTTAACATGATAACGTCATAAGACATTATTGTAAATTGTAGCATTGATTCACAAAACATAAATTAGATGGCGCTGTGCTTTTTTCTGAATCACGCTATCAAAATATATTAATATCTCTGTACGCCCTAGTAAACTAGCTATAGTGCTATGGGTCACAATCACAGACGTAAAAAACTGTATAATCTAGAGTAAGTTTTTTTATGCATGTAAGATAGCAAACGAACATGCAGCATTGCCCATGACTAGTTTGATGGCTTTGAACAAATCTTTGTCCGTTGTCATGGGCGGCATTGGTTGGGTGGTGCTGCAAGTTCGTTTGCTATCTTATAATCCATGAAAAAACAAGTCTGACAAACGTGACGTGCAGTGCTTTATTATAAAGATGAAACACTTTTCTAGGGCCGGGACCTATGATGCTTTGGTATCGCAAGTGTCCATAGGCGACGGTCACCACTTTTTATGTTTGACCCAGTGTTAAAAAATATCTAGAATAATTATGGTAAGAAGCTTCAAACCTTTCAGCACCTTTCAAATTATTGAGCATCTCAGTTAGTGCAAGTCCCTTTGGAAATTGACGTAGCAGTATTATACATAAGTACAGTACAAGTTTCGTCACCTCCCGTTATCGATAAACACTAACAACGCGCACTACAACTCGTAACGACGAAACTTACTCTTAGTCGTTGTAATAATTAGGTTACTACTCGTATTGTACACACGTATAATATGTAGGTATAGGAGTTAAAGTACTGAACTTACACATTGGAGATCAATAAATTTTGCTCGTCATGACGTTTAAGGTTCTATTGCGAGAATTGTGCGATAAGATAGTATTTGCTTATCGCTTGATTATATAGTTTGATCACTGCTTCATATCACTTCGCCCAAAGAATTTTATCTATAGTCTATAGTAATATTATAAAGAGGAAACATTTTTTTGTAATGTTTTTACACAAAAACGAGTGGACCGATTTCAAAAATTCTTTCATCATTAGATAGCTGCATCTTCACTGAGTGCCATATTACTGGCTGTTTAATATTACTTGGTGTAAACGAAACTATTGTTATCTAATTCCACGCGAGCGAAGCTGCGGGCTTCCACTAGTCTTTGATATTTGTGGTGATTGCGTAAATTATTCACCGCATTTTAAGTTCTCTGCCCCTGTTCTCAAATCAGCTAACGAACTGACCAAATTATGTCCCTAGTTGAGTCTTGTTCAAAGTTGAGTGACGGATGGGTGGTGCTGCAAGCTGGTTTCCTATATTGTTTATTTAAAAAAATTAATTTGTTTGGAGCTGCCAAAATGTATACAATGAACTTAAAAAATTACCTCTCAGCATAAAAACAATTCAATATCTATTACGAGTTGAGTAAGCGCATATGACTCTTACATCAGTCGACCGAAATCCCCAGTTGTTTCAACTCGTTGGGCGCAGTCCATCAAACAATTCCCAAACTACCGAAGCCATCAGCCGAACTAACTCAGTAATTTACTCCTTAGAAATGCAAATCTGCCATAAATTGTCAATATAGGGCCGAAGAGGGCGATAGTTGAGTAGACTCGCGATTTATAGTTCAAGTTTTAGATGGAAAAACTTGGTAATCCTGTCGTTTTAAGGAGTCCCGTTGGGCGCGGGCCGATATCCCCGAGTAACATCAGATTGTGCTTGGCTTGGAAGATCTATATTATCATCAACTTTTCCTGATTCAGCGTCCATTTCACGCATTTTATTATTCCCACTTTTTTAAATTTATATAGGGTTGTATTTTGTCCCGCTACTCACCAGCCAGGTCTGCAGTTCCGTGTTGGGGTATAATAGGACAGGCTTGGACAAGTTTTCAGCTTGCCTCAAATACCTACCGAAAAATTGGTGCCAGCTCTCCTACTAATACCATCTACCAAATAAATTTTTTAAACGTATCTGCTAGTTATCTGTACGAAAATATGAACGGTTCAAACAAGCGTTATCATAATGTAACAGACCCAACATTTTCGAAATTTCAAATTTCACGTCAGCTTTCTTTTGTAATAAGGTCTCTATAAATAAAGCCTTGGGAGTCCTGACTAGCCTGTAAACGGTAGGCGAGCCTTCGCAAATGAACTACTTAAAGTAGGTTGAGGCAAAGTCAGCTTTACTGTGGAAGTTTTAAAGTTCTTTTTACCGTGCAGTACGGGATGGGGAAGATAATCTTGTTCGAGTCATTTTTGACCAATATCCTCCGCTATTGAAAAATATTTTATAAAGGTTGTCGTGTAGAGGTTGCATTACAGCGTTCGCTGGAAGCCATGTTTTAGTTTTCATGTCATGTCTGCCAATAATTTTTGTTGTTTATTGTCAATTTGTAGATGATCGTAATGTAAAGCGATTAATACTTTTCCGGGTCGTGCGAGGTACTATTGAGTTTTTAGATTCGAAATTACCTGGAATTAGGATTTTGAATTTTAAATTTGTGCCCGGTGTAAGGCTCTCCGTACATGGGACTTAATTATAACTGATAAAAGTCATTCTACACACTCCTGCCTTCCTCTTCAGGGAATTCCAGGCGTGATGATTATTGTGTTCTGTAATTTAAAGATCGTAGGTAATAGTGCTTCATTATTATCCTCATTATTTTCTTTAATTATGAGGAATAATGCATAATTAACTGGAAGTTTAAGTAACACTTTGTATCACATAGGTATATAGAATCACACTAATATTAAAGGTGAGAGTTTGAGAATGTGTATGTTTGTTTCTTCACGCTCAAACGGCTCGATATATCTTATATATATATATCTTTGCGCCTTAACAATTTCTAACTTTACAATAGTTCTGGTCAAAATAGCTTTCTCCTTGAACCCTACACTTATAATAGTCTCAACAATAATGCATTTTTATAATACAAAAACTTTCCAGACGTCATAATGCGCCACAGCATTAGTTGGTCGTCGCTAATTAATAAACTATTAAATAATTATTGTTCTTCTTCGTTATTCTGCTTCGTTATACTTCTCTTTTATTTCTTCAGAACGTACCATTTCTCTCTTCACACGAAACGCTGCAACTTTAGGGTTGTCAAAACGTTTATTAAACGTTCCTACAGAATGTTTTTCAGCAAGTAATATTTTCAGTTATTCTCATTTAACTATTAAATATCAAAAGGAGATTTGAAATGAATAGTTTGTTAATTCATTTCATGAACCAACATGTTTACAATTCTTTAAGAGTTTAAGAGTTACTTCTATTTTTTTAACTTTTTAATTTACATTTTAATAGTGGCAACCCTATGCAGGCGGGTGATTAAATAATTTATTCTCGCAATTGTATTTTGTTTCGTTTCCGATTGCACTGCTATTTCGTTTTTGATTAACGCCTTCGTCAATTGAATAATAGGTAATATGTATTTGTTTTGTATGTCGGTGATGGCATTTTACTTGAGATACTTAGTACACACTTGTAAGGGTATGTATAAGTTAAAATTAATGTGAATAACTTATCTATACTAATATTATAAACAGGAAAGATTTGTTTGTAATGTTGTCACACAAAAACTACTGGACCGATTTCAAAAATTCTTTCACCATTAGAAAGCTGAGTGACATAGGCTATATAAAATTACTAGGTGGAAACAAAACTATTGTTATGGCTAATTCCACGCGAGCGAAGCTGCGGGCGTCCACTAGTATATGTATATACATACATAAATCAACTCCGCTTACTCTGTTATTGCCGTAACAACGACGACTTAAAAATCGAACACAAAATTAAAATCAAATGACACTAACAAATGTTAGCCATCACGGGCACTTACGTTGGAGCGAGGAACTATAAAGGACATGTGATAGCAATCATGCAGTAAAGAGCCAAGTCATCAATCAAATGAGCAATCTAAATCCGTCATCGTGACAATAAAGATGGCGGCACGTAATTTCGTCCGCGCGTTCGAAATAAGAACGCGGGTAATGCAGCCAGTATGGCTCCCTCGTCGGCAGTTAGGAGAGCGCGGTGTACCGCCTTCGCTGGCATTTTGATAAGTACCCGCTTTTGTCAGCGTGTTATATCGCTCACCTGAACACTGGCTTCCGTGAGCTAATGCTATAGTTCACACATTTTATTAAGCTCCAATGAAACGACTCACTTCTGTTTGAGAAATTTGTCTCCAAATTAATGGATGTCTAAAATTAATTGATTGCTGGGTTAATATGTTTCTCTAAACCTACGTCTTGAGTCGACGTACGAAAAAAAAAAAACAACATTTATATTTTATCTTGGCTATAGCTGTTTTGCATACAAATTAATTCATACTTAATTTCAAGATGTTACGCACAAATCTAATGTCCTCAAATATTTAGTACTTACAGTACATTATTTACCACAAAAAGCAGTCAACAATAACACTTAAAATTATTAAATAATTACGTAAACCAATAAGCGTACGCACACGGATTTTTTTATTGGTTGCCAGAAAGGCCCAATATACCCCAGAGTGTAATAACAAAGATACATTTATTACCAGTTAAGTAACGTTGAATATAAAACGCAGGATTTTCAGCTGGTAAAATATGCGGCGCTGGTCATAAATACCGAATCGTAAGTGAGTGCATCGAACACATAAAAGCACAGTAAAAAACTTTTGTCGCACCAAACAATATACCGGCGCATGCAAAGGAGGTACGTACGAGTGCTGTAAACTTATCTTTATGTCTCCATTTCGTCACGAAAATAGACAACCATATGTTTACATCCGTAGCGCTGACAATAGCTCAGCTGGCCACGTGTTTCATTGTCTGCGATTAAAGATTCGAAGGAAGCGATGACTGCTTACTAACGGCCGAAATTAATAACCTATCTTTGGATAGATTTGCCTATCTGAGATAGATATTTGACCTATGCTCAACATAAAATGTGTCAAATAACTATATCAGACTAGTGGACGCCCGCAGCTTCGCTCGCGTAGAATTAGACCCATTAACGACGTCTGCCCGCGTTCGGGTTGCTCATACTAACTTTGCACCAGCGTTTTACCCCCTTAGGGGATTAATTTTCAAAAATCCTTTCTTAGTGCTCCCCTACGTTATAAAAGGAACCCCTGTGCAAAATTTCAAGTTTCTAGCCCTTATAGTTTAGGCCCTGCGATATGTCAGTCAGTCAGTCAGTAAGTATCTCCTTTTATATACATGTACTAGTGGACGCCCGCAGCTTCGCTCGCGTAGAATTAGACCCATTAACCACGTCTACCCGTCTAACGACTTCAAAAACGGCAAATTTTCATACTAACTTTGCACCCCCGTTTTACCCCCTTAGGGGGTGAATTTTCAAAAATCCTTTCTTAGTGCTCCCCTACGTTATAAAAGGAACCCCTGTGCAAAATTTCAAGTTTCTAGCCCTTATAGTTTAGGCCCTGCGTTGATATGTCAGTCAGTCAGTCAGTCAGTCACCTTCTCCTTTTATATATATAGATATAGATAGGCAAATCAATCCAAAGATAGGTTATTAATTGCGGCCCTTAGAATTGTTATATACGGCAGAGGTAACTGCATATCATCGGCAGCCCAACTTCAGTAGCACGCCTCCACGTGTGTTTAACTCTGACGTATTACAGTGTAGGATAATGTATTCAGAGGATTATAGACTAAATGAAATGACAGCTGCAATTTTGTGTTTGCCTGGGATCGGGGCCCAGACAACCTACGAGTATTTTACTTATAATTCCTATCTAAAATTTATCCATCTCGCTTATCACGCACAAATCAAATTTAATCTAGCTTTTGTGCTTATATTTATGAAATATATTTTAGGAAGAAAGAATTTATCTTATCTTTCATCTCTTCTAATACGACACACCAATTGTATTCGAACCCACGACGCGCTTAATTTACATCCAAACGTCTATATTCGTTACTGGCGTCCATTCCTTTTCGAAATGGTATACTTTCAAATGGTATTCACATTTCTGACAGCCGTATTGAAAACTTTTCAAATAATGTAAGGTACTTAAGGGCCAATAATGCGGAAGCTGATTATTATGGACTAGTGGACGCCCGCAGCTTCGCTCGCGTGAATAATACATAAAAATAGTTGAAGTTACCGGCTTACTCACGTGTGATTTAAGTCGGAAATAGGCCGACTAGTTTCGATCTATTACGATGATCATCTTCAGGAGTGAACGCGTTCGCGGCGGTCACGGCGTACACTGCGGGCTAGCGCGCGCGCAGCTCGCTCTGTCATGACGACATCACTGTCGCTGTCCGCTGAGTTGCTGTCCTCTTCGCACACATATGGCTGGGTGCACACCACACTGACCGTGTCACACTCCACATCCAGTTCACTGTGGTCGGTAGTATAAAGAAGTGGTTTCCAGGCTTGGGATATTACCAAGCCACTGTCCCGGTTGTAGTTCGGACGACGACAAATTTCAATAGATTCCCGTACCTTGCGGGGCACCAGGTACTTCTCCCTCGCCAGTACTTTGGTTTTGTCAAATCTAATGAAATGAGCCGGGCCCGAATCGAGGGCGTGTTCGGCTAGGGCAGATCCCCTCCTGTCCATATTCTTTATACTCCGTATGTGTTCAGAGACCCTTGTTGCTACATTCCTGCCGGTCTCTCCGATGTAGCTCTTCCCACAGTCGCACGGTATCATGTACACGCCAGGTACGTTTAAAGCTTCGTGGTGTTTAGGTGAGCGTAGGAATTGCCTCAGTTTCGCCGGAGGACGGAAGAATGTTTTTATATTGTATTTCGTTCGCAATATATAACCGATTCTGTCCGTAATTCCTTTAATGTATGGTAGATAGGCTGGTAACCTGTCTACACTCACCGGTTTCGGTCGTCCCTTTCCTCCCACCAGTCGCAAGCTCTGTCTCCAACTGTACCCATTAGCTTCTAAGACATTCCTTATGTGTCTTAGTTCTGGGTTAATAAATTGATGGTCACATAGTCGTAGAGCCCGGTTTATCAGTGTGCGAGGAATGCATGATAGATGGGCAGGGTGGTGGTGGGAGTCCGCCTGTAAGTAGAGGTCCGTATGTGTTGGCTTTCTGAACACGGTGTGTGATAAACGTCCATCTGATTGCCTGCACACCAACACGTCCATAAACGGCAGTTTGTTATCACTCTCCACTTCGACCGTAAACCTTATTCTAGGGTGTACCTGATTAAGGTGAGCTAGAAACTCAGGCATGGTATCCTTATTCACCACCGAAAACACATCATCCACGTATCTCCACCAATAACGTGGCCTGGTCGTGGTGTTCACGAACATCTCATTCTCAAACCACTCCATAAAAATGTTGGCCACCACCGGCGCTATTGGAGAACCCATAGCCACTCCGTCTACCTGTAGGTAGTATTCTCCTCGCCAAACAAAGTACCCATTCTTTAGGCACACCTCAACTAACTCTGAGGTACCTGTAGGTAGCCCACTGTCTGTTTCTAGTTCAGAAATTATTTTGACTGATTCCTCCACTGGCACGTTCGTGAACAAGGACGTTACATCAAAACTGACCATTATTTCTGAGTCCAGCAGTCTTACCCCTGACAGTAACTCAACGAAGTGTCCCGAGTCTCGTACGTAGCTGGCGGTCTTTCCGGTGAACGGGCGCAGCTCAGTAGCCAGGTGTCTAGCCAATTTGTATGTTGGTGCGTCTATTTGGCTCACAATGGGTCTTAGTGGCCAATCTGGCTTATGGATCTTCGGTAGGCCGTAGATCTTAGGGGAAGTGGGGTTCCGTGGTCTGAGGCGGTACACCAGGTCATCACTAAAATGTCTCTGCAGGTATTTTATTGTTTTGGTTGTTACTCTGGAGGTAGGATTATAATTGACTTTTTTGTAAGTGGTAGGGTCATTTAACAAAGTCTCTATTCTTCCTTCGTATTCTACTGTGTCAACAATAATTACCACCGCGTTGCCTTTATCTGCTGGCAGAACCAAGATCTCTGTAGTATTCCGTAGCTTACGTAGGGCGGACAATTCTCCCGGGGTCATATTGGATTTTGGTAACTTAGACTTGCGGAGTAACGTCGAAACATCTTGTCTAAGTCGCTCAGCATCACGGTACGGGACTTTGTTACGCGCTATAGTGTCTTCCACGTTGGCAATAATCCCCTCCACTGGAATGTCCCGGGGAGTAGGCGCGAAGTTCAATCCACGCGATAAGGCCCTAGTAGTTGTTGAATCCAAGGTGTGTGTGGATAAATTCACTACCGTTGAATTTTCATTGCAATGTGTACCTATCTTTAATTCAACCTTATCAGCACGGTACGATTTGTTGCGTTTACGGAGGGTAGACAATTTATTTTTGTGTCTTGCTTCTATAATATCATTTGTTGTTTCTGCCCTATTATAAGTCATGGTGTCTAACACCTGCCATAGATCGTGATGTAGATGACATGAGAGTTCAAGGTGTAATTTGTACAGTACCTGGTTGGTGTACAATAATACTCGGCGGGTCTCCGCGATTACCTTCGACAGCAACTTTATGTTCGCCGTGTGAAAAAACTTTTCGTAATCCCGAATGCATTTCACTACTTTAATACGGGCAAACGTCGGAATCACATCACTTTCACGACACTGCACTATGTAATGTAACGCACACTCGAGTTTCTTACGTTTTAGTCTTAGCCGGGTGAACTCTTTCACTTTGTTTAGCCATATCGCGCCGTAACGATTTACTATTTTATTACTGAACGATTCGTGAGTGTCTATATTCATAGTTGAAGTTACCGGCTTACTCACGTGTGATTTAAGTCGGAAATAGGCCGACTAGTTTCGATCTATTACGATGATCATCTTCAGGAGTGAACGCGTTCGCGGCGGTCACGGCGTACACTGCGGGCTAGCGCGCGCGCAGCTCGCTCTGTCATGACGACATCACTGTCGCTGTCCGCTGAGTTGCTGTCCTCTTCGCACACATATGGCTGGGTGCACACCACACTGACCGTGTCACACTCCACATCCAGTTCACTGTGGTCGGTAGTATAAAGAAGTGGTTTCCAGGCTTGGGATATTACCAAGCCACTGTCCCGGTTGTAGTTCGGACGACGACAAATTTCAATAGATTCCCGTACCTTGCGGGGCACCAGGTACTTCTCCCTCGCCAGTACTTTGGTTTTGTCAAATCTAATGAAATGAGCCGGGCCCGAATCGAGGGCGTGTTCGGCTAGGGCAGATCCCCTCCTGTCCATATTCTTTATACTCCGTATGTGTTCAGAGACCCTTGTTGCTACATTCATAGATCGAAACTACATACATAGATCGAAACTAGTCGGCCTATTTCCGACTTAAATCACACGTGAGTAAGCCGGTAACTTCAACTATGTACATAAAAATAGTTTCGTTTACACCTAGTAATATTATATAGCCTATGTCACTCAGTGAAGATGCAGCTTTCTAATGGTGAAAGAATTTTAGAAATCCGTCCAGTAGTTTTTGTGTGAAAACATTACAGACAAATCTTTCCTCTTGTTATTAGTATAGATTTTAAGGTACCGAAGAGATTCAAGAAGATGTTATAACGCAGAAAACGATGATTTTTATAATATAACCGACGCATTAGAGCCTTCATGTTTATGTAGATAGGTACTCATACATTACCTGTATCATTGGTACAACAATATCCATGCACATGCATATTGAACTACTACGGAATTTCGGTGTTTCAGTTAACTCCGTTGTCAAAACTTGGATCATAACTGGGTTTAACTACAGCTAAAGTTATGCAATGGTTTTAATGTAAGGTTGGTTAGAGGCTGTTGAAATTAAATTTAACAGGTAGGTATACTAATATTATAATGAGGAAACATTTGTTTGTACGAGTAATGTTTTCACACAAAAACTTTAGAATGCTGCATCTTCACTGAGTGACATAGGCTATATATTACTAGGTGTAAACGAAACTGTTGTTATGTCTAATTCCACGCGAGCGATGATGCGTGCGTCCACTAGTGGAGTAATAAAAACAGAACGATTCATTATTAATATTAATAATCTTATTATATAATCACCTGCGTACCTCTAACTAACTTAAATACTGCTCATGCTTTATACAAGTACATTCCTCATTGCTGTTTCTAAAACCTAAAGATTCCTGTTGGAATTCTCCTCAATCATCGCTAAACTGAAACCAAATACACATTCGATTCAATTCCACTAAAACTGTGTCAAAACAGTCCGAGAATAAATTTCCGAAAGTAAAAATAAGAGATCGCTCGCTAAAGTGGCACTCTTTCGCCTACACGTCACATTATCCAACGTACAGAGATCCACGGCCTCCTCGAGTCTCTCTGCAACGACAGCTCCATCTAAAGTAGTGCGATACATCCTTCCTGTACTTTTATTTTTCTACAGCACTATCAGAGTTTTATCGTGCCACCAACGCTGCCCCCCCGTACCGATCTCCGTTATGATATTGACACTTAAGTGTATCGTCCTATGGGATGAATCCATGATTTTATGGTGGTCCACGTCAGTTATCGCGTTTTATGGGGATGCATGTGACGGGACGGGAACAGCCGAAATCACTTTCCTTGGGTCGTTATTTTAGTATTTTTTGTTTATTTATTCAAGTCCCATCACTAAACATTGCTTCGTTTCATTAGGAGATGGATTATAAGGTTTGTCTCATACTGTTGGCAATCTTGTGTCCACTAAATACAGCGATTTTCACTCAGGTAAATGCTCAATCCTTTTCCAGAGTCATGCGTCGCATTAATTAAATAACACAATCAATCGAATTTAAATATACGGAATTTATTTCATGTATAATAAATAACTTTTTGTGAAACATAATGGAACTTAATTGTTCTGTTCTACTATTACGGTCTCGTAATACCTGTAATACTGTCCCGGATTTAGTGTATGTGTGTTAGTTATATCAATTCAATCGTAATTATTGCATGCCGTTAATTGAGCTAATTTACGTTTCATTCAATTTAGTCTTTCGTCCTTCCACGTGTATTTAATAAAAACGATTGATTTGCATGTTCTTTTTGCAATTGTGTTTATTAAATTGATTTATCGAGGAGATTTTCATAAAATAATGTTTCGGAAAAGTCAATTGCTTAACGTAACGACCAATATCTTAGGAAATAAACAGAATTAATATACGGTCTTCGCTAAATTTATATGATCTTCATTATATACATTTTCATGTTTCTGGGCTCTTTGGAAGTTTCGTATCGTGTGTTGCCTATCTCAATATACACAGTATAAATGATTGAAAACAACATTTGTCTTTCGCTTGGTCATGATCTGCAGTTAATAGTGACAAAGCGAAGGTGCTCTAAAATTCAATTTAGAATTCACTGTCATTGTCGCACCGGTCGACCTAATTAAAACTCGAGCTTGCAACATTTGCGATACAAAATAGATGACGTTTGGTTTCGGGTGGGACACACGCGCTGTGTTTCGGGTGGGACATAAATTGTTAATGCGGCTTCGCTCCGCATCCGATGATTAATTGACCCGATCTGACCCAACAATTACTTCAATTATTTACCTCCGGCTTACTGTTACTGTGCAATTCGATAGTTCTCCTTTAATTTGAATTATGGATGTACTGTTCTCTTCTTTGTTCGGTTAATTATGTTGATTTGGTTCATCAACGTTTTATTTATCAATCCGTTTTATTGTTCCGTTAAATATCGAACGAGTTCATGTATCGTTTATGTTATTTGCATTTAGTAAAACGCTATAGGCTTGCGGTCTGAATCGAGTCCTAGTGTTCTCTGCAATCGCAGTTACTAACAATTATGAGTACCCATTTTAAATTTCTTATAAGTGGATTTTGAAGTACATACTTCGACGGTGTGATTTTGTTTTATATACTCTAGCTTTAATCAATTAATACAAACTGCTTTTTGGTATCTCTCCTTTTTTTTCACTGATAATATGTAATGTACCATAATGTACAATCTATAAATGTGCTAGTTAGCACCATTACTTCAATAGAGTTTTTTTTAATCTATCAGCCTCTTTCTATCAATCTTTTTATCTCTTCAAATTCTGCTTGAGGACATAAAGTTCGAAAGATAGCGGTAATGCCTAAAGTTCCATCTTTATTCGAATCGATACCATCTAAGTTTCGTGGAACGGTCTCAAAACGACACCAAAGATTTATTTTATTCACAGTAGAGTTTCTGCCTCCCACCCGTTCGCTACAGCTACTATGTAATTTGTGTTTATCGTTTCTCCTTCACTGATCGCTTCGTTTGCATCTGGTTACAGTAAAGCCATCACGGTTGAGTTAATAAACCATACCAGACTCATTACGAGACTTAGCATTTACGGCGGTTATTTTGAACGGCAATAGTTCCGTGTGTGGGCTTACAGAGATTAGTATCGTTGAAGATGGAATCGGTAATGTAAATGAATGTAATAGGAGTTCGAAATAAGATTTGATGCGGTTAATTAAAATAATTATTCCCCATTTACCAGTTAAACTTGACGTGGATGAATTTGTGCTAGTTGTTATACATTCCATTTGAGCCTTCGAAAGTGTTTGTGAGTGTTTTCATATAGATACACTTACTCGAATAAAACTGAACGAAACCGCGGGCCTCGTACGATATTCAGTTGACCTCGTTTCGGAGTGACTTCCCCCAAACGATGCCGGCGTCATACAACGATCAATACTACAACAACTTTAATAAATCATTGAATTTTGGAATACCATGTTTGCAACGCTTTCCTCTAATAAATTTAGATTTGTTCCTAGGCGTAACGGTGTATAAGAGACTGTATTAAATTCATAGCATGAGACATATATAGATATCTATAGATAGACAACCTAGTAACCTAACTGACAGGAACATAAGAGTCCCACTCTAGAACACGGGTCTTTTCTCACAACTGAGTTTAGTTAACTGGTGTTAGTAATAGTCCAGTTAGTAATTATTAGTAAGTCTCGTTCCAAGTCAGTCATAAAATTTTTTGCTACCCTTGAGGACAAAGATGGTCGCCTCTATAGAAGTGTAAGCGGAAGTTTCAAGTTAGAAAAACCCAATAGTTGTCGCACAACCCGGGGATCGCACCCAGAACCTCTAATGGCCGGTCTCAATAATCTACTAACAGCTAAACTCTGGTAGCTATCCCAGATAAACAGTAAAGTTTGATCTATCTGTAACTGCCGTCTCAATATCGAAAAGTACGCATGCTTATCTACGATCATGGATAGATAAGACTTCTATCTCCGGTAAGTGCGTCCCTCTGAAACGATTTGTTTTTGCATTTCAAGTTAATGGCTTCATGTTGTAAAATTGTTATTATAAAATGAACTAGTAGGTTTTTATTAATGTACTTATACATTTTTATATATTTTAATTATTATTTATCCCATATACACAATAATTTACGTACTAAGTAGTTTAAATAATGACAAACTGCAACTTATTAATATGCGTTCACGCTAACAAAACGCACAATTCGAGACATGACATCTGGCCGCAATCTGGCGCTTAGTATTCCCGCTAAACGGACGGTTACAATACAATGAACATTCCGGGGAATGCCTTACCTACTTTTTCTAAAAACAATTATTGTATTATTATTTTTATCGTTCCATTAACAGTAACTAAAAACCTTTGTGTTCTGTCTTCTATTATTATGTTTAGTATTTGTACCGTGAAAATGTTACTTTCAAGGCAGGAATTATTTTCAATAATAACAGATTTACCGCCATTTTGTTTAATCTGAACCTTAAAAATTCGGATTCAGATAATTTATCTCATAAAATTTATCCGCGAATTGAATCGGCAATTTCGCGATTCAGAAATGTTGGAATCAAATACGCCGTCCTCATACATTTCATTGTCACTATCGTCACTGAATAAATCCATGTCACTAGATCAAAATATTCTTTAAAGTATGAAATATCAGAAATTATCCCTCAATATTGACCGATAGGCAAAACTCTAACAGTTGGTAATTTGAACTATCGACAGTAAGCTGCCAAAACCATATTGAAACGCTGTTGTTTTTTTTTGTATGGACCCACTTAACCATGGTAAGGGATAGGACCTCTGAAAGATAGATCAATGTCACGGATTGTATTTTCTATCTATCTTGGTTTATTGAAACCGAAAAAATTGCAGATACATACTAATGGTAGCTATTTCAACAGATAGTAATGGATAGATAGATTATTGAGACCGGCCATAAGTTAGTTAGTAACTTAGTTAACTTAGCAGTCACTAGACCAAAGAGACAGTATTTTTATTTATACGGCGCTGGGTCAGACGTAACTATGAGTATGTTCCTGTCACAAGCGTACTGGCAAATTAACTCATGTATCTATGGTAAACAACTGGTAACTAATTGTAGGTGAATCCCATCGGCTTTCGGTTAAATCTAACTAATCCACTATGTATAGTGACTGATGCTCTGTTAATTTCCACGTTCATTTCGAGCGGTCGACTGGATCAGCGTTATTATCGATAATATGATATTGGAGTTCTATGTGATTGACTGCTGAGTAGTTTAATCAGTAGAATTAGTATGCAATACTGTTTATAGTAAATTTGCATAAGCTTAGGTGGATTACTAGTGGTAGAACCTGTAATTATGCTGTTTGGCTGTCAAGTCTGTCGCAGTTGTCATGCTAGTGCTGCATGCTTGTTGCTATCTATAGCGATATCCATATAAAATGTGTGTGTTGGCGATTGCCTCCCAACGCATGTCTATAATTAATATTGTAAAGAGGAAACATTTGTTTGTAATGTTTTCACACAAAAACTACTGGACCGATTTCAAAAATTCTTTCACCATTAGAATGCTACATCTTCACTGAGTGACATAGGCGATATAATATTACTAGGTGTAAATGAAACTATTTTTATATCTAATTCCACACGAGCGACGGGCGTCCACTAGTCACATATAAACATCATTGATGGCTTCCAGAAGATGGAGCTACAATAGGTACGAGTATGCTCGTCCACAATATAAAATGTCACTACATAGTTTTGAATAAATTTATTGTTAATGTTGTCACCAATTAAAATTTGTCAATTACCGTCAATTTTAACTCAACACAACTACGCCTTGCAACAGTGTTCTTTTGTTACAAGCTGCCAGATAATTAATTAATTTTGATTACAAGCAAATCGAGTCGGTGGACCGAAAGATTTTAATGCCAATTAAAACTGGCTCCCCAGTGTTTTAAATCTTGCCAGTTCGAGTTCACCGTGACATAGTGGACTGCGGCCAATCTGACTCCCTCGAGTGGCATTCCGTCACTCGCGGAGCCCGCTTGACGCCATATGTGGCCTTCGCAAAACGAAACGACCTAAACCAATCCACAGCTATATAAACATAACACCTATTCTCTAGATCCTAAGTTCTAAATTTGATTGGACATAGTTTCAAGGGTGGATTGGGGTGAAGTCCCAAAGGCGCGACGCATTGCCCGGTGCTCATCATTTCCCCATTGTCTCGTTAGACAAAAATCAAAAACAAACACTCGTCGGGATTCTAGAAAGTTCGGATTCGCGATGATTGTGTTGATCGCTTCATACTGGCTGTGGTAGATTGCGCCTTGGGGACGCCACGGTATGTGCAAAGTTATTATCTTGTCATAAGGCCAACTGCTTGTTCGCGTTGTAGTAAATTTTGGCTTCGAGCGCAACCGAAGCTGATATTCGGTGAATTAATGTTGAGGACAACATGTTGCTTGATATATTTAAAATAATTTAAATGGATCATTAATACAGCTTTACGAAAGCATTCATAAGTAGTTGCCTTTATTATGCGCAAAGAAACGGAACGATATAATTGGCAATCTAACTCTGAAGCCGATCTAGGTAAATAAAAATATATTAGTATGTAGCCTTCTATTTTGTATAAAAGATTTTCAGCATCAGTTCACAAGTTTCAAAGATTACCATAATTACATACGTACCTACTATACATATAATGTACAGAAACTAATCTAATGTTTGTAATATTGTTATGACATAGAAGAACGGGACATCCTTGCAAAGGTAGTTAAAAAGCAACAACCCTACTTAAAAAACTCATTCGATAAAAAAAAACTATTTTTGTCCATGAAATAAAAAATTATTAATTCCGAGCAATATTTTATATTATTTATATGCTAACAGTTTGACTGGGAATCGAACCTTGGATCCTCCTTAATCAATCTCAGTACAGCATTAAACTATCTATTATCACTCAAGCATTAAATTTGAATCCGTCACGCGACATTCGATACAGTGAAAGCTCGCCATGGAGTAGGTATAAACTTTGACCTTGATATCATTTGATGGTTCATTTCATAATAACTTTGTACATAAATCCGACATTTAAAGCTTCGTAACGATCAATTTTGTTAATCTATATTGTGACCTTGCGATATACCTACTTGAGTGTCTAATGTAGGCGACCATCTTTCTTACTCCTCATCGCTAGCAAAGGTTCTGTGATCGACTTATAGGACTCTAACTTACAATAACTAACTGGACTATTATATATTTTAAACTAACATGACTAAATAAAAAGTAGTACCCTTGTACTTCTTCCTGTCTTTTATACTGAACCTATATCCTAAATAAAGTGTGTAGTACCTACATAAATTGTAAAATAAATAATTGACTAATTATCAGTAACGTGTCTCCTACTAGCCCTCATATAACTAAAGTTAGCAGTTTGTGAAATTTGATAAATAAATAAACAAATTTTAAATATTTATCATTTTACCACAAAAACATAATTTAATAATAAACTACTGCTTACGTTCGGTTTTGAGAGTAGGTACCTAATACTGACGTTTCACTTATAACTAACTTCATAACGAACTTACCAATTATTGTTTCCATTGATATCACTTAATAACTGAACGGATTTTCGGGCTCTAAGAATATATTTATTTCATTTATAAACATACTAGCTTTTTCCCGCGGCTCCGCCCGCGTGGTCAAAGGGAATTAACAATGAGTTGTTTATCATACATGACACATTTATTGGTGGATGAATAGTGACAGTTCCACGATTAAAAGATACTAACTACTTAACTGCTATACTAACTACTTAACTAAATTTTCGCTAAATAAACGCCATCTATTAACAACATCCGGAACTAAATATCTAGCAAATAACAAAACATCGATATCTTCCCATGGGGATGTTTTACCGCGGTAAAAAGTAGCCTACGTCACTCTCCACCCTCCTCACTATCTCCACACACAAAAACCATACCATATAATAGCTTCGTTGCGACGTGAAAGCCGGACAAACAAACAAATAAATAAACAAACTAATAAATAAACAAACACACTTTCACATTTATAATATTAGTATGGATAGTGTGAAACTATGACTCCAGGTGAATTATGAGCTTTTGTGGATATTTGCGAACTTCACAAAGCCTTCCTAATATCATACGCATACAATTATAAGTAAAATACAAGTAAATAATCGACCTTCAGGGATCCTAAAGTTTTCCTACACTCCGATTGTCCGCCAGCCTCCACCCAAACCGCACTCAAACGAAACCAATGAGTCAAATTACATGACATCTGAATTAATAAATTTTTCATAAAGAATAAGTCGAGTAATAAATTTAAATTCCGACCACGGCACATGTCGTATATACCCACTAAGAAAATCGAATAAAAACATTATAATTTAATCCTGTCTCGAGAGTGCTTTAGCTAATAAAACTATTCGAGAAACTTATCCGTATTAGTTTTGTAATTTCTCAAATTTCAACTTCTAAGCTGACAACTATCCGAAGTAGGTATTCTTCGAACTGTGATTTAGGATTTTTTTTCAATTAAGTACTATATTTCAGCTCTTACTTTGAGATGGAGTATTCATGAGGCTCAAAATATAATGGAGTATTGAAAATTTACGTTGAATATTCTAAACAGTTTGCCAACTTCGTTGAAATTATAATGCCAGAATATTTCTTTTATTTATTTTAACAATTGCAAATTTTCAGTAAAAAACAGACCTTGGTACTAAAAAATTCTTCTTCGTAGAAAAAAGACATTAATTAATATTAACCCCTTCCTAAGGCCTAATCCCTCCCATTCTGAGAGGAGACCCGTGCCCAACAGTGGGACGTCTATGGGTCAAAGCGAACCCCTTCCTCATCATTGTAGGCACAATGTTACCGTGTGCGCCAATGTTACAATTTTAGAGTTAAAGAAATGTTTCACCTTAAACGTTGACTGTCGCTCTAATTTACACTCCATTAAACTTTACAATCGAATATTCTTGACCTTTGCTTAACTGTTTTCTTTATTATCTTTGACCTTTTATATTTATCTCACCTACAAAAAAAAAGATCTCATACCGTAAGAACAACTCAGTTCAGCGTTATCTCTTATATTTGAATGTGTTTTATTTTATCGCCACCGTGCATTAAATTACTAGTGATTTTCCTTTCCTTTGTATAAATGTAATTCTTTACTCGAAGATTGCGTCTCCTCTGAATCTCGCGTCTCCACTACGTGATCACAATACTGAGACTCGTTGTCTACAGCCTCTTTTATATCTATCATTTATTCCTTCGATATGCTAACGTCAGCGTTTGACAACTACAGTTCATGCCGAATAAATTGTTGGTGAAATCGCGCGACTTAAGATTGAGTTACGGCTGCGGACGGGGACCTTCCACTCCGCCGTTCTGTTTAGGCGCGACAGATTTATCGTCCGTTTTGTTTTTACTATATATTCCGTTCTTACTCTGTATTTTCACATCGAACTGTCCTATTAAGACGTAAGGAGCATCGGGAGTCTTCGAGTGAGCTTTGAGGCTTTTCCATTTTCAGTACTTTTTTTCCTCACTCTTTATCTCATACCCCACAGTGAAGATTATTTCTAATGCTCGAAGCTCGAGACGCAATAAACTAGCGCGATGATAATAAAAATGTTCAGCTTATCCTTCGTGTTCTTGCTGTGAATTTAAACGGTGGTGTGCAAACGATTTTACATCTTACTGCCTTTTATTAATGTGCGATGGAACGTTTTAATTTTAATAAAACTGAACATCAGCACGCCCGACCTATTTGTCAAACTTCCTTTCTTTTGCTGGCGAACAAACAGACATTCACCAGTTACGCTGTTCTGTGAATGTGAGCTTGCAATCGAAAGCGATCTTTTGGATTACAAAACTAAGACATAAATTCGCGTGGTAATCCTGGTCTGTGGCCTTGCGAAACGTAAAATCCCCGATGTCACCTGCATAGGATTGAAAATTCTGTCCTTGAAGTAATAAAGATGTTTTTTATTCGCACCACACGGATTATATTTGGGATTTGGACGGCGAAACACGTAGGTGAACCATCACTCATGTGACAAATTTCTACGTTTGCCTTAACGCGGGGCACCGTGTTTAGAATATTATATCTGATGTAGGGACTGCGGGAATTCGCATTGATTTACATACGGAGAGAATGGAATGCGTGCGTTTAGCTAAAATATTCGGAACGGAAGAATTAACATGAGAAAAGGCTTGCTATGCAAATATCGAACGGTTCGTAGTCAATGGAGCGATATTCCGTTCCTGCCAATTTCTATAGTCGTAATATTTTGGAGTTCCTACTGTGATCTTTTTTTGCCTGACGAGTTGTGACAGGTCGATCCCCCAAGAGATTCCAGGTTTGTCGGTTCGTTTGTGCTACTTTGTGAGATTCAAATTGTAGTTTCTTTCGGGGCTAGTAACGAAGAGCTAACAATACGTGTGGAAAGCGGATTTAGCGTTTATTTGTCGAATGTTTTCGCTGTTCGGTGGGGTTACTCCTTACTCATGTCGACGTGATTTTGCTGCGAACGTACTCGTAACTTGCCAATTGTATATTTATGAGTTGACTATTTTGTGGGATTGAATTTAGTTGTAGTTTTATTTGCTCGTAAGCAGATTTTTTACCACAACTCAATACCATCTTACTATTTCTCAGTACCATCTTACTATACCATCTTACTAGGGCTTGTACTCGTATTTGTTGGATACATTATACTTGTATTAGTCACTATGTTATTCGCTTCTAATAAAACTATATGACAAAATTACTTATCTTTATAGTGTACTGACTGGTTTTTGTAACAAGCTGATTGTGTTTGACACTAGTGATGTTGCTCGTAGTACTATTAAGTATTAATTCCTTGCTAGTGATAGTCATAGTCCTCAGTTGTCTACATTTTACAGAGGTCGCTACCAATACAATACTGCATGCAAACAAATTAAGTTACCAAATTAAAAAATTAACTTAACACGAATAAGAAAATAGAGATAAAAACAAAAGGAATCTCTTGAAATATCAATACCCTAGGATATAGCTGAGTTTTCACTTTTACCTAAACAGTTATTTTTGGGGCAGTCCCGAGATAGGAACACTGCATGGAATTCATTAAATGACCGTTCAACAGTTATCGGCGCGGACGTCCTGCGCGCAATTATCATCCGTTATCGTTTCGAGAGGAAACAGGCAATGTTTTTATTTATGTTAGAGCTGAGGCGCCCACGCTGGACGTTTGTGAATTCTAGAATCCAGTTTCAGCTCAGGAATAAACTTTAGCGGTTTATTCGACAACCGTGATTAGCTATTACTCAGTGCTGTCAACTCTTAGGATATTTTTCTTGTGCGCTTAATTTTATTGCATTTATCGTGTGTTGTGACATTGCTACGTGCGAAATTTCTGACCACTATTTACATCGTAAGTCCATTATATAATATATTTTTTAAATACAGTGGATATTCGGGCTCTAAAACCACAGAAATAACCTATTTGTGAATTTCATCATAATCCATTCTATCGTTCCGATATTATAATTTCATTCTATTTCTTTCATTTAATTCAAATCCAGTCTTGTACATCCTGTGTAATAATAATAATTTCCTAATTTTTTTAAGGTTTTTACGTCGTACAGAGCGACTATCCTAATTTTTTTATATATTTAAGAGGAGTAACAGCACAATTTTCCACAATGCTCTTGAGCTCAGCATTATGCAATCCACTTACAATTAGTATTCCTTCCGAATGTCCAACTGAGTCTTAGCCGGGCTTAGCAAAAATTTCTGTAACGAACTCATTGTCCTTTTTTGTTTGGGCATCTTTTGCAAAGGGTTGCTACCTCCTTAATTATCACATTGAATCAGATTTGTGGTTATTTGATAAGGAAGGATTAAGTAACGGAATATATTAATCAAATAAGCTTGGCTACCAGATACAGCATGATTTTTCTTCAGTTTGTTTGAAGTGGATTTAAGATTCAAAATTTCATATTTGCATTGCACTACTATAATACAAACACAGCAGTGGGTTTGTTAAGAAATTTAGATTTCATATTTCAGACAATATTTCGTAGTAAGTTATTTAAAATTCTGAAAGCAATAATCTACGTCAGTATTGATTTCATTTATTTATATTGTAATAAAGGTTTTTTTTTTTTTTAAATTTTTAAGTGCCCAAGTTCCAATTGCCAACTGCCAAATCCTTGCAAATAATTTGAAATTCCCTCGAATTGAAATTTTTAGTATTCTTAACCAATGTTATAAGCGACCTAGTTGACGTCAGTCCTCGTGCGCAAAAAAAATCTTTTCACGTGCAATCTGCATACTCAATTACGAAGTCCAGTAATGAGGTACATTCGAAACTAATTTTATTTTCTTGGAGTCCTTTGAGTTGGGCCTCTTGGGATGTTTGCCTTAAATTAAAAAGTTTTCGCTCGCCGTCTCGAGAGCTCTCGTCCATGCCCGGTTTATTCCTTTCTGATACTTTTTCCTTAATGGTCTCATACGATTAGACTGCATTCACTAGATTTAATAAATTTTATGAACGGTGCTCCGCTTCCATGATAAGCTTTCATGATGTTAGTAACGATTTTTTTAGCACTGAACTGTTCTTAACAGTGGAAGTGTTTTTTTTTTTTAATTTTTCTTAGATATCAATTATGACAGTTAATTATTAACTGCAAATTTAATAGTCAGCGGTATTACTTAAATCATAACATCCCTGTCATATTGTTGATAAGAAATTAAATTGCAAAAGCGGACTTTCACACACTCGGATGACTTTTTAAACGGTTTTATTCAGTAATTTGTTTTTCATACCCAAATAAATTTAATCTTAGCTTAGCAATTACAGCTTAGAGAAAAGCTTAAACCCTCAGGTATTCTCAGATTGATGGTAAACTATGATAGCTATTTTCTTCCCATTACTAGAAATATCAATTCGAGGTCTCTATTGTACAGTCGTCCTCCGAAGCCTTATTATTTCTAATTATGCCTACGCTTTTTGTTTTTATTTTCATAATATGGCTTTCTTTCCTTTGTCATTTATTTTTGATCGTCTTTTTCTCCGATATCTTAAAGGTAAATGCTTAATGAATGTATGGCGAAATTGTCTTCAACTTTGAAATGGTTCGTCTTTTTTGCGGATTCGCTTTTGTCTTTCACTTTATTGTCTTTTACTTAAAGTGTCTTCTGTCGGTCGCTTCCCGTACCGTGTTATTTCCTTTGTATTTGGTTTTCTATTTCCAGCTTATAAATGTTGTTGTCTAAATTTGTATGATTTTAAGTCGCTTATTTTTGGTTTTTTCGTTTACAAAATCATTAGAAAAAGCGTTAGAGTGCTAGTTAGAGCGTAAGTTTCGTTGAATATCGATTATTACTTGATATATTTGCTACGAGACTTCTCGCAGCCCTCTTTGGTTAAACTGCAATTAAACATTTCTACCGAAACACACAGCTCTAATCATCCTACAAATACCCCTGGATAATCCATCAAGGATACGCACGACGTGATTTTTTTTTAATTTGTGTATAATATATCTCACTATATAATATATCTCACTGTCTGCATCACAACTCCCGAACGGTCGAATGGATTTTGATTTCGTTTGTTTCGGTTAAACGATGATTTAACCATGTGTTTTCCAGAGCTATAACTCATAAAATATTCGTTTGGTTCGAGGCTTCATAACAGTTATGAAGTTCTTCTTCCCGGTTCAGTAATTCTTTCTTCCCTCACCCTGTGAAGGAGCTTCCATCTGAAGTTTCATTAGAGACTCTTCTGGTGTTTCTCGTATCTATAGCGACGGTGACCACTTATCAGCAGGTGGCCCTGCTTGTTCGTTATAGGTAAGTATGACGGGGGCTAACAGTTAGTTTGTTGTTCCAGGCCTGGGCCGGCTGTACCCGTACGGCTCGGGCAGCGGCTCCAGCAGCGGCAGCGGGCGCCGGCGCGCGCGCCGCCTGCCCGACTCGCCTACGGCGCCCACCACCCCCACGTCGGCCTCCGATAACGCCTCCGACGCCACCCTCACCGACTCTGAGCTGCCGCTCGCGAGGGACTCGACCCTGCTCGTGCAAAACGGTCAGTACCTACTTCAACTTTATCACCACCACCACGCAGCCTGCGCTTGTGGTTTTCCTTCACCAGTACAGGAGGTGACATTTTCTTTGACGTGATAGCGTCTTATAAATCGATGAACGCCGACAACACATATGAAAAAGTGTGGCATCCTGTTTCGCCAAGCGTTCCGAGAGTGCATTTATTCAATGTTAGTCTGTAACCCATAGCAATAGAGCGAATAATCGTTTGCACTAATTATAGTACATGAAAATGACACTGGCGTTCTGAGCGTGCATTCATTCAATTCTAGTCTGTAACTCATAGCAATAGAGCGAATAATCGATTGCATTAATTATATTCAACGTAACGAAATCAACTACATTATGATTTGCAAATATTGGCAATGCTTCTGATCAGAAGCTAACTTCTGTGTAATGTTTTGTTGTTCAATCTCAACTTATTTCTTATGACGTTATTACGTAAAATTATCGTCCGCAAATCGACAATATACATAATTTATTAAGATTTCTCCCATTCAAAATCGAAGAATACAGTATACGTCGTAGTCTTATAGAGTTTTTTACTATGTGGGATGTGTGGAAAAATAAGGACTGTATCATGCTGGTGAAATAATTATTGTGTTTCCGCGATGCACCCTTAAATTATTTATTTATTGAGATTTTAAAGTAATTGCACTCAAGTCATGCAAACTTTTTTTTTCTTTATTGCAATGGCCAGGAAACAATTAATAAATAAAACAGAGACATGACTGACATACATATTTTTAAACTAACTAATATGTTGGTGGCGAACTATTAATTAGCATAAAATCCACTTGTAAGATCCCAAGGATGTACCCGCTCAAATGAACACGGCACAAATGAAGCCCACCTTAGTTTGACCCGAATGTAAGATTAAACAGCACTCTCATTATACTGACAAATTATCCCTTAATTTAGGAGAACCAAAACATGGCCGAAATAAATTCTCCCCAAACAAAGTACACCCGAACAGACCACGGCACGGGAACGTCTCACTAAACGACAAATAAAAGCCACGATAGTTTGAATTGGGACCCAAAAACTGAATGTAAACAAACATGAGGCCCTGAAAAGTTTTCGGACCATCGGGAACATCGAAAACACGCGGTGGGATCGAAAATGTTCGCTTGTTATATTTGTATAGGAAGTTACGACTATTTTGGTTAAGCAACACGTAAAACAATCGTTATTGAATTGTTAGGTTGGCTTGGGATCACCTCTGGGTTGACTCCGGAATAATACGTACTAACCAAATTTGTTTTGGGTTTTGTAAGTTAAATTAGAGAATGTTAAATGTTTGCATCTTCAACCAAGCGAATACGTTGAAAATAATGAAAACTCTTGCAAGCAACGATAATAACCGAATTTAATTTAAAAATTGCTATGCCTCTACAGATCTAACCTGATTCAATCATTTCTAGTCGTGCGCATCACGAGAATTCTAATTTAATTGCGTTCAATGAAATCTCTGGCGATTATACTATAGAACCCAATGGTAGGAATATTTAAATCTGGTCTACTGGATTTCTCATTCAATATCCAGAGAAAACGACTGGATAAAAATCTATTGAGTAAGCGTGTAGGCCTTATCTTCACAGTTTTTTATGGAGTGCGAATCCGAAGAATGACTTTGTTGTATCTATATATATATGTATATATATAGTAAAGATATCATTTAGTCATATGTATAGCGAATCACTTGCGACTACTTTGATTTAGAAAGTAATCCCTTAAGAGAGTTGAAAGAAAAACATTGATTTGATTGCGGCTTGAGACTTAACAGCGCAGATAGGGAGCGTGTTTGAGCAAAGTATTTGAAGAATAAAGAGAATTACTTTTATTGTTGTCGAGCGAACGTAAGGTTTGTAATAATAATTCTAATGTCTTACGTTGTCATCGATCCCTTTTAAAAGACTGGATTTAAGATGTTTTAGAAACTGATCACTAAAGAGAGATTTGATTTTTTAATCTTAATGATCCGAACCTCGATAATATGAATTTTTAACATCAGTTTGCTGTTTATAAGTAACTTTTAAAAGAGATTATTTTTCTTTGCCATATTTATTTTGTTCACATAACTTATTACTAAGAAAAACTTTACATTTGAAAAAATACTTTTCTAGTTATTTTATTTGAGAGTAATAATTGTGAAGTTGCAAATAATTGATCAAATCCGATGGATATCTTTGGCGGGTATAACTTTCATTTTATCCCTCCAGCGCAACGCTGGTACGTTGGACTGCCGTAATGCGATTCCCAAGCAATCACATGCTTCATTTGGCATTTCCGTTAAAATTTTTACCGCAACATCCAGCCTTTGGTCTCAAGTCATCCATCGCTGTGTGATAGCTAAATATGTAGTTTGAGCTTGAATTTTTCAGCGTTCATAACACACACAAACCTAATAATTACTAGTTTTTTTTATATATATATTTTTTCATCTGTTCGCACATTTTAGACATTTTAATTCTCTTAATAGTCTTGTAGTTCAATATTTTCTCGAACCTTTAAATAACTTACCTTGTCGTCTTACATTGAACTTCATTATCTTCATCTTTAGATAACTTAACACCTCCCTACTTTAATGTATCTCTAACAAAAGGAAACAACCTTACTAATAGGAAGCCGACGGAGTTTAAAATTGCTCTTATCCAAAGATCGCATATTGCCGTCATAAACGGTCGACGGGTCGTAACAACGGACACGGTGACAGTGTTAACCGGCTAGATACACGATAAGAATACTTTTACATCACGATATTTCAGAACAAGTGCCGTATTTAATTACCTCTATTAAGCCCAAATTTGTGACGAACCGTTGAATACATGCTAACGAAAACATCAAATGTAGCCATCCCTATTTGACACGTTCAAAATCCAATAAAAAGAGAAGGATGGCTATGTTTGTTGTTGCTTCACGTGTGGCAGTGACAATGGAAGCCGGAAATTCGTTAAGGAATATGGCACCGCTTCGTTAAACTTTTATGTGTGTCTGTTTAATGAATGACTGCGTTTTTAAATTTCCATGCGTTGGTTAGTTCTGCTCGAGTTCCATGACCGGACCTTTTGGTTCCTCGCTCATCGTTTTGCTTATTTATTTTTAGGTTTCAAACTGTTAATTTGTTGGCGCAAGTAGGTTAAACTTATTCATAACTTACACGTACCGCTACACTACTTTTAACCAATTTTCACTATCTTAAATCGCTTAAGAAAACTTTAACATTAAATATCTTAGTACCTACTTTTTGCACATTGTATCGAAAAGTAAAATTAGTTACTCAGTTGACCATTGCACTATCTTGGACGATGAATCTATATTTTCCAGCACCACAGTGATTCCACGGCCTAATGACAAGAATATGATGTCATTAGTGTCACCGCCGCCGCAGTCTCTCTCATTTCTTTTACTATTTTGCACCCCGGAATTGTGGAATTAAAGCTTCCGTACTCATCCATCCAGGGAATTCCGTGAAATTTCGTTCGCTCAAAGCACCCCTTAATCCTCAAGACGAATATCTCAAAGTTACGGACGAAGCGGAATAATCGCGAGGTTGTGACGACTGAAAAAATGTATAATTCGTCACTTAATCCGAGACGATGCTAGGGCTTAGGGGTTACAAATATCCAGTATTACGAGTGACAGACACAGCTCCATGAGCATCACGTTTCCAGTAAAATATGAAGAGGTGCCTTAAAAGAATGTAGCCAATGGCTGAAACAAGATTTCAATGAACCTCCGGAAATTTTAGTCTTCTAAGCTTCCGATTTCACTGAAGGGCTCTCGCCTTCCCATCGTTCTAGCGTGAAACTTTGATAGAACGATTAATATCCTATCACGTTCCATGTTGTCATCCTGTCGAGGTTTTAATAACCTTGTATGAGGGGATTTACACATAAGTATTACAATAAATTTGGATTTCAAAAGCTGACTCGGAAATCTTCCACTGGATACTTCCGAGATGGAAATATTCATTTTCTCTCGTAACTTAAACCCGCGCACACCGGCAATTCCCGCTTGTTATTTGTACCAATAGCGACAAACCCGTACAAAGCTGGGATCCTGCTTAGTCTGCTCGAGAGCACAAAGGCTCCGTATCAGTCGTACTCGACAGACCCGAAAAACTCCGAGCCCTTTGAGAGACCAATCCTTTAATACTAATTGAATCATAATTTCGAAGACGAAAAGTTTCTTTTTATGTAAATCTTTTGGACTCCGAGGCTCAAAGGCCCGAAAACTGCGAGCTTAATAATCTTGAATTTCCAAAGACCGGCCAAGAGGTTCGTGTAATGGGCATTAAAATTTATTACGTTTTCTTTTTTGTCGTGGTTTGCATTATTGGAAATAACTGTTGTGGAAGTTTCTTACTTGCCGTCTTCAATTTCATCAGCCAATATATGAATGAATGAACGTTTATTTGATAAATAGTAGCTGCAACACAGTACCTACATGAGAAATTAATTAAAAAAAACTCTAAAAAAGACAAACTAAAAAAAAACTGCACCACAACGACTACCGACAAAAAGGTAACTCTCAGTAAAGGTACTCAGTGTAACTCTAGCAGACTACAACACTGATTTTCAATGCAGCCTCTGTTGTCGAGTCGTGTACTCTCGGTAATCTTACTTATGCTACGTTACAAAAACTATGTGACATTTAATAAAGCTTCTTCCTTGCATCATTCCTTCAACATTGTATTCTAATACCCCTTCCACGGTCGCCGTAAAATCAAAAAACAATTTCGCGAGCGCACGCGGCACGACGATAAATCTCGGGGACAATTTCCGAAATTTTTCTATCTCGAAGATTTACACTGTGCGGCTCGTCGCGGAGAAAATAGCTACTCTGAGCCCATCATCGATCCCTATTTCAGTACAATTTGTGTTGCGAGCGAGGAGCGGCAATTTTCAAACTTAAATGAAAAACAACTCGTCGGGGCTTCGGTTGTTCGCCTTCGGAGTCTCGCGCGTCTTCTGTGATTTGCAGTTGAAGTCGGTAGTCGGCCGCGTCGCTTGCGGCATCGCCAACATCTGAAATGAATTGTATGCGTCCTTGACCCTACCGCTCGCATTTTGCGCTGCTCATTGTTATTTTAGAAAATGAACGTTACTTCATTATTGGTTGTTTAGATTTAGAAGCCTAGTATTTTAAGATCATGTAAAAGCAACCAATAAACAAAAAATGATAAAACTACAAAAAACACGCTTTATTTTTTTTAATTATTTTTTTATTATTGCACTTTCATCTGTTGTTGCTAAGTGCTCTGTTTTGATGTGGGTGAAAATCACGTTCGAAGTTTCCGTTACATGCACACCACCTACGTACCAAGCTAATAAATGCGTGTTAAATATAAAATTTGTAAATTACTATCTGCCGACTAAGTTATTCATGTGATGTATAATAAAATATTAGCACATGGTCGGCTCTTCAACGGCTGTAATAAAATTCGCGGGCACACAAAAACGATATGCTAATTTGATAATCCGAGCAGCCTTTATTGTTTTAAATAGGAAACAATGAACTCTTGTTGTAAAATATTTGAAAATTCAAACGTGAAAAATACTTTGCTTAAATGCATTAAACGTTTATATATTTATTCGTACAATATAATAAATTAACGGTACACACTTACCTAGTTCTACAGTCGTTAAGCCTTGTCGAAGACCTTCGGGTGGCTTGAGAATATTCGACACTGGGTTGGAGCATTGGAGCAGCGTGGTGGAGTATGCTCTAGACCTCCCGCAGCTGTGTCTGTGGGGGAGACCTATGCCCAACAGTGGGACGTCTATGGGTCGCAGCTACTTACCTAGTGTAAGATTATACATACTTATTGCCATTTTAAAATTTCCAATATCATTATCATCGAGAAACAATCCGTTCTAACAGGCGCGCTTACAAGCGGAATAAATATTTTAAGTGTTTACCTAATTTATGATTTAATAAGATGATTCTCGAGTGGATCTCTCATATACATCGTGCAGACTTTATAGATGCTATAATACCATAGATAAGATAATAATTGTAAATAATAGCCAGAAAATAAAACACAGTTTCAAGACGCGATGTCGTAACAAGAAAGGGAAAAAAAGAGATATAAGGGAAAGAGGCAATTTTGGAGATGCGCGAAAAATTTCCTGTCTACTGTGTATCATATTTACCATTATCATAGTCTCTACGCCGTTGACTTAAGACCCATCTGGTATTACAACGGACTGCATATTCGGTGTGGTGATGTTAACACAAATACCGTGTTCAGGTTTTTTTCTTCATTGTAGGGGACAAGAAAGTTTTTGAGGGTTATATATCGTTTAAGAGCGCACTCAGTAAGTTGCTAGATGGAATTGGATTACTCGGCACTTTTATTAGTGAAGATTTTTTATGTGAAACGTAGCCACTTTCGTACGTAGATACAGATTATTACAGATACCTGTAACTGTGGTCGAAACGCTCGTGGCCACGCGGATCGAGGCATTATCGATCGACTTAAAAAAATATATTCTGAACTAGTGTATTAACCTAGTGTTGATAGGAATATTGTGTGAATGAACAAACACAAGTAGAGTGTGTCTGTACCATAAACGTTTGAATTAGTTCAAAGTGTCGTGTCAACTGACAGAGACTTTAATATTTATCAATACGTAGCAGCTCATGTTAAAATTAAATTACTAATTAGACGATTTTAAAAATAATCAGTTTAAAAAGAATTAAAAATTAAAACTCGTAGATATAGTATACCGTATGTAGAATATGTTTTTAATTTTAATTCTTAGTAATAAAAAAAAATGCTTTGTAATCAGTCCTTGATGCGTGTGCAATGTTTTAAATTTATCCGTTTTGAAGCGGGAGAAGATGACATTAAAAGATTCCGTTATATACGTACATGGATACCTACATACCAAGCTAATACAAGCGAGTTAATAAAGTCCATTCAGTGCACACAAAAAAATATCAGCCTATCAAAAGTGTGACATTATACATAATAGTGTTAAGTAGAACTCAGCTGGCAGATGGTAGTGGCCACAGTTCTTCAGTGCTTCGAAGGGCACGTTAAGCCATCGGTGCCAGTTGTAATTGCAAGATAACGTTAAGGCACGGTCCAGTGGTCAGAGCAATACTGATGGGAAGGGAAATAAAAATTGTTTTGAGCATCTGTTCTCTAGTAGGCACATTAAAGTATATAATAATCGTTCTAGATATTTTTGTGACCCAACGGCACATTATAATATAACCGAAGGCTTTCTACAGAACATAGTTATTTTGAGATAGGTATAGATAACTAAATCGCTTTCTCTGCCTAGTTTTTTAAAAGCTAGCTTTAAAGAGTTTAGAAACCTATTCCTCTGGAACTTATCCAATTTAGAATTGGAATCGAAAAAGCATCAGACGATTTTTGGAACGTTTTAATTTAACTTTTGATTAACTGCGTGACTGTGTGTTATAAATGCGACTAAGCTGTTTTATTTGAGTTGCTGAATAAGTGTTATCGTGACAATATCAATGATAAATTATCTTGTACGATTACTTAAAGTTTCGGTATTTGATAAAGATCTTAACTTCGCAAGACTTACAAGGATTACATGGGGCAAGACTCCAGACTCCTCTGTTAGTCGGCTACCCAACCGACTCAGTAAATTATAATAGTAATGAACATGAGATATTGGTATTTAAGTGTCAGTCTTACCCCATCTCACTACATTAAAATGTCATACAATGTTTCGTTTAATTTATTATCAAACGATGGTTGTATGAGTGTAGTACCTACCTGATTTTACTTTCTGTACCCCAATGGGCCGTATTGTAGCCGGTCGATTTCTCCCGAGCTTACACTCAATACTTCGGGCTAAGCCCGCCAGACAGCCGCATTAAGCTGATAACGAGAGAATCAAATTCCATCAACACAACAATGTACTGAAAATTGGTGAAAAGAAGTTGTTGGCAAAAATACGGACGGTTTGCCTGCGGGGGTCCGATAAGACGCGCGAGTAACGCCCGGCTCAGTGTAAGGCACAGGCGGAAGCGGTTTAAATAAACTTCTGTGAAAAATATTAGGTAACTACTTTACTATATATTTATTTATCTCAACATTTAACTTTATTGTCCATTAAGACGCTGTAGACCCGCCGATACCGCGCTTGCTAGTTTTTTGAATCCATGGGAAACATAAAAAACAGTGATTTAAAATTCTAAAAATAATATATGTCTTATTTAAGAATCTGTCGAACATCCAGTCGGGTTCAGTAACACAATTAGATTAACTTTACTCGATATAAAAAAATCCCAAAGTTACCCCTTTTTCTAATGTTTAATCTATCTTATCAGCTACAAAACAAACGTTTAATTTTTATTTTTATATGAATGAAAAGATAGTAAGATTGTCTAGATCCAGTCGTAGATTTTATCTAGATAAAATGATTAAAATAATTACTATGTTGAAATATCTATCAAATGCGCGAGAAATCCAAGCAGCCCAATCGCGAGTCATACTTCAGTCGCGCGTCGGCGGTCTTAGACGGTGGACCTGTGTCAGTTTTGTCCGCGCAATCATATATTTAATCCGTCAAATGCAGCTCATAGCTCATGTCAATAAAATGCCACAGTAAAAGAAAAACAGTAGTTGGTAGGTGGTAGAGCCTATAGGGAACCAAATAGGTTTTATATGAAAATTAATTGGTTCCATATAGAGTTCGCCCGGGGCAGTACCACCGCCCGCCACGGTACCTAGTACCATTTCTGCCGTGTAATAATTGTTTTTAAAGCAATTATGGTCCGGTTGGAAAGGTGTGGTTTCCGGTTACACTTCTTTAGAGGCGACGTTTGCTATCCTGTATCCATTAAAAAAAAAATTGTGTGTACTTATGTACACGCGTTAGAATTTATACTTCTTTGTATAACCTTTGCAAGAACAACCTGCACTGTCGGTCTTATTTCAATCAACATGACATTGACGTTGTCACAAGAAGAACAACTGAAAATAAATAATTTTCGAGGTGGAAACTAGGCTATACCTAAAAGGTATTTAATACATTGAAAGTTTTATTATAACGCATTAACTATCTAGTTAAATAAAGTTTATTTAAATATCACAAAAAATCACCGGAATGAGCCCGCAGACTTTGACAATTGAAAGTGTACACTGTCAAACCATTTTTTGACAATGTTGACTATAGCTAAATTTTTTACACTTTATTACTTCAATTCTTAATTTATTATATAGTTGAGGTTTTGATTTCTTTTTTTTATCTTTCTTCTTTCCAATATAGTGCATTCTCACGTATTCATATTTTTCAATCACAGCTTTCAGAAAACTTACTCTGTGGTTAAATATGGCTGGTTACTCTAGAGAATGTTGATGGATTTCTTTAAAAATATTAATGTTTATGAAACCTAACAACATCTCCAGGAATTCTAGAATAAATTAATTGTATTATACTAAAAATCCAAATCAAACTAAACATATTTAAATCTATACATATATAAAAGAAAGTCGTGTTAGTTACACTATTTATAACTGAAAACGGCTGAACCGATTTGGCTGAAAATTTGTGGGGAGGTAGCTTGGAACCAGGATACTTTTTATCACGTTCCGTTTGATATTTTTTTATGTCAGTTGACATAAAAAAATAACATAAAATTTGACAATTTGAATTTTTGAAGTCGACAGGTGTGTTTGTTTCGAGTTTCTATAGGCTAATAATTGAGCCGATATTATCATTAACAATACCATACTGCGACCAAGACGGTCAAATCTTTACTGACAAAGACGCAATGCAAATAGGATTCGAAACATTGCGAATCAAAGGACTGAAGAAGAACAACAAATTGTTCTTGAAGAGCGCTTGTTGTAGTATGGCTCAACAAGTTCTCAATCACAGTGGATTAAGTTTCCACAATGTGCCCAAGAAGTAAACTCTATTAAAAGAAGGTGAGAAATGGCATTCTGCTTAGCAAGATACCTTGTTACGACGCTATTATTGGACAATGTAACGTCAATTCTAATTTCAAACGCAATTGTATTCAAGAGTATGAAACCAAATAACACTCAAGATGTGATTGGAATCACATTGATGTTGGACAATAATTGATGTTGTTTTCAAGAGAAAGAGTCCTGATCTGGCACCGTATGACTTATTTTGTTTCGTATAGTAAATTTCCTATTTAATCCTATCCTATATTATATTTCTCTAAAATAAAAATCTGCTGAAAGGGATACAGTTTTTATCGCTGGAAGACGTGCTAACAGCGTTCGAGAAGGCAGTGGAAGGGGTGTCTGCGGCGACTGGAAAAAATGTTTCGAAAATTGGTTCAGACCCATGAAACTTTGTAAAGAGGATGGTGGAGGGTTCTTTGAAAAGATTTAATTAAAATATTTTATCCATAGAAGTTAGTTTTTTAGTTTCTCTAAACTTTCTTTGTGTTCCACGTACATAAATAAATAAATATTTATGAACAATCCCACAACGTTAACCTAGTCCCGTGGTAAGCTCGTAAGAACTTGTAATACGGGTATCAGATAACGGAAATAAATGTAAGAAATTTTATATTACAGAAACAAATGTCTTGTCCAAGGCGGGATTCGAACCCGGGAACCCTTCCTTGGGTGTCGGCCGTCAAACATACAATATAATAAAATAAAGGTATAGAATATTAAGATTAAGAATATTAGATATTATAAAATTATACCATTTGAAGTAAATACACTTTTTTACAAATAAATATTTTTGCATTTGTATTATCTTTCCTTCTGTTAGAATACTGTAGTCATATTGATATCACTGTACTGTGACATCTGTGCTACGGCCGCCTGCCGAACTTTTGGCGTGTAACACATTGACAGCTCCCCGCGGATTGCCCCGCACCTCACCCCCTCAAATCAGCTCGAACGCCGGAATATAGGGCCTTAAATAGAATTTATTGTTTAGTTTGTATTATTATTATTCTGTAGGCTTTAGCATTACTAAGTCATGAAGAGCAATTATTGTCAGGACGACTTTCCGAATAGATAGGATGAACAGGTGGTTGTGTAAAATATGTTCACAGATTGACGATGAAACTAATATCAAAATTACGTCAGTTTCATAGAAAATCTGACACTGACAATGCGAATCGTACGATTGCTGTCAAACTCGATGAAAACTTTTACGCAATTGACCACCTGAGTTTAGAATGGGTACCTACAGTTTTACGTACTTATAACCTCAACTAGCTATTGGGTGCAACCTTTCGGTTCAGGCAAGAGATAAGTAGTAATACATAATAATATAATAGGATAAGTACAATAGTAGGTACTAAAATAATTGTAAAGTCCACGAGAACTGCTGCCGACAAACTGTTTTGCAGTTTGGCAGGTGTGAATACTGTACCAATGTTTTTACCTTATGAATAAACTAGTGGACGCCCGCAGCTTCGCTCGCGTAGAATTACGTCTGCCCGCGTTCGGGTTGCCCACTTGACTTAAAAAACGGCAAAGTTTCATACTAACTTTGCACCCCCGTTTTACCCCCTTAGGGGGTGAATTTTCAAAAATCCTTTCTTAGTGCTCCCCTACTTTATAAAAGGAACCCCTGTGCAAAATTTCAAGTTTCTAGCCCTTATAGTTTAGCCCCTGCGTTGATATGTCAGTCAGTCAGTCAGTCAGTCAGTCAGTCAGTCACCTTCTCCTTTTATATATATAGATAAATAAATTTAAAAAAAAAGATTCAGGCCATAACTTAAACCACGGCCGAGTATATAGTTACAACCTGTTAGCGAATACCCGAAGATTGCCAGCTCGAGCGCTTTGAAAGGAACGTGTATTGATGAGCTTAATTAAGCTTCGAGTTTTCTTCCCAAAACCTTCTATTCACTGCGAAATCGACTTGCTGAAAATTGTTCTAATGACGATTAGCTGTTCGGCTGTTCTAACGCCTATTAATTACTGGAGCTCCCTAGAAATGTTTAGGCGTCAATTATTTAAACTTACTTCAATTTATTTTACGGCTTCGCTGAGGTAGAAGTAATCTACGGAACGGAGCTCGTTAAAACGCGTTGTAAGGTCAAAACCAATTTTATATTTCGTTGTCAAGTTATTTTGTTGACAATGTTACGCTTAACCTTAAAACCTGGCTACCTGAATATCTTCGATCAATAATGTACATTATTGATCGAAGCTGAATATGTCTACTGAACCTATAGATCGTAAATCGGGTGAGAGTGTAATCGTTATTATTTTATTTATAGTTCTTATGTTTGACTATAACGAAAATAATAATACAGTGTAAACTCCATGTAACGTCACTCTATTTAACGACAAACTCCCTTAAGCGTCGAAATCAATTGGCTTTGGTTGGTTTAGCTTTGTCTTTCATACAATGTTTCACTCTACATAGCATTACACCCACTCTCAATAACGACAACAATTGAGTAACAAAAAATACCTTTTAAGTTGCTAAAATTAGTAAAAACTGCGCAGCTGTGTACGATCTATTGTCGCTTTATTATCCTAGCCCGCAATAAACTCGACTGTCGGCATCATGCATACCGAACTTTCTAAGAAATTCGTTCTTTTGTTTACAAATTGGGATTGCTTGTACGTGTAGACTGTTGTTGACCATGATTTCGCTAGTGTCTATCTATCTATTGCTAGATATGAATAAAATAAGTAAAAAAATACAACAAAATTACTGGTGCAGCAAAAGACGTCAGACTAAAATAACAGACTATACGCAATAGCGTTCAAATAACATTCTTTTTTATGCACATAACTACTAACAATTGTCGGAAATAAACTTTTTCTTTTTCTAATTCTGATGTTTCTTCTCTCCATTTAACGACAACTCTATAACGCCATAAAATGCACAGTCCCTTCAGTGTCGCTATATAGAGTTTACACTGTATGTATATTTCTGTAACGGTGAAGGACACATCTTGAGGAAACCTGCATGCCTGAGAGTTCATCATAATGTTCTCGAAGGCATGTGAAGTCTGCCAATCCGCACTTGGCCAGTGTGTTGGACTAAGGCCTAACCCCTCCCATTCTGAGAGGAGACCTGTTCCCAACATTGGGACAAAGAAAGGGTTGTGATGATGATGATGTTTGACTAATGTAATTAATTAACTAATTCTCAAGAAGACTGTGTGCCTATCTATTCATTCATTTAAAAAAAAATTACAACATTTCACTATCACGCCTCTACTTCCCCGTAGGAGTAGGCATAGGGCCCACTTTTCACCAGTCAGGTTTAGTTATATCCTTTTTCCATGAACTGGTAATAAATTCAAACTGCGAGCTATTATTGGGAATTTCAAGTTAAAAGACAGTTAATACTTTGCCTGACACGGGAATCGAACGCAGAACCTCTAGTTTAGCAGTCATACTTACTTGCATGCACTAACTAGACCACGATTCATTTACGAATATAGGTTAGCTCTTAATGATGTCTATCCATAGACGCCATACTGTTGGGCACGGGTCTCCCCCACATATACATTCGCGGGAGGTCTAGAGCATACTCCACCACGCTGCTCCAATGCGGATTGGTAGTGGCCAACCCAGTGTCGAATGTTCTTAAGCCACCCGTAGGTCTTTGACAAAGCTTAAAGATTGTTTTTACCATTGAAAACAACCAGGACCGACGGCTTAACGTGATCCGAAGCACGATAGCACCTATGAAAATTTTTTGTACTAGCGGTCACCTACCGACCACGCCCGTCGTTGCTTGACTCTGTCGATCACATTGAATCGACGCGAGCCATTGGGCTATGGACGCTACTGAAATGTCTGCTGTTAAGCAGCTTTTGTGTGTCCCCGACAATCATAAAGATGTAAGAACAATACCGCAGTGAACTATTTACATTCAAGCGAGTGGCCCGCTTACCTGTTACCAAGACACAACAGTGAAATTGCTGGGGACGTTAACAAATTTCATTAAAACTCCACGAAAGCCTTATTTTTCCCACACAAAAGAACATCTCAAGCCACCAAAATTGAGTCAATCTCATACTTTGAATATAAAAGAAATACAGTGAAAGCAAAAGTATTTTCTGAGCGTAATTTTATTATAAGTGCCCAATGAAAACTTTTACGAAATTATAATAAACTTGGGGTCAGAAACGAAGTGATTTAAGAAAAAAGTCTCCCCTAATAAATTAAATATTTTTTTTTATTGAAAGAAAGACTCATTATTACCTATCGTATTCGGTTACATTTATTATGGCTTGAGATCAGTTTAGAGAGCAGAGGGTTAGTGGCCCTCCACAAATCCGTATTGCAACAGCGTGAAATACGCCTTAGACCTACCGCAACTATGGCGGCGGAAGAGACCCGTGCCCAACAGTGGAGACGTTTCTGGGTTGTAGCCAGCCATCCATGACACATCTTAATAACCGAACATACCTAATTATTGCTGTGTCCATTACGAGTGAATCTCTTCGTAAAGTTGTTACATGTTACTATTAGGTGTCTATATATACGAGTATATCTACTGCATTTCGACACACGACACACACTGCCGGCTTTGATTTGCAAATCACACAAGACCTCGCACGTGTTTCGTTAAAAGGGCGCCATCCAAAGCATTTCGCTCTTAAAAAGAGATCCTTCCCATTTTGCGTCGAAAGTGCCTCCCGAAAATAGTAAACCGACACCTCTCGGCACAAAAGATTCCCCTCTTCCCACCTCGCATTGTTGGTGTATCGTTGAAATGCATCATTACATTGTAGGGACGTGTGCTGTCGATATTTTATCATATCGATAGATTCTATTTTAGTTATTATATGTTTCTATAATATTGTGATTTGTACACAACACTACACTTCCACAAAACTTATAAGAACTTCTTAAAGGGTTTTATTGGAGAATGAGCAGAGTGCGGATTTATTGTTTGTACCTGCTGCTATTATAATAAAATACGGTTAATCTGTTTTAATTTAAGAATGCAAGGGGTGGGTAAACGCTAGCAGCTAAATTTCTTGAGACTATCTACGCTTACGTCTACTTTACGTCTACGTTCACGTCTATGTTCACGTCTACTTCACGTCTACGCTTACGTCTACGTTTACGTCTATGTTTACGTCTACATTTACGTTAAAGAGGTGTTAATCTACCAATGTACAGCCAGTATTTTAATTAGTTTTCCTTCCATGGAAGACTGGGAATTGTGGAGCATTAGAGCAGTCTCATCTGCGACTGCGGGCGTCCCATGCCCAACAGTGGCGAGCCCATGGGTTGTAGCTTGGCTCAGCTCTGGAAAATAAGATATCGATAATATACCGATATTATTTATCGATATGATATCGATTAATTTTTATCGACACGTTCAGTCCCTCGCAGACACGAGCGACCCAATCGGCTGCCACACACAGCGCCCCCATGCCATGCGTGTGACGTCACGACCGGATGCTGTTTAGCTATCAAGTGCATCATATTTCATTTTTGCGACTAATACTAATAACATTCAATACAATGATTGTAGCAACTTTCATACCCTGTCATGAAGTCCAAAGTTAAAAGTGAACGCCCGCAGCTTCGCTCGCGTGGAATTAGACGTAACAATAGTTTCGTTTACACCTAGTAATATTATATCAGCCTATGTCACTCAGTGAAGATGCAGCTTTCTAATGGTGAAAGAATTTTTGAAATCGGTCCAGTAGTTTTGGTGTGAAAACATTACAAACAAATCTTTCCTCTTTATAATATTAGTATACGAGTATAGAAGTATAGACAAGCTTCTACTATTGATATAGCTACTTTAATACTGTTAACTTTTCTTACAGATTGTAAGTGAACATAGTGTAAAGTACTTATGAAGAGTCTAAGCACTGTTATAAAACGAAATTAATCTCTGAACAATGGACAGCTACATAGATTTCTCGTCCGTGATACGTCATACACACGCGCGACGCTTGAATCGTAGGCATTGGGAAGGGACTTGTATAACTATATTTCAACCTTTAACAGTATTGTTGAAGGTTGAAAGTACACATGTATCGTCTATCTAAGACGATACATGAACCGTCGTTTTATAACAAATTTTAGTCCAACTTTAGCGTACGAATGTAAGAAATTTATTGCGGATAGCAAACTGTACCGACTTATATAACAATAGCAACATCGAGTAATCGAAATATACTAAAACAAGGGCAATTCAGACACGGTAAATATTTATTTGGCAGATAAATATAAATACTCAGTTCATAGAATCCTACGTTTTGCGTAATATAATGCAGCTTTATCATATAATATATTTAACGTTAAAAGCATCATTGAAACGGTTTCTCTCGAATCTATATATATAAAAGGAGAAGGTGACTGACTGACTGACTGACTGACTGATTGACTGACATATCAACGCAGGGCCTAAACTATAAGGGCTAGAAACTTGAAATTTTGCACAGGGGTTCCTTTTATAATGTAGGGGAGCACTAAGAAAGGATTTCTGAAAATTCACCCCCTAAGGGGGTAAAACGGGGGTGCAAAGTTAGTATGAAACTTTGCCGTTTTTGAAGTCTTTAGACGGGTAGACGTCGTTAATGGGTCTAATTCTACGCGAGCGAAGCTGCGGGCGTCCACTAGTTAGAGATTATGTAGACAATCGCATGAAATTCGATTCTTAACACGCTGAAAATGTTCAAACTATAATATGGCGGATTTTATGAAGAAATCGAAACGTCTAAGTCTTGGCTCCACTCGAATCAAAGATTCACTATGCAATGCAGAACGTATATCTTACACGGCAGGAATAAATTGGAAAGAGTGCATAATATTAGAAAGGGCGAAGACCGTCTTTCAAGATAATCTCGCTCCGATATTTCGCAGCTCTTTCGCTGTTTCCTACCACGAACGTGTAAAATATAAGCGATAAACTGTATCAGAGGATCATATAGATATTAAGACAAGCTAACTTTTCAATGTTTCAATCACTTATGGAGAATATTAGGGAGCAACCTAACCACTACCACTAGAAATTGAATACAACATGAAATATTCGAGCGCATAGACTTAATATAACAGAGATAGGTAAAATTATTTAATATTTAATTTCCATATGGAATCACTGTGCCTTGGTATAGTTTGAATATGTTTATTAACTAATTTATTCTGCTTTTGTTAATATCTTTAGTTATAAAATAATTATTGAAGCGTGACAGCCCAGTGGCTATCGAACTCGCCTCTCACTCGAGCGGTCCGGGTTCGAATCCAAGCGGCCCGCAATAATGACTTTTCTAAGTTATGTGCGATTCAAGAAATTAAATTTCACTTGCTATAACGGTGAAGGACACATCTTGACAAAGTCTGAGAGTTCTCGAAGGCATGTGAAGTCTGCCAATCCGCACCTAACCCCTCCTATTCTGAGAGAAGACTTGTGCCCAACAGTGGGACAAAGAAAGGGTTGTGATGATTAATGATTGAATCGCTTGATTGTTTTATTGATGGCGGTCAAACAAGTTCCTTACAATCGAAATTGGTTTTTCTACTAAGGCAGGCGATTCCATTATCGTCACTGGGGCTCGTTACCTCGTATCTAATTTAGGATAATCCAGATATTTCATTTTACGCCCCGAAGGTGTGAGATTGACAGTGGGGTAAGTAAGGATTTGTCAAGGATAATGGTCGGCTTAAGGGTGTATTGACGCGAGTAGTGTTGGGATTTTTGCCATGAGGAAAAACGAGTTGTGTGGGTTCAATGAACCATTCAGAGGTTAACTGAGGAGATGAGAAAACGATAAGTCATCAAGAATTAAGGTAACGCTTATTAAGCTAAGTAAATGCTAGATCTATACTCTATATCTATCTTTATACATCTTTATATTTATAAAAATGCATCGTTTATAATTGTCTCGCTAAAACTCAACAACTACCGAACCGATTTGTATAATTTGCGCTTTGTTTTGTTAGTTTTATTTAAGGTATGGTTTAAAAACAAAAATAACACAGATGATTCTTGTTTTAATAACTTATAACTCTTCCGCAGTCATCACGAAGAAGCAACTCCTTGCCAATCAAGAATCCTTTTATTTAGAAAAATGTTTAAGATCATTTTTATGAGCTGAACGAACAGTCTCAAAAGAAAAGAAGAGACTCCGATGCACGGAGAATTTTATTCCCTTCTTTGTTACCGATTTAGATTTATTGATCAAAGCGAAAAACATATCCCATAAAACGTTCTGAAGCATTCCGAAAATCCACCTTCGTACGAATAGCTGAATCGTCAGCAATAAAGAGGGAACGGAGTTTAACGCTGATGCTAAATTGGTTCACGTAGGCCATAACACTCCGCCTTAAGAACACAATGTCCACGGCACGACAAATAAATTGAATACTTTTACGATCTTAAGTTGTTTGATTTTACTGCAATCTTACTGTAATAGTGCTATGTCGTTTTGCTATATTTCTGCTTGTATGTAGGTATTTAGAGAATCTTCGCCTTAATTTTAATCAGAAATTACAAAATCTCATAGATGTATTAAGTAGATTGGCAAATCATTGTCAGTTAGATCTCAGTTCGTTCAGTTAGAATTCAAATATTTTATTTCAAATATATTGGTGTTTGGTCCCAGTTGGTAGGACAAGGACCTAATAAGTATTTTTTTCATACAAGAAGCCATCGGACCCGACACACTCAACAATTGTGCGAGGCTCGCAGGGCGTGTGAAGGTAACCCAATCAACCAAAAACTCGGTACTAGTAGATCAACTGTCACATTTTAGTAACGCATTGTACTAATAATATGGAACAGACGAACTACAAAATAAAATTTAAAAAATGTGACAGCATTTCGCGAAACTTCAAAGTCGACGACCCACTGTGTGGTTCCGCAGTGATACGATTGTGACCAAAAATATATAAACAGGACACAGGACATTCCTACCTATCTACACTTTCCAGTCGTCTCAGTTTCAGCCAAATATCCACTTAAACTTTTCACGAGATAATTGTCACCTGATCCCTCGGCCGGTCGCGCTTATTACGGCTTAATTAGAAACATGCATATGACATATCGCTCCAGCATGTTTCCCTAATCTCTTTGTTACTCGCAGTCGAGCCTCGCTTATTTGTATCCAAAAATATCATTTCGGTGTCGAGCCATGCCTCTGGAATTTTTCGACTCTTCTAATAACTTGATGCGGCTAAAAATATTCCTCGTAATGTTTAATCGTTCTTTAGCAAAGGATCACAGTTGTATTTACAGATAACTTCTCTCTGAGGATATACATAAATAATCATTATTTAGTTTTCAGTGCATCCGTCAGTGTCACGTAGTTCGGGTTTGGTCCCATCCAATAGGTGACCTTATTGCAATACATCAGGCACAATTCCAAACTCGGAACTACTGCTGGGAATACCATGTTAGTAAAACCCAATAATTCATCGCCCGACCCGGTGATCGAACCCAGAACCTCTTGCTTACCAGTCGCACTTGCAACCACTAGACCAACGAGGAAGTACGACCTCTGAAGATAATGTCTTCAAAGGTCGTACTGCCTCGCTAACATATTATGTTAGGGAATGCTTTGGTTCAGCAACAGCAATTTGTATGCAACACTTTAGCGTCTCACTGATTTGATAGATGGTGATGAGGTGTTGATGATTGAACAAGTATACGCCATAGGTATCTATTTGCTAGCCATAATCGCTTTAATATCCTCTCTTATTCGTCTTATATTGTTTTCTTTCATCGAATTACTTCCTCCGATATTATGATAATGGGCCTATTGTATTATAATGGATAAGTTGGGTCAATTCTTAGTCGGGGCACTGACTCCGTATTGAGGCTAACACAAGCAGCTGCTTATAGGTTATACAGGGTTAATTAATGTTTATTAGTAAGGTTATACTGTCCATAATGATTAAGCATATGATAAGCATGCTAGGTCCTTGCAGTGTCTTCTAAATAATGATAATATTATAATATTCTAAGTAAGAAGGTGAATTTTACATCGGTACTCTTCATTATCACAGCCAATTACAACTAAGCGGGGTCGACTCAGAAGGAGAAGGACCTAAGACCATAGTTTTGACCATTTGCAAGTCGACGTAGTTACAAGCGTGCTCAACTCAACAATTAGCGGAAATTTGCAAATATTGCCAATATTTAGACAGGTTGATTGTGTGTGTGAACAAAATTTGTAAAATCAAGCGTATTCATGATACCGGTACATAAATATCTTGCCTGGAGCAATACCACCGCCCGCCACGGTACCTAGTACCATTTCTACCGTTTAGTAATTGTTTTTAAAGCAATTGTGGTCGGGTTGAAATGGTGTGGTTTCCGGTTACACTTCTTTAGAGGCGACAATTTTAATCCTCAAGCGTAGCAACATAACTGTCACTGACTTGGAACGAGAACGAACTAACAATTTCTAACTGAACTAACACCCAACTAACAAGACTAACTATCACAAACAGTCCCCAGTCCTCATACCCACTAACGAACTGACCAACTAATGTTAACTTTCTTAGGTAACTGGACTAACCATCCCAGTCCCTATTTGAGTCTTGTTCAAAGTCAGTCACAATTACACATGGGCGTTAGCAGATGGGTGATGCTGCAAGCTCGTTTGCTATATTGTATCCATAAAAAAAACTCAACACAAAACATAGTATAATATTGCAACAGCATGAACCGCCCCACTTCAAACTTCAAAGCTCGCTGGAGACAGACATAAACACAAATATTTTTATATACCGATGTCCTGAACTTGATATTGTCCCTTCAGATGTTTTGCTGTAACGTTTAGAATTATAATCCATCTCGAAGATGGCTTGTTTGAATATGCTAATATTATGTTGGGATGCATCACGCAGTGAGCATACCAGTAAAGGGAGCCGACCAAACGCTTCCTTAGAATTGTAAAGGAGTTAGTTTTGTAGACACTTAAAAGCAGAAAGGGAATGCTGAATATTGTTTTCATTTCAGTAAAAGCCGTTGAAGCTTCATTTTCGTAGCTGCAGAAATAGTTTGACACTCGACACTATCAACTCAACTTTAGTGACCAATTCGTAAACCAGGCAGGATGCGTAAATGCATTTCCCAGCGAGAAAAAAAAAAAAAAAAAAAAAGGGTAGGTACCTACCAGAAAAATGTGGTTATTCTTTTATTTCAAAACCTAACATAACATAACATAACAGGCACCCCTAATTCTTTAGTGCAGCGAAACATTAAATATAATTTGAAATACTCCTCAAACATGACAACAAATTAACTATAAATTATAATGTTAATTCGGTTAGTGTCAGAAAAAAAAGTCAATGTCTAATAAAAATGAAAATACATATGTCAATATGTAATAAATATAAATGAAATGTCAACGTGTTTGTACATGTACATGTTTACGTGTACATGGGTAAATATTGATGTTTTCGACCGTTTTAAGACAAAGTAACAATATATGCACGGAGAAACCTATCATGTAGAAAATAGCGGGCGTCTCTCAGGCGTCTCGCAACCTCCACAAATATCATAATATTGAAGTAAACATCGAATAAACAGCGCTTCTCACCTACTGCTGTTAACACTTGCAAATACCTTAAAGTGGGTTACTAAGTCCTCGCCTACCTAAAATTACAGGGGGATATTAAAATAAAACCATAACCGATCCCGCTCCCATGCCAAGCGAAAACACACTCTTTCTCTTTACGGATAGAGTTTACGATACAATCAACATAGTGAAGGCAAAGCAATATGTTAGCTATTCGAGCATCACGCGAAAATATGATCTATTTCCTGACGGATAGAGTTTATTCCGTTTAAGGGAAGCAGTCCACAGGTGAGACAAGCATCTGTTTGTTGTTGTGAAAATACAAAGTTTTGCCCAATAAATAATGCAATGCGGTCGGAACAGCTTTCCAGGAGAAATCTTTATCTGTTCCCGCTGAAATAATATAGGACAGCAAGATGAAATGGGTCTTAAGAAATACGTTGTTTATTTTCTGGGCAAGTTTCTATAGCGACCAGTATACCGCGAATGTAATACAAGTTGATACAAATACTGCGGCTAATAGGGAATAAGATATCCTTGTTTTCCTACTCGTAACGTGCTGCGGCAAAATGCTATGCGAGCATTGACACTTGACATTACCTGCTTGAACGTGGAACGCCTGGGAATGGCTTGTGTCATTTATGTGATATGGATGATTGCTCACCGTGGATGTAATAGGTGCCTATAAACAACTTTCATGGAACATTCTAGTAATGATAATTGTAGTTACATCAGATAGAGAATCGCGATGTTAAAAATTGACGTCGAGTAAATCTATCGAATGTATTAGATAAGCTGTTTCAGTTCTAAAGCCTTCCTTGTAAATCAGTAATCAATGGAAGTTAGAGATCTTTTCGTCCTTAATCGAGGCGTACTTGAAACACATCTGAAGAACTTTATTGCTTCATAAACAAATAGTCATTGCATTTGACTATCCGTGTCTTGAGGCCCTTATCGACCGCCGGATGAGGCTATCTCGTGCGGCCCTTATCGACCGCCGAAATCTCAGCTGGCAGTTAGATGGGTTGACCTTGAGCGTTTCCGTGCTTCAGAGGGCACGTGAAACCATTAACACCGGTTATCTTTCGATAGCACTCGTTGCAGTGGCGGATCTAGTGTCTTGATTGTCTGATCTAGTGTCAAGACATGTGATAGTGAATAAGGGGGAAAAACACATATAAAATATTAGGTATTTTTCGATTTCCCTGTAGCAATTTAATTAGATTTTATTCAAATCACGTCTTATCAGTACTAGATTGATAAAACATATCAGCAATCCATCAGTGGCTTTGAAAAAAGCCGTTTGGTTTGGCCGATTGCTTGAGTCTGAGCGAATTAATCTAGGGTAAGCTGGCTGTCCCCCGCTGGCCTTATTGAACAAAATAGACAAAACATATTTTTTTAAAGTAACACAAATTGACTAGTATTTAAATTCTAAATCAAAACGTCTATCTTTCTTATGAAATGACTTAATTAAGTAAAACGTCTATCTTTCTTATGAAATGACTTAATTAAGTCGGCATAAAATGTTGGTGAACGTTCACTGTTTTTCAATAGCTATTATAACGATAATTATATGCATATTATTAATTAGTCATTAGAAAAAATATGCAACACCAACAATACAATTTATTCGTGTGTGAACAACCAGCGACCCATGATCTGTCTCATAAGGGCCTTACTTATCTGCAAAATATCCAAATTAGGAGTTGGTTTCGGCGAAGTAATCAACAGTTTTGTTTGATCAAAATGTAAATGATTTTACCTTTTCTCGAGTAAGTTTTGGACACATTTAATCACACACACATCAATACCGTCACAAGGGACAATTACTTCCATCACCGATATCATCACGAATGTCCTAAACAACAAAATGAAAAAACACCGAACGATCAACGAAACATCGCGTCGCGCTTCAAGGTCAAATCAAACTAAATATTTTCGTTGAAATTTGTTCATATTGAGTGAGTGTGTGTAGGTATCCGTTTCGTTCATTCGAAGCGGCTCGCTAATTAACGAATGTTTATGCAACGTGGGGTGCCATGTGCTATGCGATCACATTTTCCCTGGATTCCTAAGACAAATATTACCTACAGAACTTTTAAATTCAACATAAACGTGTCAATTGTGCGATGATAACCAGATTTTCAAACTTATACATACTTATTTACTTTCAAATCTAAAAGGAAAACATATTTATGTATGGAAAACATATTTATGTTTAACCATTTAGATTTAGCTATTCGGGTTATTTTAAAATAAAAAGGCAAATTACATAAAGATAAATTATATTTATTATTCTTGTTGTGTGTACCCTGCCCGTCATTTCAAAATTTTACCCTAAAAATAGACAGCGTATTTCACTATGTGCTCCCCGAACACAAATCAAGGGACTTTTTCCCAATATTTCCCATTTTTGCTCATAGTTCATTCGTGAATCACTTTTGCCGGTAAGTCTATCTTTGTCGTTTTGAGTACGTTAGACAGAGAAAGTTTGCTCGAATCGGGACTGCGGAGTGAATGATAAAAAGTCACACGACACACACAACGATGCGCTGTAGTGTGGCGTGAAAATGCGTGAATAAGAGTCTATCTTAGTCGTTTTGAGTACGTTAGACAGAGAAAGCTGAAAAAGGTTGCAGAATCGGGACTGCCCGGTTTAATGTGTGTGTGGCGTGAATAGATTTGAGGTCGAACGCGATTGACGACGCAATTCGCGCAAACACGACGAGTTTCGCGCGCTTTCCGCGCGGTATAAAGGTGATGAATAAATGACTAATGTAATTCTGTTGCCATTAGTGACGTTACGTTACTAAGTGGGTTAGGTGTTAGGGCATGCCTGGCTTTTTGGATTCTATGGTGGCCCCGCCACTGACTCGTTGATAGCTTACAAACCTCTACCAAACTCTTGGAGCAATGCAACGGAACCCGAAACAACATCGTTAATTCGAGGTTTCTGACCAACTGGGCTCACCCACTCCCTCGTATTACACTCGCATCCCGTACTTCACGTGACAGCGCACGCTGTAGTGTCACGGCAGAATCCCGTCGCGTCCCCGGAGTGCCGGGGTAACGGGATTGCACTGCTCGCATATTCGCCGAACGTCACCCTGCCCGGTCCATGAGTCACTGCACTTTTAGCTAGTACGTTTTTGTTCAGTTATTTATAATGTGTTACTTACAAGCAATTTTTAGGTACAGCTTGAATTGTAACCGTCTGCATTATGACAATAACTTCTTAATTTCTCCAAAGTGGTAGAGCGAGGTGTGAAATATCTCCACTTTTCTCCATTTAAAAGTTGAGGTGAGACTTTGTATTCACACTTGGTCGACCAGGAGCCAGGGTCTTTGGGTCAGGCCTTTTGGTGTGTCAAGTCTCGATACAGGGAGCGCTACGAAGATCATTTATTCACACGGCGCGGCGGCGCCCTAGTTCCGCGCCCGAGCTGACACACGCGTCACAATACTGATTCGCGATTGCGATGCATGCATTGTGCATATATGGCTTCTGTTCCGTTAACCTCGCATGTTTCTGTCGAGCCATTCATATATACATCAGCTGCAACTACTGCGACCCATAGACGTCCCACTGCTGGGCACGGGTCTCCCCCACAGACACTGCTGCGGGAGGTCTAGAGCATACTCCACCACGCTGCTCTAATGCGGATTGGTGGGGTTAGTGGCCCACCCAGGGTCGAATGTTCTCAACCCACCCGAAGGTCTTCGACGAGGCTTAACGACTGTTTCCAGCATTGAAAACAACCGGCACCGACGGCTTTGCCCATCGAAGCACGGTAGCGTCCATGAAATTTTGCCACTAGCGGTCACCCATCCACAAACCGACCGCACCCGTCTTTGCTTAACTCTTTCGATCACATTGAATCGATGCCAGCCATTGGGCTATGGACGCTACGTCATCAGCTGCAAAGACCTCCCGGCGGGTATCAGCCTTCATCGCAGTCCTTAGTCAATGCGTTGCAAAACTTTTTCTATGTTTGAACGAACGAAGAAATTTCAGGCTTTCTTGCAGCAAAACATGCGAAAGGCTTGCAACATAACATAATCACCATCCGAGGCGGCACAGTAAATATAACCCACGTCAGTTCTCACGGAAACAGCTTAAATAATGCAGCGCTTAGTCCACTTGCGTCACAGTGAGTCTTATCTCGTCGCGCTAAATTATTTCTTGTTTGGGAAATGAACTTTGGCTCGTGAGCGAGGATAGTGAGCTCAATGCGTGCTTAGTAACAGACTGCTTACATATTACAACCCTTTCAATGTTTCAGTGTTGGGCACGAATTTCATCGTAGAATATTAGTATGGCCAATGGTTATCCACGCTTACCAAATACAAATTGGCAGACTTTACATGTATTCGAAAACATAATGGAAAACTCCAACAACTATTTGGAGTTTAGATTTGTGTCCGGTGTATATGGCATGGATACCACCTATTACATGGGACCTAAACTTAACTGATGAAATGTGTGTGTATACACATCTCTGCCCACCTTTTCGGGGAAACGCAGGCTAGCTGTTATTATTATTATCTTAGGTTTTCTCACAAAAATTTTGTTCCGCCTTTACAGCAGGTGATATTTTATTTCTTATAACGGAGATATATGATGATAAACCTAAAAAAATCAATAGTAGGTATGTGACGCTGAGATTTGAACCCTGGATAATTTCGATTGACAGACTTTCAATTATCGTCTTTAAATTATATGGGCTTTTCGTCTCCTTAAATATTCCTTCTCATAATTTCTTTACCGTTTCTTCTATATTTGTTTCGATGTCTTGTTTTCATAACTGGATTTATAACGTCCTGATGAATTTACCTCAAATTCCATCATCATCTAAATAAGTTTTCAATCCCTAACGAAACATTTCAAGAATTAATACAAACAATGACCCGAACACAAATTGGTGGTGGCAGGCTTACTCAGCTCTAACCCGATTAGCATCTGACCTTCGTTACGAATTTACTCCAACAAACATTGAAGCCATTACGTGCTTTATTAAGTTTAGACATGCCCCTAAACGCCCCCCTAAATCCTACTATAGAGTGTAAAATAAAAAGATCTTTATTTAAATTTAGCTGTAGTGCTTTAAATAACGATTTCACATTGAGGGTTCTATCGACGACTGCTAGCGCATAAAATTTTATTTTTTATTTTTATAAATTATTCTGCTTCACACACAAAGTAACTAAAACATAATAGATAGATTTACTCCTGAAATATCGCGATGCTTACACACGTATCCAACTTTTAAAGCCCGTCGGTCCCGGTTGTTTTCATACTGGAAACAGTCGTTAAGCCTTGTCGAAGGCCTTCGGGTGGCTTGAGAACATTCGACACTGGGTTGGCCACTAACCCGTCCACCAATCCGCATTGGAGTAGCGTGGTGGAGTATGCTCTAGACCTCCCGCAGCTGCGTCTGTGGGGAGACCCGTGCCCAGCAGTGGGAAGTCTATGAGTCGCAGTGAAACACTCTGAAGTCCCGTACCTAATGAATCCATCTCTAGGCTATGATCAACTCGTTCACAGTGCGACCAGGCATGACCATTAAAATATCCGAGCATTTCGAGCCCCGTGGCGTGCGCGCACTCGCGTGCTGCGACCGGCCGGATTGAGATAAACGTAATAGCGATGACGTACTTAGTGCTTAACTGCTATATTTATACCGTTCCCCTGTCACCAGTTCAACTTTACCTCTGCGGGTAGTAAATCCACGAAACTGTGGGCCTGAATTACATATTTTTGTTTTTATAGTTTTCCAAAGCATAAGCTGAGTGTGCTCTAATTTTCACTGGTCGCAGAAACTGTTTAAAAAAAAAAACATAAAACCTCTACTCCGTTATAATATTAAACCATTTTTTTATTTATTTTTTATTTTGAGCCGTTTTTTATTTTTTTATTATTATTGTTTTTTACTTTAGATTTTAGTTTTTTTTTTGTTATACTGTGCTCGCTGGTGAAATATTATTTCTATTTCTAAATGTCCGGTATCAGCTCGGAATCAGGATTTTTGTCCGGTGTAAGGCAATAGGTGGTGTATAACTGGTGTATACATCGCTGCCTTTTCCAATGGGGAAGGGCATAATGATATGTATGTTAGTCCTTAAGGGTGTGACCAAATTTGAACGAGACTCTTAGCAGTCTTGTTGAGGGTTTGTTAAAGTATTTATGGGCGGCAGCAGTTGGTTTGATACAACTTGCTAGTGTTCTTTAAAACTAAACAACGAAAAATATTTTTTTCGGATCGTCTGTGCCTCGTTGGTCTATGGGGCCAGTGTGACTGCTAAGCAAAGTATCATGGGTTCGATTCCCGAGACGGAAGTGTTATTGGGTTGTTAGCTCGGATTTGTGTCAGGTGTGAGGCAATAGGCTCATTAGGCAGCTAAATAATACACACCTTTGCCAGGTCTTTGCCTACCGCTTCAGGATATAGGCTGGTGTTATGTATGATGGTCATATCTTAAAACATCCGATTAGCTAAATCCATTATTTATTCTAAACAGTTCTTATTACTTGTTACAGGTACGTATATTTGTTTACTAAAAAGTAAATAAAAAGTGGGATTTTACGACGGTAAGTAATAAAAGCGTAGCGCGTTAAGTTTTGATATTCATTCAGTCATTCATTCAGTCATTTAATCATTCATTCATTCTATAATTCATTCATTCATTTAATCAATCCATCATTCATTCATTCACAAGGGTAATATAATAGTAAATTAAAAATGAACAAATCCATTCCAAAATGAATGTTCTTCAAAAATAAACCAAATTGTTTGTTCACGCCAACAAATAAGCATTTGAAATCGCATTTCGCCAATCGAAATAAGTAGTCAAAGCCAAGTTAACCGCTTCGGGGCACCGAACACGGAAACTCTTCAATTAAACAACTAATCCGCTCGCAGTGCCATGTTATCGCCAGCCCCCAAATCCTGCTCCGAAGCGATTGAAACGAAAGGACCTTTATGTCGGAGCCCGTATATGACTAATTACAAGGAATCAAACCCGGACAAAATGTATTTTTCTACGTTTTTCCGCCGATTGCGAATTCTCGTTCAACTTGGTTGGTTAGTCCGTGACGTCTGTGAGCGGGAAAACGGAGCAGTACCGAATTCTCGAAGATTCTGAAACGGGCGAGTGAAATAAATTTAGTTTTAAGGACTCACTGGCTGATTAAAATCCAAACTCGATTACCCGCTGAACTCCCACTGAAAATGAATATGGATTGAAAATTGAACGGTTGTTTACACTTGATAATTATGATAATGTTGTGTATTCGATGGAATATTTCACACGTAAGGAAAAGGTAAATATGTAATAGGTATGTGTATAGTTTGTATGATGGAAAAACGTGGGGATAATTTAAATAAAATATTGAACACTAATAAATTAATCATAGCTGTCCACTGCAGAGTTACACAGCTAAAATGATCTCACACCTCCAATGTAGATTAGCTGAAGGGTTAGTGGCTGACCCGATTGTCAGAAGTTTTAAAAAATTATGGACACTCAGAAATGGTGTTTTCTGACAATGTTTCCTTCATCTTTACAACGAGTGACATTTAATTTCTTAAATCGCAAATAACTTTGAAAAGTAATTGGTGCATGTCGCAAGGTTTGAACACCGACCGCTCGAGTGTGAGGTGAGTTCGATAACCACTGGGCTGTCACAGCTTATATAGATCCAAAGTTGTTACAAAATCTAAATATTTCTAATGTAATACTAGGTCCAGTGTGGGATCGCCCTAATTTGTAACCTTTCAATCGTTCAATCGTTCATTCAGTCACTCGTTCACATTCGTGTCCATGACACGAGCATTGATAAAATGTTAATTTGACAAAGGGCTTCGGGACGAGATAATTTGCGCGTTTTGTGTTGTTTGATTTAATATTTCGACGTTAAAATGTTATCTGGAATTGATAACATAGGAATGTCGAGTTGGGAGTCGTTGTTATTCGGTCTTCTAATATTAGACATTTTGTTAAATTTAATTTAATGAACTGACGCAGATCTCTACAAGTGCTTTTCTCACGACTTTAGTCAGGTCGTTACTAAAATGTACCATGATGTTAATATACATTTGCGTATTTTGTTAACATTTAACATTCATTGAATAATAGGACCTATGTACAAAATTACTATTAATTCTGTTTTTTTTTGCTGTTTGTCGTGTACATGAATATATAAATAAAATAAAATAAATAAAATAAATATTAATATTAAAATAAATCATCCACAACCTGACTACAAATATTTGTCATTAGTGTAGTGGTCGCAAAAGCAAAAAGAATATTTTATTTCGACAAATTTACAAAACAAAAACAAATTAATAATATTCCACTAAAATAAAATAAGTTACATATTTGTTTCTCAGTTGAACAATAATCAAGAGAGAACTTAATTAATTAGATAATACAAGCAGTTGATATCTTATTCTATGGTAGAATGAATCGGATAGAGTAAAGCAGGGCATAACTATTTTCCTTACGTTACGATTTCTAAGAAAAATATCTCTTATCCATAAATTACTCGTACTTCCGTAACTCTCTATCTATAGCGGAAACAGCGCCTCTCAAAACAACACTTAACTCTGATTATCGCAAAGTTTGTAACAAACCTATTAAGGTTTTTGATGCAGTCTTCGAGAAGTTTCCAGTGAAGGACAAAGCGATTGACGTCGATTGCTCAGGATCGGATGCTGTTCTAATTTTTAGTTTAGCAAACGAACATGAATCTTACCATTGCTGCCCATGGTTTATGTAGCAGATAGCCGCCAGAATGACAAAAATACATAAAATTAGAATTGCCTTAGCGAAGATCTACCTAAAGAACGCTTTGTAGATACAAATTCGTGTTATATAAATTAATATTATAAAGAGAAAGATTTGTTTGTAACGTTTCCACACAAAAACTACTGAACCGATTTCAAAAATTCCTTCACCATAAGAAAGCTGCATCTTCACTGAGTGACATAGGCTATATAATATTACTAGGTGTAACGAAACTATTGTTATGTCTAATTCAATGCGAGCGAAGCTGCGCGCGTCCACTAGTATTATAATAAATAAAAGGTGGATTACATGTAACCTTTTCGAGAAAAATACAAATCTAAACTTAGTAAGTAGGTACAATTCTACGTGTACCTACCATATTTATCCTCAACGAATACGGATTTTCCGAGTGAATAATCGTGAATACTATTCAATTTCGAGGCAGAAACAAGTAGGGCTTCAGTGCCGGCCGAGATCGTATCTTAGGGCCTCCGTTAGCTACCGACGGTACGCCTCCCGTCCTATCCTATATGGCACAGGGAAATAGGTTCAGTCAAATTTGCTGAATAAAATTGCCCAAGTAAACATAGATTCATTTATTTCATTATATTATGGTATTTTGTATACGCTTAATGTACGTCATAATATTTTTTTTATCTACCGCCGGTTCACAAAGTTGATGCTACCGAGAAGAACACGGCAAGAAACTCGGTAGTTACTCTTTTCAACATTTACAATTTTTGTATATTTTTTTTAACATCACACCTCTATTTCCCCGAAGTGGTAGACAGGGGTGTGTGACCCACTTTTCACCAGTTATGTTTAGGTCCCATGTAATAGGTAGTGAACTATACACCGGGCACAAATTTAGACTCTGGGCTGCTACCGGGCAGTTCAAGTTAGAAAAACCCAATAATTGTTGCCGAAAATTGAACCTAGGACCTGTATCTTAGCAGTCGTGCTTGCGAACACTAGACCAATGGACTGAGTAAATGATGGCCGTGGTCAGTTTGTGAATCGGTGACCGCTAAATGCGCTTTAGATCTGAAATTTGCTGTATCACATCAGCGCATTACAAACGCGCTTAAATACTTCAGATCCAGTTCGACTTACATAAATTGCATGTAACAAATTATTCAAAAAGCAAGTCAGCTCTTTAGCTTTCCCTGTTCTCACTAGCTCGCAGTAGCGTCCGGCGAGCGTAGCCCGCAGTCGGCCAATCAATACGGCGGCTGCAATTATGTTAATGTATCGCCGTCGGCTGCGCGCGATGCAATTGAAAATGTAAACGGACGACCTCTTTCGAGCCATGATAGCCTGGTACCGGCTCACCGATTATGCAGTGAAAAGTTGCTCAATATCTCGGAAAATACATGATAGAGGATGAAAAATTTGCTACTTTAAGCTTAAAAGAGTTGGAAAAAATCTATTTGAAGTGAGGAGCACTCAAATTATAGAACGTGCAGTTTACGGTAAACTAAATCGGTTTTCTATGCTAATATTATTAAGTGGAAACATTTGTTTGTAATGTTTTCACACAAAAACTACTGGACCGATTGAATTTTTAAAATCGGTCCAGTACACCAGTTTCACCATTAGAAAGCTGCATCTTCACTGAGTGACATAGGCTATATAATATTACTAGGTGTAAACTAAACTATTGTTATGTCGAATTCCACGCGAGCGAAGCTGCGGGCAGTCCATTATCAATAAAGAATTATCAACACTTGTTCTAATATTTAAGGGATGATATGTATATAATGAAATCATTAGTAGTAAACCTGGTACGTTTACCAAAAATATGGAATAAAATGGCCATCGCGTTTCAGAATTAGTGACAGCGCCATTTGTTGACGTTATGCCAAACAACTTTCTAATAAAAGTACAATTAATTATTCAATTATATAAGTTGAATCTGAAAAAACATCTATACCATTTTATCGTTTGATTGCAAGCCAATTTGGATATTTATAGTATTATCATATGCTTGTAATCCCCACTGTATCACATTGAAATTTTACACCCACATTCCAATTCAAACAGCTTCGTTCAGCCATCTCTATTCCCGCTGAATACTAAGTTCGACAAAGGGTATCCTGCATAGCAGATTTTAAATCGGGTCTGCCCTTCATTAGATGCAGACGCTATTTGTGGTTACCTTCGGTCTGCAATTGGGAAAATTCTACCTTACGGTGTAAAAAAGGTGAACTTTTTAAACAGAAAAATGTCGCTTGATTGGAATTGGCAATTCAGTTAAAAAAATCAGCAAGTGGGTAAGGGGAAAGTTTTTTGCTGAGATCATTGGCATTCTTGAGGCCACGCTTGGTCTTAGTAAAAAAAAAAGCCCTTCAATTTAAGCGCACCGTTAAAAATGTAAAAGCGGTAATAGCCCAGGGCTTCGCTCCTCATTCGCTTACTCATTCTCTGGAATAAAACTTATGACTTCTACTAATCTTACGGCTTCTTTAATTCCCATAAAATAAATCGTAAAATAAATAAAAGATTGTATCCCAAGGTGTCCTACCTTGGGATACGATCTGATAGTTTGTATGGAATTGTTTGAAACTTCAACCAATCCAATTTAAAGAAACGTTTATTATTTAAGTTAAACGAATACGTGATTATCAATTTTTCTATATTTTTTAAGCATTGTCAAAACCGACTTCAAAACTAAAAAGTTTAAAAGAATATAGAGTCATTCGTTTTTTAGAAAGAAACTACCGCAGCTAAAACCACATGAGCAAAGCTGTGGGTATCCTCTAGTATTAACTAAATTTAGGCTGAATCAGTAGTAGAATACCAGGCCTTCTAACTTGTGACAAAAGTAGGTAAAGCGTTGCAGTCAGCTTATGGTTCAACTTTACGCGGTACCGATATCCACTTAGTATAATACAAAGAAGGTATTTGGCAGTGTGAGTGCATAATACGCCGCTTTATCCACTAACGTGCGCATTACATGGGATTCAAACTTTACCTCCGAGCTCAGTAGTCAGGAATCTTGTTACAAAATCTAATACATCGAGCCATAAACGACTTATTTGTTGTAGTTTAAAACTGAACTTTAGTCTTATCTCCGATATTATCGATCGAACGAGGGGCGTTTTAGTTCGAGGGTTCTTTAGTTAATGTGGTTCATGATTAATCAGTTTTGACCTAATTTTAATTCGCGTTGAATTTACCCGTTCTTTATGGTTCCAACATTAAGTGACTACCTTAAATTCTGTTTCGCTGTTAATGCAATTTACATGTAATTAAACTTGTTAATAAGACCTCATATCGTAATGCATGTAGCATTAGGATGTGAGGCCTTTTAAGGTCATACGTACGTATTATCTTAGTATGTAATATGAATGAATTTATAAATAAATTGATTCACTATCACATCACAACCAATAAACTGTTGTTTAAAGCCGAAACCAAAACATACATTACTTACTTATAAATGTGACTACTTTGTCTTATACCACATATTTTTATACTTAAACAGTTTTCTTAGTTTATAAATTTCCTGGATATCATTGTAAATAATCATTAAAATTCAGTGTTGTTTTGAGCAATAAAACAAGGTGACTTGCAATCCCTTCGTTACTTCTTGAATGGATTGACGATTCATTTAATAAAATATAGCTTCCACATTTACTTACTTACATTTGAGTTCAATCGATCCAATTCTTATTTCCCCATAAAATAGGACACTGTTACAGTGGCACAAGTTATAACTGATAACCTCTTGGTGATTGCTTTTAATTTCTGTCTTCAGATAAGCTATGATTGATGACACAAGATTACTACATTCTCTACAATTTTTATTTTATATAGAAGTCATATTTGTTTTCATTGTAAATAAATTGTCAAGCTAAATAACATCAATCTTCCCAACTGTGACTGGAAAATTAATCAATTACAGCTAGATTTTCTCGATTATTTTTCACTTTCCCTTCTTAGTACCTATTTATTTTAAACATAGTCAATATAAATTGTTGTTTTTAATTACACTATACTTTATTTGAACTTCATGTCATTCGAGTCATGGATAGCCAGATAGATAAAGTACAAATTAATATAAGCATTGCATCATCTGACAATGCTATAAAGAATCTTGTTATCGGTAAAGGAAACCGTATATAAAAAATGAGCCCGCAAATCGATATGTATCAGACACGTAGACATTATCTATGAAAATATGTAAGGAACATAAAACAGGGTAGGCACCGGAGTAATAAAAAGATTGGAACTGATTTGTCATTCAGAGATGCGACGCCGCACCGCGTCGGACGTTGTAACGCACGCCTGTCCCCTCGGCACGCGGCCGGAATACGCAATACTGTTTGATTCCCGATTTCAAGTTTATTCTAGCTTACTATCACGAGCTACACCTATCACTGCTTCAAATATTAGTGCAAGGTGAAAAGGTGGGTTGAGGTTAAAATGGAGAGCAATCCTCTGGAGAAATGTTTGTTAGAATCTATAAACTACTTTGGAGTGCCTCAAGGTATGCTTGTTTCTCCACTTTTCTTTCATTTTTGTTCACATTTAGTACGAGCGATATAAAACTTAATATGCACATACATTTTAAAATATATTTTATCCTTAGTAATGTTATTGCTTGTAAGTTACTTGAATTATGATATGATATAATAAAAGTAGTTTTACTTTTGCTGTCTAAAGTTTTCCCTCAAATCTTTCGTCCATACCGAAAACTTCAAGATCAATAAACATTACAAAAATAAACATTAAACTTGCACAACTATAAGTTTTATACTCCGCATATTTGTACTATAAATAAACTGAAATACATGTTTTCTGAGAAATACTGATCTTCTTTGTCGGTTGGTTATTTACATCTTAAACCTTACCCTCTCAGCAGTTCTCTAAAACGTCGTCTACTTTTATAGCTCTTGAAAGACTTTTATCACATTCAATACATTGCGTCCCGAATATAGCTAGTTGAAAAACTTGAGTAATTCAGGGCTGGCAGGATGTCGAATGCTCGAAGATTGATTCGGCTGTCAGAAGGGGAAAATTAAGGCTTCAGAGCAATATTTTAAATTTATTTGCGTTTGCGATGCAAATTATGAAATAGAGCTGGGGGAAGCGGTTTTTTCTTATTTCCTTCCCTTTAATCGAATAGGGGAGTCTATTGTTAATGCTCCGAGGGAAACTGTTTACTTACTTTTTTGCTGCCCCTGAATTATTATACAATTATCGATGTTCTGTCTTCGTTCTTTGAAACTTCGTTGTAATTCGTTTGGAGTATCAAATATGTTGACTTTAAATTGGCATAATTGTGTCACCCTTCTGCAATGTTTTTATCTGTTGCTTGCTGCTATTATATTATTATAATACTCGAGAACGCTTACAAACGAATTTTCATACTTTGTAAATGTTGAACTATTTGTTTGGTCCGATAATTTATGCCTCATTTGTAACTTAATCTGAATAAGATGACATTTCAACCTAGGTTGCCTATTCCAAACTTTACAGTTTGTATGAAAATCTCATCATTAACATTGAGATCTTGTAGGTATACTTTATCTATAGTTGCATTCAGCACTTCTGAATTTGTGTTACATGTAAGGTGAAAAAGGGAATCTTGACTTGGTTGTTGTTCACCCATGTTCAAGTATAAGAGCCCATTTACCAACAAGTATATATGATACAGAGACAGCTGAAATTACTGAATGACTTAATATTCTACGAGCAAGCATCGCATCTGAAATTGTACGAGTTAGTGTATCGTATAAAAGCCCCTCAGAAATAAAGAGCCATATTTCCAATAATCAGCGAAAGGAACAAAAACTAATCTAACTCGAACACTCGTAAAGATAGCGAGGTGTGTCCCATGAGACCTTATACTATTTAGGCGCTTTTACAACTCTGTCGAACTAAGCCCTCCGATAATTCAGTAGGGTCAACGCTTCGGATGCCCAATTCTGTTTGGTGCGATATGGTCCTATCTCGGAAATAAGTACCGGCCTATTCTATATAGCCCTCTTCAATTAAAGTTGACTGGATTAGATAATATTATTGGGTTTTTGTATAATGTTTGTTATAATTGGGTTTTGGTGTTTCACGATAAGCAGCATTATCAATTTTAATATTGACTTTTTTGTCTTTAGTCCGAATAGGTATCAATTGTGTGCAGCATATATCTTTGAATGTACAGATAATGCGTGAACAAAACTACCTAGTCTAATCATTAGTCGGACTACTTTGTCTGACAATTAGCACGAAACAAATTCTTACTCGGCCTTGATTACATCACATTAGCACACGCTTCGTCATCTCATGGAAATCATCTACATCAAAGAACTACAATGTCACAAACGTTAAAGTGATATGCATACTATGGTTAATAAATGTAATAGAGTTATCTACAAAGGCAACAAAGGGTAAGCTCACGCCGGTATCTGTGCGCCGATCGCTGACCTCGCGCTAACGGACCTTTGACGTTGCTTCACTTCACTCGACGACTCTCCGCAAACTTCCTGATGCTTCCCAAGCTACTCTGATTAAGCAGCTATTTCCTTGTAGACTTCACCAATTCGTCTATCTTAAATGTGAGGAAGAAAGGTTCCAACATATGGGTGATGAAGAAATACTATTTTTTTGTCGAAGCCTAGTCACCGAAAAATAGCTTGGGTCATTCAATCGAAAAAATAAAGTGAAATTTAATTTGCTCAATAACCTAGCCACAAATTTATAAATTTAGGAGGATTCAGAAATCTCTGACGTAAAGCCGTCGGTCCCATTTGTTTTCAATGGTGGAAACAATCGTTAAGCCTTATCGAAGACCTTTGGGTGGCTTGAGAACATTCGACACTGGGTTGGCCACTAACCCCTCCACCAATCCGCATTGGAACAGCGTGGTGGAGTATGCTCTAGCTAGACCTCCCGCAGATGTGTCTGTGAGGGAAGCTCATGCCCAATAGTGTGACGGCGCGTGAAATCGCTTTACTACTATAATTATTGCCTTAACAACAAATAACTTCGTATAACTATATAATAACTAATAGTAAGCTTCACAAGTGTATCTAACAAACATCCTATCTCTCATGGAGAGTAACGACCAATCTAGAAATATTTTACGACAACTCACTACAGTGAATTGAACTCGTAAACTAACTTCGTTTCCATTAACATAATCAAACTAAACCCATCACATCTGTCCTACAATGTCTTCTAACAAATTCTAGTCAGGTTTATTCTTGTCAGCAAAATTAACAGCCAAGAAAGATGTCATCGTATCCGAATAGCCGAAGAAAAACAAACAAGTTAAGCACAATATACGGTTGTAGATGCGAGATAGGGAACATTTTAGCATACCGCCAAGATTTACAGTAGGAAAACATGAGACGAATTGGGTCAAAGTAATAAAATCTGACCAATGGAATGAAGTCGAGACCGCGATGGTCTCAGCCGGATTGGGAAAGCGTCAAGCGATGGAAATATAATTGTTCTATCATATTATTTAAAAATATATACTAGCTCTTCTCCGCCTGTAGATACCACTATCTGTAGATACCCAATAAAGTAGTTGTATATTATATCAAAATGATTCTGAAGTAGTAATAGGGCAGTATTAAAGATTGCATTGCCTTCGTTACTTAGCTTATCGTTTATATTTAACCTTACCAAAAGCTACATTTTACACAGTAATTATTTATTTCACACAGAATCTTCAAGGAACTGCTTAACAGAAACTTATTAAACATTAGTTAGTCAATTTATGCATCTATTTATTTATCGTTGATGCTAATAATTCACAGATTAATTAAAGGAATTTCATCAAGAACATACAACATACTAATATATGTACGTGTGCATCAGACATTAGACTAGTAAAACTAATAAAAATACTATTATCCATCCACCGCTTATATTTATTTTCTTTGGAATATTTCGTAGCCTACATTTCTATAGTCCTGATCCTGATTTAGCGACATTAAACACAGAGCTTTGTTATTCATAGTGTTGGCTTCCACACACAATCCTGTTTTATTTTATGGCTCTCGACCATAATTTTGCCAGCGCGAACGCCAAAAGATCTTTTGATTCAACAAATCCAATACGGCGTATCAAGATGGAATTCCCAAATTACAGCAAGCAAAACAGATCTTTCTGTCTTGTCTTGTGTATATCGTCTTTGTTTTATTTGAGTTCATGTTTATCGTTAGAGCGTTATCCTCTATTTTTTTTTAACTCACGCAACCTATGTTTCAGTTCATTCCCATTTTGTTTTTACCTGTCCAGAAATAGGTTTCAGTTTAGCCATTACCGAAAGTCTTATGCTAATGAAGTTGTGAATATCGATATAAATCCGATCGAAATTGTTTTTATCTGAATCATGGCGCATGCGAGATTGGCAGCAAACTTATAAGGAGTCTGTCTCCTTAACAACTCGACATTAAGCCTGGAGTGATTTAAACATTCCCATTAAACTCGGATCAATCCTTAACACAAATTACAACATAATTTCGCCTGACTGCCAAGTTCGTGACGAGCGCACTGCCGATATGGGTTGTAATTGCGCGGTACACGACTCCTCGTGAAAGTCTGACAATGGAACCCTGTGATGCTGTTTAGGGAATTTCATCCGTATTATCATAAACGGTCCTATATTATTGGTTGCTGATGTTAATTTTACCAATTACGGATAAAACGGCAAATTTTCTAGGACATGTTTATAAGTATCATGTTCGCGTGTGTTTATGAACAAGTTTATTGTAATTTAAAATTGTAGTGCCAGGCTTGTTAACCTTGCGGTGACTTATCGAAGTACGTTTTACTAATGAATGATTGTTTTCGTGGAAAACTTCGAGTGGCTCAGTGTTCTCAGACCTTAAACCTTCTGGAATAATCAGAAAAAGATTGTACCTATCTTCTTCTTCTTGAATCTTATAACCGCACATTTCACCATATGGTGTTATTATGTAAGGCTCAAATTGCGATATAATTTCCCTTCCATCAAAATCGTGTCCCATTCTAGGAAGAGCATTCTCAGGTCTCGTCGTGAGGCGTCTTTCGTTGCTTGCAATTTGAATCATCTGCTCTCTACTTTGATGAAAACACTTCCAATCATACAGACGCACCATCAAGTCTTTACATGTAACTGAATAAGATTCAAAATTGCTTGCGTTAAGTCGTTGTGAGTATAGAGGACATGACTACTTTCCGAGGTGTTTAGCGCTAAAAAGCGTGAATGATGTAAACTGATCTCTGCATCTAAGTATGGCGTGTGAAGCAAAGCTTTTTCCAGTATGATTATATTAACAGATAATTTGATCTTGATGTTTCTTTGATATTTTTATGCTTCCCTTGATGAGATTAACAAGCTCTTTAGTATTTTATTTGACTTATTTTTATTTGTGACGGTAGACATTGTCTTTAGATACTATTTTTCGTCAAACTCTTTCCATCATATCTTAATTAAGAATTATTTTAATATAAAAAATCTTAGCTGCGAACCATAGACGTCCCACTGCTGGACATGGGTCTCTTTCACAGCCACAGCTGCGAGAGGTCTAGAGCATAATCCACCACGCTACTTTAATGCGAATTGGTTGGAGGTGTTCGTGGCCAACCCAGTGTCGAATGTTCTCAAGCCACCCAAAGGTCTTCGTCAAGGCGTAACGAATGTTTTTAGGGTTCCTAACCAAAGGGTATAACGGGACCCTATTACTAAGATTTCGCTGTTCATCTGTCCATCCATCAGTCTGTCCGTCTGTCACCAGGCTGTATCTCATGAACCTGAATCGTAAGACAGTTGAAATTTTCACCGATGATGTATTACTGTTGCCGCGATAACAAAAAAGACCACAAAAGAGAAAAATAAAAATTTAAGGGGGTTCGCATACAATAAGCATGATTTTTTTGCCGTTTTTATAGAAAAACCGGGACCGAAGGCTTAACGTGCCTTCCGAAGCACAAAAGCGCTCATTAAATTATGTTGCCGCTAGCGATCACCCATCCACAAAACCATTGGTCGACACGAACGTGAAATAATATGTTGATAAATATTTAAAGTAATATCAGATGTTATCTATCATTTATCAAGCGATCAATGGTTCGTTAAATGCGTCGGTAACCGGCTGAGTAGATACCGCTCGTATTAGCGCGAGTGCGATGTTTTGCTCCGCCGGACATAGTTGTTAGGGCGTGAATAATATCACCTACATTATGATATAGCTGTTATTATCCCTAATGTGGATCATATGAGCGTTTTCTTGATAGGTGACTTAAGCTTAAGTAAATTTTTTTTTTAAATCAAAAGAAAGTATAGGAATGAAATTGTAATATTTTCAAATATATGTATATAAGTCTTTTGAATCCATACTAATATTATAAATGCGAAAGTAACTCTGTCTGTCTCGCTTTCACGCCAAAACTGCTGAACCGATTTAAATGAAATTTGGTACACAGATAGTCTAGATCCTGAGAAAAATTTTTGTAAAGGGTTGAAAAGGGGGATGAAAGGTGTATGAAAGTATTGTCATTTTCAGAACTAGAAGCGTAAAATTTATATTTTAGGATGTTGATTAAATTTTAATAAATATGGCATTCAAAGTTTTTAAAAATTAACATTTTTACACCCATAAGGGTAACCCTTATGGGTGTAAAATAAACATAGGTGATAGGTAATAAATTTACGGATTCATTACAAATTTGTGGAGCTAAAGATAACGCGTTAAGAAGTATCTATTACTATGTCTAATTCCACGCGAGAAATAAAAATTTTATTCTACTACTCAAGAGCCTTTCGTTCATTGAAAAATTTATTCGACCAAATATTCCTCCCTTATCGACCAACTCTCACACAAACAGATGTTATTACTCACATCTCATTTTCTAAAATCCACAGAATGCTCTTTTCAATTCGTACCCCTAACCACTCAGCCTTTTGATAAAAGATCTCGCGTTGTAAATAACCAAATTTTCATACAAACGGCGCACAATTAGCCTACCCCTACGCGGCACCCATAACGCTATAGACAAATTATGTGTATATCCCCGCTTTCCTCTTTCCACACTTGAAAGCCATAACAAATGGGCCCGTGTACCCACCTGTGTTGGAAATTTCGCTGAAGGTTTGGGTGGCGCGTAAAGATTTTATATGAGGTGAGATCGTAAGGAGTTTATCCATTTTTTTCTCTCACCCTGTCATAAAACTTTATAACAGCTATTTGACATCAGCTAATAGCATCGAGCTGAGGTGTTTATTCGTGTAGATTGTTCTATCACTGGGTTCAATCCTTGAAATTCCCACTAGCAGATAGAGTTTAGATTTGTGTTGTGGTTAGATCTGTTTCCAGGATAAATTCTTATATACTCACAATCTCAACCAAGGATGAAATACCGCTGGCGATAGACAAGGAAAACATCACAATAAAACAGTTAGGACCAGAGTACAACAATCGCAATCTATAAAGTAAAGTGTCATAGAAAAAGAATACGAAGGCTGAAATAGTATACAACACTACTTGAGTGTAGGAGGAGACCAGTATACAGGTTCTGCCACCAGATTTTTTTATCGTCAAATGTATGTATGAATCATGAATATGTAAAAGATTTGCTTGGCGACTAATCAAACTTTGCTACTGAGCGGAATTGATGAAACAAGAAGCCTTTTTTTCACGTCGTCGTCGTCGTGAACTAATTACGTCACTATTAAGTTACTATAAAACTATACCCAGTACCTAGGTTTTTTTAAAGATATAAGACAGTAAACAAGCATGCAGCACCACCTATCACTGAAACCCATTACATCTGTGACAAACTTCGAACAAGATTCAGAAAGGAGCTGGAAGAATTCAGCTAGTATAAGTCAGACTTTCAATGTTGTGTATACGAACGTTAGCAAAGCGACTTGTTACCTCGAGGTGGCAAATATGAGAGGATAATTTTTGTTCACTACGGCCCGTCTATTGATTTAGAATAATGTACAATAATACAAAATAGTGCGAAGAAATTCACAGAGGAATACTTATTTCAATAAAGCATTTCCGCAAATTACCTACAGTGAAATAATTTTGAACAGAACTACACTTTTCTGTTATAACATTGCCTGTGCTCACTACAGATGTTCTTTGAGTGATGTATTGTGATGGATGGATGGCGCGCTGCAAACAAAATTGATGGCAGAAATATTAATTAATCTTAGTTATGTGCAAAGTGTTTAATTTTCTCCGCGCGTCGCGCAGTTAACTCTGCTGTGGTTCAGCTATTGTTTGAGTAATTGTTTTCCTAAATCTAGATAGATTGGTTTTTTTGTTCCATCTCCTATTCCAAAATAAGAATCTAGATATTTGGTAACAGTCGATTAGCTTTGACGATCTTCGAGCGGTCTTAAATCGAATAGGCTAATAACCTCTCAACCACCCTTACTGCAGTATGGTGGAGTATGCTCAAAGCCTTCTTTTCTCTTCTCTTTCTCACTTGCGATACCCATGCTCTGCTTTGGGTCGCCATGAATTGCAGCCATACGAATGTCAATATTCCCATTCTCGAGTCACCGAGCGTTGCATCCGTTGCAGCGATGAGAGTAAGTAACACAAACATTTGATGTCGTTGCTCTGTGCGGGAAATGAGATAACGCGGGCAGAGCCAGTGCGAAATCTGATTGATGGAGCGCGACAGTCATTGAGATAATGATTGTTTTGACTGTCTGTTTGACTTGTCTGGCGAATTCTCCATGAATTCCATCCACAAACCGACCGTGCCCGTCGTTGCTTAACTCTTTCGATCACATTGAATCGACTCGAGCCATTGGGGCACGCTACATATAGATGCTTAAATATAATAATATTATATTGGTGTACATATATATCTACCTGCAACGACAATGGGCAGCTGGTGTGTACGTTGTGCGATCGCGTCTTTAAGACGAAGATTGGCTTCGCCAGCCCTCAAAGGGTACATGCTAGGAATTAATTACAGGAGAAATTAGTTCGCTGTGACCGGACACGGTGAAGAGGACACCACCAACATTAAGATACTACTGAACCATAGTAAACAGGAACAATAAAAACATGTATGCATATTCGCGACCTCACCCAACGACTAGTAGAATTTAAAAAAATTATCTCTTGTAATGTTTTGGTTTTCTTGTATGCCTCTGATGCTAGCAGGTATAAGACTACGTAGAATCACTTGTAGACCAGTGCAGAAGCCTTTAAAAATAATAAAAAGTGAAAAAAAATAATAGTAGAATATAACCTATTAGAAAAGGAGGAGAATATTATAAACATTAAAGGAAAAATAAATTCCGGGCGATCTGAGGTAGGGAACGGGAAGGGGGGGGTGTTTAAGGGGAAAAAACGGTTTATGTCGATTTCCGGCAAAACTAAAAGTCCTATGGAAAAAAGTCAAATGGCAAAGTTGTAGATAGTAAAAAGATCTAAAACTTTTGTATTTACACTTTTTTCACATAACCTCAAAATGTATGTGAAAAGTTCAAAAAACCAAGTTTTTGGTTTTTTATTTTTATCTTTTACAAATAATTTTTCTTTTTCACGAAATTTGGTGAAAACTTACCTTTTTATGTCCCAAATACGCTGTAATTTATTTGATTAGAAATATTTATTTTTTCAACCTTATTTTGAATTAATATCGAAAAATAACCCTAATTTTCAGTCGAAAATTCACCCGTCAAAATATCAGCTTTTTTCAAAAAGTTGGTATGCTTTCTGTTCGTAGAAAATTCTACTTTCCGATGGTGAAAAAAAAAATATATCTTACTATAGTAAATCTTCTCAGAAAATGCAATCTTTAATTACTTCTTTTCCTTCCTTTGCTTTTTTTTGTGTTACACATATACATTTTTTACATCACTATACACTTTAAATAGATTTTTAATGTATTTAAAATATATAAATATTATATAAAATATATAAATATATTCAAAAGCTATAAAAAGTCCTTTAAAAGTTTTGTTAAAATATATAAATATTATTTAAAATATATAAATATATCAAAAATCTATAAAAAGTGTATAATGATGTAAAAAATGTACATGTGTAAAACAAAAAAAAAGCAAAGGAAGGAAAAGAAGTAATTAAAGATTGCATTTTCTGAGAAGATTTACTATGGTAAGATATATATTTTTTTTCACCATCGAAAAGTAGAGGTTTCAACGAACAGAAAGCATACCAACTTTTTGAAAAAAGCTGATATTTTGACGGGTGAATTTTCGATTGAAATTAGGGTTCTTTTTCGATATTAATTCAAAATAAAGGTGAAAAAATAAATATTTCTAATCAAATAAATTACAGCGTATTTGGGACATAAAAAGGTAAGTTTTCACCAAATTTCGTGAAAAAGAAAAATTATTTGTAAAAGATAAAAATAAAAAACCAAAAACTTGGTTTTTTGAACTTTTCACATACATTTTGAGGTACTTTTGTATTTACACAAATACAAAAGTTTTAGATCTTTTTACTATCTACAACTTTGCCATTTGACTTTTTTCCATAGGACTTTTAGCTTTGCCGGAAATCGACATAAACCGTTTTTTCCCCTTAAACACCCCCCCCTTCCCGTTCCCTACCTCAGATCTCCCGGAATTTATTTTTCCTTTAATGTTTATAATACTCTCCTCCTTTTCTAATAGGTTATTTTCTACTATTATTTTTTTTTGTTTTAAAAGCTATCGAGACTGGTCTATTGGTGGTAGCTGGTATTATAAAATGTCATAAATTAATAAGTAATTTTTTGATAAAAGTTCTATTTTGCTCTTTTCTAGCTTATTTGTATAGTTGATAAAGAATAGTATACTTAGTAACTTAAATATTGTTATTTTTTCTGTAAAATAAATTAAATAACCGCTATTCCTTGGGCGTGCATACTGCACTGAGAATTAATTTACCTTTGCGTTAGTCCCGTTTTGAAAACGAAACTGCGGAAACGAACTTCCAAGCTAACCCGTCCTTGCTCGTAGCGAGCGAGTGAACAAACTGCGCAAACACGGCACCGTTTGTTCGCTCCTAAGACACGTAATTAGATAATTGCGCACACGGACGCCTCTGGCTTGGACACGTGTGTGATGTAGGTGTAGGAGATGCATTCTCAGTTCGAAGCTATTGACCACGATTAATCTATTACAAAGCTGATACTTGCTATTTGGATGGATGGGTTGCTTCAATAATTATGGATACATTATAACTGTCACGCACATGTCAAATTTGTAAACTTGTCATGTCATAAAGATTTTTGTCATTACAAGTTTACAAGTTGACATTTTTAAATAAAAATGTTATTTTCCGTGAAGTTTGACCTCGGCACCGATTTAAGTCTAGATTTATTTCGTTTGTATTTTATTCGTATGTTTCCATTTAATTCTGCTGTTCTTGTTACCTTAAATATATTATGTTTGTTGTTCCTAGATATGGGACGGGACGTCGTGTAAGCACTAATTTATCTGTGATTATGAATATGTTACACTGAATTCCTATATAGGAAAGGTAACCAAGAAAATGTATTTACTTTGTAGAATAAGTTGCTGACTGTTATTCTGACCGTTGGATCAGTTACCAAACATAACCCATTTATTTCACTTTTGTTTTCAACGAAATTCAGTATCAACCGTTTAATGTTCAACTATTTATTTGTTTTTAATTTAATAAGGCATAATGTTTGTTTGTGTATAAGTCTTATTATAAAAAAAATGTTAATAAGATAATATAAATCGCTGCTGCAGCTTGTTTGTTACAAATAAATTTTTTCTTTGTTTCTTTCTTGCTTTCTTAAATGACTCATTGACGTATTGCGCCTCAACCCTCCAGCAAACTTGTTAACATTCGCTGCTTGCTAGCTACGTCGTGAGCTCCGATTTGAATTTGGTGAATATCCATCTTTACCCGTCACCGCCCGCACGAGCTGCATCTTCAACGGGAACAAATTACGCAAACAGCCCCCATGTTTGTTCCTCCCGGATACGTAATTAGATAATTGCGTACGGACGCCATTTGCACGACGTCTGCGCTTGTGTTAACACGTCTGCGGAAAATGATAGATGCGATGGACGTACCTTAACACGAGATAGGTTTTTTTTTTTTTTATGGATACAGGATAGCAAACGAGCTTGCAGCACCACCCATCCGCTGCCACCCATGACAACTGTGACTGACTTTGAACAAGACTCAATTAGGGACTGGGATGGTTAGTCCAATTAGTTGAGAAAGTTAATTAGAACATTAGTTGGTCAGTTCGTTAGTAGGTATGAGGACTAGGGACTGTTAGTGATAGTTAGTCCTGTTAGTTGGTGTTAGTAATAGTCCAGTTAGTACTTGTTAGTAGGAGTCCCAAACGGCTTGATCTACATTGGAACATGTGCTGAAGAAAGGAAAGGAAAAAAGTTGTTGTATGTATATTGGCCGCCCTTCATCAGATGGACTGATGACCTGAAAAAGTCAGCGGGAAATCGCTGGACTCAGAAGGCACAGGATCGGGAGGAGTGGCACCGATTAAGGGAGGCCTATGTCCAGCAGTGGACTTTGAAAGGCTGATGGATGGATGGATGATGGATGGTTGGATTGATAAATACTTTCATTTTATTTTGCACTTAATACCGCACAACAACATTTTCCATCGAAACCAAAAACAGAAATAGACGCATGCAGCATACATCGTTTCGTTCCCTATCCTATATATTTAACCTTTATTGCAAAACAATTTTCTAACATTTTAAAATTAAAAATATGAATATCAATAAAATGTAATAAAATCAATAGCCATTCGTCACACTACTTACCAAAAACGATATTATTGGCGATCCCAATCTTACCGGTAAATTGGAGGACCTGAGTCTCCGGAGAGACATAGGCTCTCTCTGTGTCCTCTACCGTATTTACCATGGTGAGTGCTCGGAGGAACTTCATAACATTATTCCACCAACCTCATTCAACCATCGCACTACACGCCGAGGTTTGAAGTTTCATCCACACCGAATCGACTCATGGCCTTCTACCACCGTACGATTCTCGCGGTCTTTTTTACGGCGAACTGGTCTTGTGTGGAATGAGCTTCCGACTGAGGTTTTCCCTTCGAGCTACGACATGGAGCGCTTCAAAAAGAGTGTGAAACACTTCCTTCAAGGCAGGCAACGCACCTGTGATACCCCTGGTGTCGCACGTGTCCATAGACGACGGTGACCACTTACCATCAGGTGGCCCGTATGTCTGTTTGTCCGTCCTATACTATAAAAAAAAAAAAATATTAAATCAGCATGGAAATGCAATACACTTCATTAACTCCAAGCAGCCAGGTATAAACGCTGGTGAGAATAGAGACAATGTTCTTTAAAAGCGTACTATTTTGAGTGACTTTTTTCTTTGCATTGTGTACACAAAAGTACGTCACGTGGCGAATACGATCGCATGCAAAATTTCAGCTCAGTCGGTAACCGGGAAGTGGATCAAATTTTACTTGCAAGATTTGATTAACGACAAACTTCGGACAGGTGAAACTAATTAAGCGCTTGTAAAAACACAGGTACATTATAAACTGTATGTGAATACAATAGTGAAGTATGGTCTATATGGTCATAATGAATATCCAACAAATCATAATTAAACAAGCCCTAAAACCATTCAAATTTGATTGCACCAGATTTATTCTATCAATTTAACTTGTCATTAATCAAAACAGTTCGTGTGCGAGCGAGGGCACAGCCCTAATTGGATTGAAATTGTTAACAATTTTTATTTCTTGTTTCAGGTAAGGGCGAAGGGCAAGCCCGATATAATCAGGTTGAAAAGACATCTAGTGCAGTTGAGATTTAACCACCTCGTTAGGTTACTTTCAGACCTAAAGTCGCGACGGTAATTTTGAATTAATTTATTTAAATAATTTACTTTTATATAATTAATAGCTCGTGCTATCCTCCGCAAAATCGTACTACTTACTGAGGGAATCAATAAATAGGTAAATGTACATGCTTCAATCAAAAAATATGTTTGATCTTTGTTTTCTACCTATGACTGTAGTAGTATCCACTCTTGTAGCGACGCGATCGGATTGTGAATGGGTGACCGCTAGTGGCAAATTTCATGGGCGCTACCGTGCTTCGTAGGGCACGTTAAGCCGAAATCTTTAAGGTTGGCTTGAGAACTTTCGTCACTGATGTGGCCACTAACCCCTCCAGCAATCCACATTGGAACTGCGTGGTGGACTATGCTCTAGGTAGACCTCCCGCAAAATATACGAATTCTTCTACTTTTAATCACGCCCTTATAGCTATCAGTGTTAACATAAAGTAATACACCGCCCAGTAACAAGATAATTCCATACCATAGCACTGCTGGTACGTGTAACAACATCAAAGAATTTCCAAGGTGGAAAACACACACGGAAAACGTCGTTTTAACGACCAATTATGATGCGGCCGTATTTCAAGGCACGATTTCTGACCTCCCCCGACTTCTCGACCTTATTCCCCTGGACACAGGGTTGATACGTCTCGTGTTTTTAAGGACCCCCCATTTTAAAAGGCACGGCCCGGAAGCGCCTCGTCGGTTACGTAAAATTTATATGCCGCGGGGTCGAAATCGGGGGTGTAAATTGGTTAATGCAAGGGTTCGGGTGAACTAGACGAGTTATAAACTGGCCCTTGCGAGGGTGGCACGGGCTGTATAGTGTCGTGATCGCCGTAAAGTGGCCTCGAGTCCAGACGACCATAAAACCGAACCTGGGACTCGGAAATCAAGTCATAAAAGTCTAAGCAGACGGAAATACAACAGGGGTTTTAGGCTCTAATAGCTTGCTATAATTCTTATCAACTGGTACTTCGATTTTTTAACCTTTCCTGTGTATAAAAAAATGTAGTCTACATTTTAAGGTATTGCTATTGAGATACGATAAAAGAAATTTGCTTACGATATGTTCAGCTTAATGATAATGTCAACGTTTTAAATACCGTTTGATTTCCGTTTTAATTTTCTGGTGCGTCAATATATCCTTTTAAGTTATGATGCTTCTATACCAACTTTGTTATATTCACAGTCTATTTTCTTCATCAACTTTTACATTGGAAATCATCATATAATACCGACGATGGTATGACGCACCCTGGTAATACTATCCAACTAGCAACAGCACATGACGTGTAATATAGACTCCGTGCGATAAGACATGATCGATAAAAGGCTGTAGCGTCGACGGAAGCGCCGGGTGAGCGTAAAGGAAGCTCTTTGTCTGCCCCTGGATTTGGGGATAACAGGGGCGATTGGTCTATTGAGCGAATGTGCACCCTATTGCGCTTATTATATTACTAGACAAGGTACGTGCTAATCCAGGGTACTTGTTAGACGCTCTCGTCTCGTCTACATTGTTTGTCGCTTCATTATTTTTCTGCCAGACACGCAGGCTGAAGACTAGATATGTATCAGAAATGGGGAAGCTGTATTTAGGTACTATCATAGAAAATGCTGACTTTGAAAAGGAAAATATTTTAACTTTAATCTACTTTAACCTATTACTAAACGTTTTGACGTGATAACGTCTTATAAATCGATGAACACCGGCTGCACGCACGAAAAAACGTGACTCATACTCACGTACCGCCTGAGCCGAGCGTGCAAGCGAGAGCGTGGAACAAGCGATAGAGAGGCACGAACTGCCTAAGCGTTCGGCTTGTGACGCATCCATCTCTCTTTCACTCCGAATAGAATAGAGACAGCGGCAGCACACAACCTACACGTGAACTATATTGTCAACTGTTTAAAAAGTGAAGTGAAAAGATGTTTTCTTATAAAACGTTATCACGTAAAATTATCGTCCGTAAACCGACTTTACAGACAACCATTAATTTCTCAAATTTTTTAATCAATATTTCCTTCTCCATTACATATTTTGAAGCGTGATAAATCACAGTTTTCAAAGGTATTAGACGTACGTACGTTTGCTATAATATTCGTACAAATTATCTATCTATAATGACATGTGATTAAACCAAAGAATATTAAAGTTACAATCACCGAACAAAAAACCCTGTGTCGCTTTTCAGCCATTTTGAATTAATCTCCATTCGAACTTGCCGGAACTAATTTCACGGGGGACCCAGTTCGATTCCCGGGTCGCAGTAGATTGTCTGAATTTATATGTTAATTCCGTCTCCGAGATGAGGGAAGTCTGTTTATTATTTCTGTCTTGGACTCCCGTTGAATACTCGTCGGAATTAAAACATTCCATTTCGGGTTAATCCGTTCCAGGAACAAGATTGAACCGAGCCAACTGAATTAACCAGATGTTTTTGACTAAACCTGGATTGAAGCAAAAACTTGCTGGAACAGAGAAGTGCACAAAAAGTTGACTGAGAGCACCTTTTCTAGAGAGTACTAAATAAACAAGGCGGAGTCCGCTGAAGGACTGGTGTCCTTAACACCTGCTCCTTGTATGTAGAATGCAGTAGTTTTTCGTATATGGAAACTTGAAACAGTTGTTAACATTATAAGAAGTTCTTAAGTATGATGGACTGCTCTTTACAATACTCTTTAACAGCTTTTGAACCTTTTTAGTAACTACGAGTATAAAATAGCACTTCAATTCTCCCCCACTTTTTAGCCAAAATGTATTTTTAAATACATACTTAAATAGATAATACTAACATCCAGACACAGAACAAATACAAGTGTTCGTCACACGAATATTTGTCCTGAGTGGGATTCGAACCCATGACCCCTGGCGTAACGAGCAGGGTCACTACCTAAATAAGCGTTGTACAATGAATGCGATCCAATAAAGAGTAGCAGAAAGACAATCCGGACTTCCATTCCGGAATCTAAGTTCCGCTAACTAAAACGTGGACTAAGCCACGATCTTTGACATACCGTATTTACCTTAGCCTTCACCTATGTTTACCTTCCCCCTACGCCCGTCAATTCAATACGAAATCCAATTTCTTTCACGCTACAACTTGACTCATTTTGTTTCTTCGATGAATCGAAAGTTCCTATATGAGAATTTCTATTGACTCGCGCCGTTGCGATGACAGGGCCCGGATCTTTATTGCGAACGCAATGATTATTGAAAGGATTGCTTACGTCTGTATACCTCTGAACGAATTGGAAGAATTTGGCGGAGTAATTTAAGTATATTTATTTTATGGATGAATTTGTTTGTACTTGGTCTCCGAAAGGTTGACGAATCAATGTATTTTTCTCTCATTCGAATTCATAACGTACTTGTTCGCTGATTTCATTTCTAATTGCTCATTAATTCAGTGTAAGATGCGTTACTTCAATGCTGACAAGAAAACTATTTGCACGTTCTGTCGAAAATGTAATCTACATAGCATTCAGCGTTCATACTATTTAGAATTTCGTATGGTACAAGCAAACACAATATCTCAGATTAGGGTGGATAGGTATGTCTCTGCACGGCAAACATCGTGTTTTGTACATAAATTGAGTTGCGGACCTTTGCTCTCGGATACAACAAACAAACCGACGCACCGTCTTATTACTTAGAGCGATCGATTCTTTCATGTAATCTATTATTGTTGGACTTTTCTATTTGGAGGGACATCTTCATTTCTGTTTTCCGTTGATTAAATTACTATTTTGATTTGCTTTCTGTATAAAATATAGTTCAGACAGTGATTTTATTGACAGCGATCCCGATTTCACGTTTTTTCATCTGTAAATAGATTAGATCCATAATGAGTTTACTTTTTACTTTAATATCGTTAAAGTCGGAACCACAATTTCCGCCAGCCGCGAAGAAAATCTCTAGTAGATCAAATCCGGCTCGAAGGACCAACAAATATATTGCAGTTCCTTATCGCGTTTTTAACGAAGGCATCGGGTGCGTTCGACAGCCGGGGTCGGCGGGGGGTCGAGAGATCCCCCGGGATTAGAGCGGGCTGACAGCACCCGGGGCCGACATACTGGCCCGGGACAGTCCTTACCTCCTGTCCTAGACGACAAGGATTCCAATAAGGTGTTATAGTTTATGTATTTAATTTTTTATTTTGTATTGAGTAGTTCATAATAAAAAATTTTTTTTTATATATTTCAAATTGTTGATTCATTCATTTGGTTAGAAGTCATGCGATGCCGTTAATTTTATAATAAAGATCATTATCTTAGTTAGTTAACTAAATGAGTCTAATTTTATTTTAACGACATTCATTACCATGCAAAGAACATTTTCGATAAGATTCTTCCAAAACTAGAACCATTTTGTCCCGATAACGAATAGGGCTGCGAAAAAGTATCCAAATGAATTTTAAAGATAAAAATCTTGCGTCGAAAGAATTCACTGGCCGAATATTATCTTATAGTCAAAGTTTTTAACAAAACGGTTGTATGCTGCAGCAAAAAGAGGAAAAACAATACAAACTTTGCCACTGAATAAAAATAATGAAATCGGGGAGCCTAATTCGTTTTTCAAAAGTGAACCATGTAACCAAAATCTTATTTTATCCTCACGATACGACCAACACAACGAGGAGACTAACAAACGATCATTTATATATATAAGGGTTTATGTTATGTATGTACTCGTACACCATATTCTGACTATCCATTTTTCACATGAATGCTTTCCCTCTTTATCAAATTATAGGTAAGAACACTAAGAAACATGCCCCGTGTTTTACTTTTTTAATTTAAACAATATCTTTACACTGTAAAATATGTATTGCGAAAGTTTAATTCCGAGTGCAATTTTATATACTGAACGAACGGTATGAGCGAAAATGAGGAGGTACAATAGAAGGCAACAATCGCACCGTATAAAACGCAAGGACGTGAGATAATCCACAGAGGCCGAAATAAAATTAAAGAAAAAAGTTGGGAAAGAGTAAAAAGTTTGCTGGCAACAATGGGCGTCCCCGCGACAAAACACATTGCCAGGATTAAAGGAGTTGGTGAAAGTTTGCCTTTCTCCAAGGGAGATGAGGCAGACAGGAATGTCTACGAACGGTTCATGTTAGATGGTAGGCGTATAAATATAGGCGTATGTGGATCATGGATAGCAGGGCTTAGAATAAAATCTTTGCTAACTTTAGTATAAAACTTCACCGCGTATAATGAATTAATAATACTTTTACGTAAGTCTTTTATTCTTTCAGGAATTGATTATAGACTTTCTCGTGGGTTTATTCCTTATTTAGAACATATAAGTGCCCTTTCCTAAAGCCTTGGTGTGATACCTACTCTAGGTGCACAATAATAATGCTATTAAATTTTGATGTATGCAAAATCATAGACCAATATACTCGTACTTTAGATTTAAGTATACACAACAATAACATTACCGAAAAACTAGTTCAAGTTCACTAAATGTCACGCATCACCGACAATTTATGGGAAGAACAAAAGTCATTTGGGCGCAGGCGAGCTAGTATCGAGGTCACCGCACACGCGAGCTCGGGTTCGGCCGATCGTCCGTGAAAGAACCTCTTTGTGTTGTTGCCATTCTATTAGTTTTTACTGCTTTAGTCCTGATTTGAGCCGGCCTCCTTCATTGCCGTATATTTAGAAGTCTTTCAACGTCACGTTAGCTCATGTGCCAATTTAATTTCCTTCAAAACGTTGTTCTACTCATCCGAAACCAATAATAACTCGCTCGATTGGATCGCGAATTTCTCCTTGGAGAAATCCTAAACTGCCAAACGCTGTTCATCTTAAATACTTACTTCAATGTTTACCTCTGCGAGTATTCGGGATTGTGTACCGTTTGACATTCTACGGGACCCACACTTTTCATTTGTCTTATTTCTTTTGAACTCGTGCTGTTTGCTTCCGAAGTTTCTGATACCTCGTCTTGAGGAATTTCCTATTAAAAAAGGACATCGATTCTTAGCAAACAATTCTTTCGGTTAAGACCTTTATTGCTTTTATACATTTGGCCAAGAATCTTACTGGATTTTGGCAGAAATAATTGTTTGTTGTAAGGTCTCATAAAAACTTGGAAGAGCTTTTTTCTTGTTTATTTAGAAAAAACTCAAAGTCAACATTTTCGAAGTGACGAAGGTTAATTCAGAACAAATAAAATCGTGGGAACAACAAACACTTATAAAAAATAATAGCGCTATGAGAGTTTCTTCATTTTCACTACTTTAATCTTAAAGTCCCCATACACTGGAGAATCGATCTGTTTGTTATGGTTCGAGAATTTTGATGAGAAAAGCTGTTTGGCATTTTCTCATGACATCATTATGATTTAATTGTTGTCAGTCAAATGTTTAATTAAATTCAATTTGAGGTTCACCGATACAGCATACAAATGTTCGTCACAAAAAGTTTTTAGTAACTATACACTTAAAAACCTGTCATTTCTAATCATTATTATAATGTGACGTACTATTTTGCATTAGATTTTAGTCGCATCGAATTCATACAATAATTTGATCTAAATCCTGAAGTCAGAGAGCATCTGATTTTACGTGTACTAGTAGATGGTATAAAGTGAGCTTTAACTCATAAAACTAGCTGTAGATGGTTTAAAAGTGAGCTTTAACTCATTTAACTCTCTGGTTCTTCTACTTATTTTCATCACTCCACTGGCAAACGACGCAAAGGTAGTGTGATCATTATTGACGCTGTAGACCCGCCGAGACCGCGCTTGCTAGTTTTTTGAATCCATGGGAAACATAAAAAACAGTGATTTAAAATTCTAAAAATAATATATGTCTTATTTAAGAATCTGTCGAACATCCAGTCGGGTTCAGTAACACAATTAGATTAACTTTACTCGATATAAAAAAATCCCAAAGTTACCCCTTTTTCTAATGTTTAATCTATCTTATCAGCTACAAAACAAACGTTTAATTTTTATTTTTATATGAATGAAAAGATAGTAAGATTGTCTAGATCTAGTCGTAGATTTTATCTAGATAAAATGATTAAAATAATTACTATGTTGAAATATCTATCAAATGCGCGAGAAATCCAAGCAGCCCAATCGCGAGTCATACTTCAGTCGCGCGTCGGCGCTCTTAGACGGTGGACCTGTGTCAGTTTTTTCCGCGCAATCATATATTTAATCCGTCAAATTCAGCTCATAGCTCATGTCAATAAAATGCCACAGTAAAAGTAAAACAGTAGTTGGTAGGTGGTAGAGCCTATAGGGAACCAAATAGGTTTTATATGAAAACTAATTGGTTCCATATAGAGTTCGCCCGGGGCAGTACCACCGCCCGCCACGGTACCTAGTACCATTTTTGCCGTGTAATAATTGTTTTTAAAGCAATTATGGTCCGGTTGGAAAGGTGTGGTTTCCGGTTACACTTCTTTAGAGGCGACCATCTTAGTCCTCAAGGGTACAGTCACAGTTGTCATGGGCGGCAGTGGAAGGGTGGTGCTGCAAGCTCGTTTGCTATCCTGTATCCATTAAAAAAAAATTGTGTGTACTTATGTACACGCGTTAGAATTTATACTTCTTTGTATAACCTTTGCAAGAACAACCTGCACTGTCGATGTCTTATTTCAATCACCATGACATTGACGTTGTCACAAGAAGAACAACTGAAAATAAATAATTTTCGAGGTGGAAACTAGGCTATACCTAAAAGGTATTTAATACATTGAAAGTTTTATTATAACGCATTAACTATCTAGTTAAATAAAGTTTATTTAAATATCACAAAAAATCACCGGAATGAGCCCGCAGACTTTGACAATTGAAAGTGTACACTGTCAAACCATTTTTTGACAATGTTGACTATAGCTAAATTTTTTACACTTTATTACTTCAATTCTTAATTTATTATATAGTTGACGTTTTGATTTCTTTTTTTTATCTTTCTTCTTTCCAATATAGTGCATTCTCACGTATTCATATTTTTCAATCACAGCTTTCAGAAAACTTACTCTGTGGTTAAATATGGCGGGTTACTCTAGAGAATGTTGATGGATTTCTTTAAAAATATTAATGTTTATGAAACCTAACAACATCTCCAGGAATTCTAGAATAAATTAATTGTATTATACTAAAAATCCAAATCAAACTAAACATATTTAAATCTATACATATATAAAAGAAAGTCGTGTTAGTTACACTATTTATAACTGAAAACGGCTGAACCGATTTGGCTGAAAATTTGTGGGGAGGTAGCTTAGAACCAGGATACTTTTTATCACGTTCCGTTTGATTTTTTTTATGTCAGTTGAAAATTTGACAATTTGAATTTTTGAAGTCGACAGGTGTGTTTGTTTCGAGTTTCTATAGGCTAATAATTGAGCCGATATTATCATTAACAATACCATACTGCGACCAAGACGGTCAAATCTTTACTGACAAAGACGCAATGCAAATAGGATTCGAAACATTGCGAATCAAAGGACTGAAGAAGAACAACAAATTGTTCTTGAAGAGCGCTTGTTGTAGTATGGCTCAACAAGTTCTCAATCACAGTGGATTAAGTTTCCACAATGTGCCCAAGAAGTACACTCTATTAAAAGAAGGTGAGAAATGGCATTCTGCTTAGCAAGATACCTTGTTACGACGCAATTATTCGTATTCAAGAGTATGAAACCAAATAACACTCAAGATGTGATTGGAATCACATTGATGTTGGACAATAATTGATGTTGTTTTCAAGAGAAAGAGTCCTGATCTGGCACCGTATGACTTATTTTGTTTCGTATAATAAATTTCCTATTTAATCCTATCCTATATTATATTTGTCTAAAATAAAAATCTGCTGAAAGGGATACAGTTTTTATCGCTGGAAGACGCGCTAACAGCGTTCGAGAAGGCAGTGGAAGGGGTGTCTGCGGCGACTGGAAAAAATGTTTCGAAAATTGGTTCAGACCCATGAAACTTTGTAAAGAGGATGGTGGAGGGTTCTTTGAAAAGATTTAATTAAAATATTTTATCCATAGAAGTTAGTTTTTTAGTTTCTCTAAACTTTCTTTGTGTTCCACGTACATAAATAAATAAATATTTATGAACAATCCCACCACGTTAACCTAGTCCCGTGGTAAGCTCGTTTATATTACAGAAACAAATGTCTTGTCCAAGGCGGGATTCGAACCCGGGAACCCTTCCTTGGGTGTCGGCCGTCAAACATACAATATAATAAAATAAAGGTATAGAATATTAAGATTAAGAATATTAGATATTATAAAATTGTACCATTTGAAGTAAATACACTTTTTTACAAATAAATATTTTTGCATTTGTATTATCTTTCCTTCTGTTAGAATACTGTAGTCATATTGATATCACTGTACTGTGACATTTGTGCTACGGCCGCCTGCCGAACTTTTGGCGTGTAACACATTGACAGCTCCCCGCGGATTGCCCCGCACCTCACCCCCTCAAATCGGCTCGAACGCCGGAATATAGGGCCTTAAGTAGAAGTATTCTCAATTGTTACAGCTCCAAATGCGTATATAAAGTGCAGGTTGGTGTATTTTTATGCAAGTCGCTTTGTTGGTACTTGCTTTTAAAGAGGAAATTACTTCTTGTTTTCCCTTTGCATGCGAAAAAAGTAAAGCTCTTTTTAAGCTGCATATTTCTGTAGTTCGTAGTAAATTTGTTTCTACTTTCTACCATGTGTATTACTGTCTTAAAGTGGCTCTAGGTTTTTCATTTGGTAAGAGTTTGTATTTTAGTAATAAATGACTCATTCGAGCTACTACGTTTGAAAGATTGTTTTAGAAAACAAGTTTCATATTTTATACAGTCTCTCGTAAGAGACTGTCGACAAGACGTAAGAAACATTAACTTGTTGCCGTATATAGTTGAGCGAAAGCCATCTTTTCAATGTTTTTCATTTGTACCTGCATACATCACCATGAATCCATGCATTCATCTATAAATTGAATATACAGATTTACTGCTAGACATAGGCTTCCCTAATCAACGCCTTTCCAACCGGCCTTTCGACTTTTCAAAAAGTACGTGACAAATAATAAAAATAAAAATAAATTATACCCTGGGGTTTTTAAGCGTCAAAGCTGGTCGCTGGTCCACGGAGAAGCTCGGTATGTATGGTGAAATTAATTATTTCTACGCACTGTACGGAACTCTACGTGTGCGTACTGTACGGAACTCTACGTTTTACTCCTTGCTTTTGCCTAAGCTGAGACCCATATACGTCCCACTGCTGGTCACAGGTATCTCGCACAGAAATATGTGGGAGCTCTAGAGCATACTCCACCACGCTGATCCAATGGGGATGGGTGGATCTTGCTTTTGTCTTGTTTTTAAAGAGTTACAATGCCTGCACATGGAATCATTCCAAAGTATTAGATAATATAAGTGAGCATAAAAATAGCATGATACGAAACCGGCTCCTGACCGACAAAATTCACGATGGCTACATTAAAAGCGAACCGGATTTCTCTTACACAGCAATCAGAGGCCGAAAGCGTACTAAGCTTTTGTCATTTAAAAATGTCTGCTAACGATGGCTCGGAACCAAATGTACTCGCAGATATCGTGAATTATTGAATAAATCGAACGTATATTTTTTTCTTCAAATATTTTTTTGGTAAAGAGATTAATGGCGAGGACTCATCAGCTTCCCGATTTAAGTACCTTTTCCATTATGCGAAGCATGTTTTTATATTATAAGTGTATTTTTACAAAAGTTGTATAAAAAAAATATGAATTTTGAATTAAAAATTTCAGGTAATCAGTTTCTATACTAGTAATAGGTCACAGTTAATTTACTTTTGTTAATTACATTGTTTCCTATCGCAACTTTTAACCGTAAACAATGTACTGGTAGAATATGCCTACTGGAATTAAGTTAGTAGGTAATGTTAAAATTAGAAATAAACATAAATTAAATATTTTTACGTGTAATGTTTGGCAACGTTCGACAAAATATGAAGCATTAATATTCCCTAAATAACAGGTACAATAGTACAAATGGTATTTTTTGTATCGGCATTCCTCAGGGCATCTGTCGCAACCCTTATATTTCATGCACATGTAGAAACCCTAATTTCGAAGTCTTAATTGAAGCGAGCCGTTTTCTCGGACAAGATAAAGTTATAATTAACGGTTGTCCGAATCGCCTGGAGATAATTTAGGGTTTGACAGCATTTAGGACGGCTTCGGGGTCAGGTGACCAACAGGGTCGTGTGTGTTTAGTAGCTTTTGGACGTGAGTCTCACATATGAAAACCGCCAAGACGTATACGAATTTCTTGTGGTCCGCACCATTCGAATTCTAATTTCGCCCGGAGATAGAATGTGTGTAATACATACATTCGCAGTGTTTAAGTTTCATTTTTACTGTTATGTACTTGCCACACACACTTGGTAAGTCCTGAGGGTATATAGTTTATCTACAATTAACTCGTTATGAAACTTGCATACGAAAATTTTTCGCATAAGAATATCTAAATTCGTATCGGTGAAACTCTAAAATCGGGCCGCAGGACATTCGTAGATAATGAAATATTTGTGGCTTGTGCAGTATAAAATTGTCGCATGGATAATTATGTGTGAAGTTGAGTGATTACAATATAATACGTACTTTAGAAAGTGTAGTAAAATGTCCGCCATAAGGAATTTCTTTCGGATCTCAAGACATTATATAAAATAAATATTAGGACTGGGTGCAATATGAAAAAAAGCAGAAGAAAACAGCATACTTTACCAAAGAAGAAATTAACTAATATAATCCGTTTAATTTTCGAAAGAATAATTTGGCTTACCTGGTATAACACACTTTTGCAAATACATTTTACAAAGTCCGCAAAGTTTACTCACAGCCGACGCGACGAAAGTTCCCTGTTTATTTATGTTATGCGAGTTCAAACGCTCTTTCGACCGCATGCGACGCCGACGGCGCCCGCCGCGACGGCGTGAACTTGCGACTTTGCTCCACGCAGCTAATCTAAAAAGTCCGTCAAACATTCATTAGGCAGGCAAGGCGAAACACCGACCGCGCCATTTGTCACTGCCAGAACAAGTGGTGGCGATTCCCTCAGGGCCGCTTAACGTAGATATGCAAATCGCATTTCTTCCGCCCTACCTATAAAACAGTACGAATTAACTACGCAGAGCTATGGTCCAATGGTCACCCCAGGTGCTTGCGAAGTTCAATCCTTATTCGTATTTCAATTGGTAATGAATGGGGATACGGAATGACCAAGGGACGGTCGTCTCGTTAAGTAAATGCCCTTCCTGCATTGTTTTGTTTGTGATTCTTGCGCTGGCTCGATGCGGAGTGACTTTAGAAGTTCATTGTACTCACTTTAGTTATGTCGCTGTGTATACTGGAGTCGGGGACGATATAACGAAGAAATTAGGTCATCATGTCATCGGAAATGAGATGAATATTATATTTATATCACTACTAGTGGACGCTTGCAGCTTCGCTCGCGTGGAATTAGACATAACAATAGTTTCGTTTACACCCAGTAATATTATATATCTATGTCAATCAGTGAAGATGCAGCTTTCTAATGGTGAAAGAATTTTTGAAATCGGTGCAGTAGTTTTTGTGTGATACCAAAATATTAAATGTCTCATATAAGCATGGGTTATCTTCATGTGTATACGCATTATACCACGCTATATAACGCTATACACGCTATTATAAGTTTGTCAGCTGGATCAGAAATTCGTAATATTCCTGTATATGCAGTTGTTACGAAACAATTATTCAAAGCTGAATTGGAAGCAACGGGAACTAATTGCACTTCGTTTACTTCGAAGCCTCCTGTGGCAGTCGGCAAGGACGATCGCTCACCCCACCGTCAGCTGCACTCGACACTGCTTAACTTTATGCCACAACATGTTTGTTATTAATCTTTCTAACCGTGCAGCCACAGGCCGCTTGCATATGGGCAATCACTCCGCCGTCAATTATGTAATGGTTTACCCATTAAACTTGCACGTCGACTGAATACTGAACATGTCGATGTATAGTTGGGGAAATAACTTGCTCGATATATCGCGACATTCCCTTTGCGGGCAACCCCCAAAGTTAGGAGCTTCACCTCAAGTTAGAGACGTTTGGTGTAAGTGATAAGCGGGTTATGTACAAGAAAAATTTTTAAGACTCACACAAAAAAAATTTACAGCGTGAGAGAAAAAGTTTATACGAGATACAAGTTTCATGTTTCTCAAACAAAGAGCACTACGCAAGGGCAGAAATATATCTTCTGGGATACGAATGATACGTAAATAGGTATGCGACGCTGCGGTCTTTCTGCGTGGTAAAACACATTCTGCGGTCACCAGTCATGATTGCCCTAGTGGCCGCAGTGAACATTTTCTAATTAACGAGAGACCCTGTTACAAGTTGGCAGTCAGATGATGGTAGTGGAAAAAGAGTTCACATTAATTCACTCTAGCGTATGCCAGTACACTGAAGCGGATTTCGAAACGCATCTTTTTCATGGCACGAGCTAGCGGCACAGCCACTGCCGCCCATGACAAATTAGGGTCGACTCACACTGGCGCAGAGTCGAAGCGACGCGACGCGTCATGTTTTTCCGCCTACAGCATATTCAGCTCTATTGCTCTATCGTCTCTGTCGGTGACTTCCCCGCTGTTGAGCGTGGGAGCCCGCTCCCGCTCCCGCTCCCGCTCTCACTCGGGCCACGGCCGACGCGAGGGTGTTGCACGGGACATCTTGCGGCGCGCGCCCTCTTGATTTATCTGACCACGGCCGGCCGCAAACTAGGCGCCTACGTATTTATTGCCACAATAACCCTATTAATTCTCCACTCCGGCGACTTTGGTCTCGCGTGCTGCCCGCGACTCCGCTTAATTATTTCATTGCGTCTCCGAATGACTTCGTGCGGGTGTTGCGCAGTTTTGATGAGACTTGTAATGCGCCTCCAGAACAATGTTAATGATATCGCTGCAACCGATAGACGTCCCACTGCTGGGCACGGGTCTCCCCCACAGCCGCAGCTGCGGGAGATGTAGAGCATACTCCACCACGCTGCTCCAATGCGGTTTGGTGGAGGTCAATGATAAAATAATAAATAAAAAATAAAAAATAAATAAATATCTTGGACATTCTCATACACGGCCACCTGACCCTAAAGTAGGCGCGAGCCTGTAATATGGGTGTCAGAGACTAATATACATAGATATTTTTAAATACATACTTAAATAGATAATATTAACATCCAGACACAAAACAAATACAAGTGTACGTCACACGATTATTTGTCCTTAGTGGGATTCGAACCAACGACCCCTGGCGCAACAGGCAGGGTCACTACCGATTGCGCCAACAGGCCCGTCAAACGATATAAGAATTATAACAAACTCTCTATGCTCCAAAATCGGTAATAAATACCAGGCTGTCGTTTCATAACTAACCTATTTTTTTTTTTTTTATATTTCAATTATTTTAAAAATATCACTGCCTACACCATAATACCTTAACCTAATATGTATCACTATAATCCGAACTATGCGACAAAAACGGACGCACTGAAAACCAGCGTTGCGGCATTAATGCCGTAGCAAAGCTTACGTCTTTCACATTACTACTGCAGTAACCTTATATGTACTTGTATAATTTTATAGCTTATTGTTATGTGTTTGTACTCTGCTGTAAATGTGAAATAAAGTTTTTTCTATTTCTATTCGTTATATCAGCTTACAGAAGCCAGTCCGATGTGGGCCGGTTGTATGTGATTCATTCGATAGTGTACCATCGCTAATGCCCCCGCGGCACGCATGCATGCATGGACCATCGAAGTTTGAAGTTGTAAAGATAGGCTTGGATAAAAAACCTTTTTGAATATAAAATTTCCGACATTTTTATATCCGAATTAAAACTATGATCGTGTAAAAGGGCAAAAACCTATTTAGTTTCCATGGTAATCTGTCTAAGAATGCTAGGTTCAATTCTTAGCCAGGGAAAACAATTATACGACCTACTAGCTTGTGACCGCATCTTCGTCCGCTAAACAGTTTAATCAAGTTAAGAATTAGTCCAAATAGGCTCTGCCTAGTTTGAGGTCAGATGGCCGTGTGTGAAAATGTCCATGATATGTATATTATGTGTATATGTTTATAAACATCCAAACTTAAATAAATATCTTGGACATTCTCATACACCGCCATCTGACCCCAAAGTAGGCGCGAGCCTGTAATATGGGTGTCAGAGACTGATATACATACCTACATAGATTTTTAAATACATACTTAAATAGATAATATTAACATCCAGACACAGAACAAAAACAAGTGTTGGTCACACGAATATTTGTCCTGATTGGGATTCGAACCTTCGACCCCTGGCGCAACAGACAGGGTCACTACCGATTGCGCAAGTGGGTCGTCAAAACTTACAAACTTATAATCATTTACATTTATAGTATCAGTAGGAATTAGGATTGTTGTTTGTATACCTGGCTTTAATTAATTGTATCAGTCAAAAGCTTAATGGATATTTACTGTTATTACAGTCAGTTTCAAACAAGGATCAGTTTGACGACTGTGCAATGATTGTCCAAGAAAAACCTTTCAACTTGACTAAAGAACCCTGAACTATTGCAGTGAATCCGGGCTATGCAGATCATATTTTTATTCTAACGTCAGTACTATAGTTCCTGTCGCCATGTCGTGCCATTTAAGCGACGTAATTAATGGAACTTTTAAACATTTAGCATGATATCGTCCTTTACACAGACCTAACAAATGAGAACGGACGTGAGAAAGCATTATATAAATTCAATTCTTATCTGCGACCTAAATAGAGCCTATTAACCTCGAACAGAGTTCTAGTGAATAATAAATATGTAGAGTTCCGTAGCTTGTGTCAATCGATAATATTAAGCAACCTGTGGCGGTTGGGAATGGGATGGCAGTGGAAAATTACGTTTATGCTTCTGTTAAGGACACTAACCGCTTTGTAGCCAAAATAAGTAAGTCATTTAAATTTAAGTCAATTTACATGACTTACTTATCATTATGAGCTCACTAAAGAGCTTCTGGATGCTGGCTAATGGCTTCAAGACCATTACATTAATAGTACGATTTATGTTGGTATCCTCATTTATTTTCTTTTAAGTACCGTTACAATACAATAGGTAACATTTAACTTCTCAAATAGCTTTATAAAAGTCATAACACTTTATAAAACACTCATAACACTTTATAAGTGCCTAAAGGTAAGGTAAATTAAATTAATAGTACAGTTTATGTTGATTTCCTCAGTTTTTTTTCCTTTAAATATACTGTGCAAGAGGTAACTTTTAACTGATCAAAACACTTTTAAAAACTTTACGCATATTTTAAGACATTATCTTTTTTTGCCGCAAAATATTGTATTGTAGCTGTCGATTGAACGACTGAAATTTATCGACTCCGTCATGGGCACCTATGCCCTCTATGTGCCCTAGAAGGTCATCGAGGTTCTTGTAAGCATAGGTATATTAAATGTAAGGTAGTTACAATGTTCTAGGCCTTATGAAAGTGTCACGTCAAATACAATAAGACCAGACTCTATTTTCCTTAGTACGTGATGGATTCAAATGTCAAACAACTGCGCTATATGTGGACACTAAATTCTATGAAGTATTAATCTGCTTCTTTGTTACATAATACAATGTTCGTGAAGCATAAAATACCAGTATTCAATTTACTCAGACTTACGTCAGCAAGCTTCGTTACAGTTGGAAGGTGCGCGCAGGGCAAGCTGTGGGCGGGACTATAGAGCGGAATTATGAGGAATTATTGTCCGTCCGCGATCGCGAACAATGTTACTGTTAAGGAGCTGAAATAAGCCAGACAGACTCGGCTTCCTACTCCTCTAGACAATCGCGGGAATTGGCGAAAGCGTCACAAGATTTCGTTCTTTCACTTGGAGGTCTTTCAACCTCAAGAGTGGTTGCGGTCTCGATAAAGTGAGTTAAGTTGAGGGTCGAAGGAAATGGAATGACAAACAAATATTTCTTACGTAAGTTGCAAAAATATCATCTGATATTTGAAAATGGCCACTTCCTCACTTTGAGGCGTAACTGACGGACTGTCCGTGACCGTCCAGGAGACGGTATCATTTGGTAAGTCGTTACAATTGTTAGACATATTTGATTGATCTAAATGCTTCTGACTTTACTGGATCAATGAAATAGTCTATTTGTTGTCCTGACAATGACACCTGAGCCTGAGACTATCTCTCGAACTACTAGGGAAATAGGATTTAGGCGTTAATGTTCCTTATTCACCACAGCATTTTACTTCACCTACATGCTTATGATCAAGTTCAAACTTCTGAACTACATGTATCAGTAGACCATGAATATTGGCGTCTTGTATCCATAGAACCAACTCTATGTTTTTAATCGCGACATCAAAACCCACTCGAACCCGCAATTTCAACGGAACAGAAAACCTAGTCAGCGGTACAGCTTCCCGCTATTATATTTACTTTAGGACAAAACGCCGAACCGAAAACGTTCCAAAAAGACATTATTAACTCACACCAAGACGAAACAAACAGTGGGTGAAGGACCGCGCAAGTTTCATTTCGACTTTAATTCCGGACCTTTGACGCTGTAGTCTTTATTGCGAGGCAATAAAGACTGGAGAGGGCGCTTTAATCTGATGGTTATTGCGTCCCAGCGGTGACGAACAGTGGTGGGCTCGGGCCAGTGCTGCGCTTCAGAGGTCAGCAGACAGGATATTACGAAGCCGCAATGTCAAACGCAGCCGCGCTCAGCCGGCCTAGCCTACCGTGGACTAGGAAGCGATGAAAGATGTTCTAGAAAGATCTAGAAATCTCTTTGGGTGTGGCACAAGGGAGGACTTGATCAGATGTTGTAAAAGGAACGGGTTTAATAAATTTGTTCAACAACAAGCTGCATTATGTTGGCTTCGTGTGAGCAGTACAAATCTTTATTCGTCAGTAGTCGACTACGTCACTAAATGAGAAATGGGAGAATAGCGGCGTTTGTAGCAAAACTCGACTTTTTGGCTCCGGAGCGGTTTCCGCATCTCCCGGGAACTAGGTTGCTGTTTTTATCCACACGAGTCGGGAAAAGAATTGCTTTAAAAAATGCACATTTAACTGGGACGTTGGATTAAAACTGTTATCAAGGGGACGTAAAAGTTAATTCAAGTTAAATATAAAGAGAGTGAATTCCATCTTCCACCTCAATTTGAAGTTACAAACCTTCGCTTTGTAGAGTTGGCAACGCTATTTGCTGTAAATCAAACTCCATAACGTTGCTGCGCCACACTGGTGCAACGTGGTCCATACTCCTACCAGTCAAGACCCATGCCAGAGATAGACTGTTTTACTGTACACCACTAGGCTGGCAAAAAACAACTGGCTTGCTCCTTGAGTTGTAAGAGCTGACCACAGCGTATGTAAGCCATTAGACTAGTTATGGAATAAACGGAGATCTCACTGTTTCTCTAAAAAATCTAAGCGTCGCAATATTTGTATTTCCGGTGACTTAGCAAACTCCGTTAGCGCGCCCTTGCTCACGTCAGCGGAAGATTGCTGATGATTACTGGCTAGCTGTACCTCAGGATTCTCTCAGTTGCTGTCCACTGCGTAACCCGCTATGGTAGACAAGGACTAGACAGTCTTCTACTGTTCCCAACCTAACAAAGCCGCAATATTTGTATCTCCGTTGACTTAGCAACCTCCGTTAGTACGCCCTCGCTCGCGTAAGCGGGAGATTAATCGGCGGCGCGGTTCGCATTAAAGTAAACTCCAAACAACATGTGTACATAAATTGTCTTAATGGCCCGGGAGCGGTGATACGGGATAGATGCGGATAAGATAGCTCGTAATGTCTTCAGGATAGCGCAGATACTGAGCGGATAGTCGATTGGTACGATTTGTTTACTTCAGGTTTACAATTAATGTGGAATTAAAAGCTAATTTTGATGATTTCTCGGTTAACTTACTGTACTCTGTACTGACGAATCGCTGCTGTTGCACTGCCCCACAGACACTGCTGCTGCGGGAGGTCTAGAGCATACTCCACCACGCTGCTCTAATGCGGATTGGTGGAGGGGTTAGTGGCCAACCCAGTGTCGAATGTTCTCAAGCCACCCGGAGGTCTCCGACAAGGCTTAACGACTGTCTCCAGCATTGAAAACAACCGGGACCGACGGCTTTAAGTGCCCTCCGAATCACTGTACTGATGAATACAGAATAATAATTACTACTACTTAACAACTTATTATTGTAACGATGTTATTAATTCCAATTATATTACTTCGCGTAGTGAGCCTACTTGCTCATTAAGGCGTCCTGGGTGAACTCACCTAATATAATTGTGGCAGCCTTTAATTGCTAGTGTACAGACTAATCATCTCTGTAAGCTTTTTTGTGTCTTATTTTTATGCATGTCCTCTGATTACTCATAAGGCAATAGGCGAAGTCACATTATAGGACTTGAGCGATTATTGGAAAGCAAAAAATATTTACTATAGTTGAGTAAATATTTTTTGCCTCTCGAATACCCTGATGCTCCCAATTCTGTTTGTTCTATTTTTCTCGTCGCTATACTTTATTCGTTGGCGCTACTTAACCGGCTGTTTGTAATTCTAAAGTTTTATTACAACTCAACATTACAGTAACCCTGTCTTCCGGCCATAAACGACGCCTGTATGGGGACATAAAACCGACTTCTCATTACAACCGCACACAATATAAAACGGGCTTCTGAAGATTACGCTAAGGCGTTATAGTTTTTAAACTCCATCCTCCTCAACCCTATCTTTCTCCCACTGTTGGGCACGGGTCTCCTCTCAAAATGGGAGGGATTTGGCCGAGTGCGGATTGGCAGACTTCACATGCCTTCGAAAATATTATGAAGAACTCTCAGGCATGCAGGTTTCCTCACGATATGTCCTTCACTGCTACAGCAAGTAAGATATCTGAATTCAAACTGTTCTCAAGGACAAACCGTAAGATGAACCGTATTATGATGCCTTTATCAATGTGTTAGACAGTAGTGTTTGTTTTCTTTGACAGTGAGACCAAGTTTTGCCAGGAGTCAGCTTTGAGTTACTGAGTTTCTGGCAGAGATTATGGTAGGTATTTTGGCCAGCATTTCCTATTTTATGTTCCTGTCAACTTCTAAAATGTTTCCTATCATAACATTTTGCAAACCCCCAGAAATACTGGGTGCTATTCCACTCAAATTTCCAGAGCCAGCTCTGTGTTCTCATATCGTCGGTCTTAGGGACTGAGTTGTAACCTGTAGGTACTACATTTCATGCTTATTCGTAACTGGTACAACTACAACTCCCGAGTAATGACGACACAGGGCCGTAACTCGTTAAGTCAGCTCAGTAACCTCGCAACAAATTAAGTAGCAACATCCTCTCTGCATGTATACATAGCGTTCGGTACTCGCTGAACATTATTTGCCTATGTTACCCTCTGATTAGGAGAGGCCAAACGTCTGCATCCCCCACGTAATCTATACAATACTTTTCGCGTGAGCTTAAGATTAATGTCTCACAATTTTGCCCCAATTCCTTGCGTTGACACGCAAGCTATAGGAGGTCAGCGAATTGCTTAACTCCTGATTTTTGTGAATTTTTTTTTTGCATATTTGGCGATTTTTGTATCGGTAAATGTTGTGTTCGCGTCACCGTCACGCTGTATAGAAACTATAAGATTCAGGTATACGTATATAAACAATCATTCTAAATATGTTATGTTTAGTATGGCCATTACGTTGTCAACACAATTAATTGACTTCAGTACAATAGTCGCAGAGACCAAATGTATTCGTGGGTCTCAACGAAACATTTCACGTTATTATAATAAGTACCTACATTTGTAAGTATGTTTGTATGGAATTATCTTCTCGACGCGTCTGACTTCAGTTATACGTTTCCATAGGCTAAGTAGGCCACATACCATAATCGCCCTTTTAATTGGGACTCCAATTTAAAAGGAATTAATAATCTTTGCACTAAATCAGCAGTTTAGTATTTGCTTACTCATTATAACGTGCGTATAATAAAATCGCTATAATATGGCAACTTTACTCTTTAGAACGTGTGTAAAATCGCTATAATTTGCCAACTTTACTCTTTAGAACGTAGAGTAAAGTTGCCAAATTACTCTTTAGAACGTGTGTAAAATCGTTATAATTTGGCAACTTCACTCTTTAGAACGTGTGTAAAATCGCTATAATTTTGCAAAATGGACCGGCGACCCCAGTATCAAGAGACGCTCGCGAAATTAATTGTAGCGTTTATGTCGCTCGCACACCCCATGCTTGGAAAAATCATCCCTCATTGTACATTAGCTGCGAGATTTATGGTATTCACTAAAGAACGACTCGTTCCTGAGCCGTGACGGTGTCAAGGTTGGGACGAATTAATTTCTGAAACGGTGCTATTCAAAATTACCCTACATTATACATACCTACCTGAAAAAATCTACCCACGGATAAAAATAATTGGACCAAACAGTTGGAGCAATCAAGCGTCGTGTTTTAATAATTATGATGTACCAAATTAAAGTATTCATAAATATTATTTTTACTAAAATACCTGTTATTTTTTTTTCTTAATTAACTTGAAGAACTCGCGGAAAATGAGTAGGTTTGTAAATTGTGTACAACAATAGTTAAATAAAGATAATATCTTAATCATATAAGAAAGGCTATATAAGGCGCAACTGGAGCAAGTAACAAAACATTACACAGCGTAATCTCAAGTCTCTTCGCGCAACCCGTAAAGTTTAATGCCCTCAATTTGAGCAACGAATTTCGGATAACATTAACGCAACGATCATACACCCGTACCTTACCTGAAGGGTCAGCCATAAAGAAGATTAAAACTACAGAGGGCGCCATTATGGCAGGCTGCAGCGCAGTATATCAGCACCCTGGCTGTATGTGGGATACTGACTGGAAAGTTCGCCCATTTATTAGCCCCTTGTCAACCCAATTTGTTCGAGCTTTGACTATACAAATGACTGTTAGAAATTAAATTAGCAGAAAAAAAAGCATTGCTGTTCATAACGTTGATACAGGCAATGATCCTTTGGAATAAAATGTTACCAAATCGGCATCAGTTCCCCGAAAAGCACAAGATGCAATAACAAAACATATAAAGTCTCCGACTAAATTATTTATTTGGAATGTATAATCCCAAATGAGATCGAGATATTCTAATAATAAATCGATTTAAATATCTCGAAGTTCCATCGCTAAAAGTAGTAGTAACTTACTCAATTTCGAGTAGTTGACCCCGTTATCAGCGCCCAGTTATCATAGCTGTAAATAAAGTGTTTTATTGACTCGCCACATCCTGGCGTGCCAAATATCAAAACTCAATTTTGGCTGTAACACTGAACTATCGGATGATCGGTTGCTGTCATGCCAAAATGTAATTTTTCGCCATTGCTTTTCCAAACTTCATCCTGGTCAATATTTATCGGCAATAAAAGCACATGTTCTGTCTTTTAATGGACGTACAAAATTGATATCACTAGCGACCACACCCGGGCGGATTTCAATCCGGGACTAGATTTATTTAAATGGGCGAACCTTTGATTGCGACGAAAGCTCGTTACGAGCCAATATTACATTAGCGGGTGTTACTCGCTTAGCTATATAGATATAGGGTCGGGAATAGCTCGTTGGGGGATTAGTGGTTGTTGGTTCATAACCCCTTTGGTTTATTAAGAGGATGGGAGGTTCGGGCGATTGTTTCTTTTTTACACGGCGGATGGTTCGGTCGCGTTTGATATGATAATTCGGTTAATAGGATGAGAGCGTCGGGCGTGTGGTCGTGGACGCGCATTTTGATACCAAATTCGGCGCTGGGTTCACTCACCGCCAGCTGTTCGCGGCCAGCGATGTATTAAGCGCATTAGATAATCTTAAACCGATATTCACCGACGAATAGGTGGTGCGACGAATATGTTTTGGTCTGGCGTCATTTCATAGACTTTAGTGGCCACCCAAACCCTATAAACTAAATATACCGAATATACATCTGCTTCAACCGAGGTTTGATCCCGAGATCAACGCTGTAACAATGCAAGTCGTAACGCTTTGCTTTGAATATAATCAATAGCTCGATGGCCGATTGTGATGGTAATTAATTATAGTAAATATTTTCGCGTTACTTTTTCATTTAAATCTTTCATCTCTCGCTCGTTCACGGCGGAGCAAGGGCATGCACTTAGTGGAAATTTGTGACGTAATTTGCGATTCGGTGATTGTAAATTCAGTGGCGGCCCTTAATGAAGTGCGCGGGGCGGGTGGTAGGTACATAAGTGTGTATAAAATTCAGTGAACGACATTTTTACATTTTATCATTCATACATACATTTGCTTAAGCATATGTTATGATATTCTATGACTCAAATAACAACAAAAAAAAAGCATGCTTTTGTAGATAACTGAACTGTAATTTCTTTTCGTTTTTTTTTTATAATTTTTATTATTTTTTTGCGTTGTTATCAGTCCTTGATAAGTTTGCAAAGTTTCAAATCAATTCGATGTTTTGAAGTGGGCGAAAATCACGTTCAAATATTCCATTTCATACATACATACCAAGCTAATAAAAACGTGTTGAAATACAATTGTTTTGTCATTTATGGAAATTTAAAAACATGAATGTAAGACATTGTAAGAAGTAACAAACATATAATAAATCGATTACTACTTATATATTGTACCCATATATCGTTTTTCAGACACGTAATAGTGATGGCATGTATTCCAATGCCTTGTTTATTTCACAAGTGATGGCATTTATTTCCCCATGCCTTATTTATTTCACAGATTATAAATAAATGTTATAAAAATCTTTTAAAATCCGACATCCCTACGACAATATCGGATAATACATCCCTCATCATTGTTTATCTCGCAAACACAATGCTAGACAGCCAATCAACTAATAGCCTTAAAAACCTCCTCACGCGTCCTTTGCAAATAGAAAAAACAAAATAGACATCGTCAAATTAGGAGCCGAGGTCCCGAAGAGTAAATAGCGACCTTTTTAATTGTAAATTGAATTAGATGAGAGTCGAATCAGCTCTGGATGGCATTTTCGGCGGTTAATAGATACCTACCACCGCCACCCTTTAATAAAGGAGAGGGGAAGGGAGTACTTTTTTTTCTTTTTCGAGAAAGTGCGCATTTAATTTGACGGCGGTGGTTAGGGACCCTGACTGCCGTACCTCTGGTTCCGGGTTCGGATTCCGGTTGGAACTGATATTCATTTTGCAGATGAATATTTGTACTCGTTTATTTATTCTTAGTAGTTTGTAGTTACCTATACTTTCGTTAAGCGTGTCTAATCACCTCATAGCGAAATAAATTATTTGACTTTTGACTTTTGACTTTTTATTTCTAATTATCGTCAAGCAAAGTTCAATCGTTGTTAGTTTTTTTTTTTTATTATTATCATCGTCCCGTCCATAATTTAGGTTTGAATATTTCTTAAATCTAATCGAGTAATAATAACGTTTGCTAGAAAGTGTTAATAAATAAAATGAATTGACGACTTACTCGTGATTGGCTAAACCGCCGCTGAACGAAATGTAAAGGAATCCTAACAGAGGCCGTATTTTTGAATCTCACTCGCATACGAAAATCCTCTATATCGTCCACGAATTTCATAATGTCTCAATTTTTGAAATTCCCTCGCACGACTTATCTAACGAGTGGTCCGTACCACTCGAATTCTAATTTGGCTAGCCGATAGAATGCGTGTAATAGGTTTCATTCGCAGTGTTTAAGTTAATTTTTACTTTTCATAAGCCTACAATTGTTATGAAATTTCCATGCGAAAATATTGAATTACTATAAAATGAGTAACTACGATCCATGCTTTGCTGTGGCAAGGGTCTACAGCCAAAGGTTGCAATTTAAAAGTTTAAAATCATTTATTAATTTTCTTCTCAATACAAAAACATACCAAAGGTTGCAAAAGTTTAAAATCATTTATTAATTTTCTTCTAAATTCAAAAACATACGCCAAGAGCCCACCGCAAATCTTCCCGCGTGAAGGGGAACGTTCCTAAAAAGCACTGCGAAAAGCGAAAAAAAAAAAAGTAATTAATGACGTCGCGTAACATACCTTTTATACGAAAAGGGAATGAATCGACGCTTTTTGCCGCCGAAGTTTGATTAAGATTTCTACTTAGTGTAATTGCCAGTGACGAGCTGTTACTGAAAAGTTATTACGTCGACATATTTGGACTCCAGTCACCGAACGTAAAAATAATGTGGAAATATTCACATGAATAAACATGTCTAACAAAGTTAAAAGCTATATAAACGCTCTGCTTCAATGACGGGTATTAAAATAAGTAGGTCAATATTACATCAATAACAGCGGTCGTTATATTTTCTGTGGAAAATATTAAATGTTGATTCGTGGCCAAAGATTCATAGATTTGTGATTTAAGCTTTGATACATAATTAATTTGAGGAGGAGAAGAATGACAAACCAACAAATCACTAATATCGATTTAAAATCTATTGGTTATTATTGGCTTTTTTTCTGGGGAACCGTGTAATTTTCTGAGATAAAAAGTAATCTATGTGTGTCTCCACGCCCTAAATCTGTGCAAATCACGTCGATCTGTCATTCTGTTGAGGAGAAGAAGGACAAACTAACAAACACAATTTCCCACTTATATATTAGTTAGGATACGTGTTGAAAGTTAACCTTTACTATCATACTAAAGTTCACTCTAGTTGATATCATTTTAAGAGCCCACCTTCATGCTGCCGCGCAAAGATTATACAAACTATTCGCAATAAGCAAAGCTTATTAGGACATAGAGAGCTCACTAATAGGGTACTAGCACGAGTCTCTTTCCGCTTCAGAAACGTGAAAACTTTTCCGTCCGATATCTTATAATTGCACCTTAAAAGACTATATTAAAATCATTCCGGGAAATTGGTGAAATTCGCGCGCATCTTAATAAGAGCGCCGAACATTCTAGATATCAGCCGCCACTTCGAATCGCCAGACTTCTTAATGAAATTTTCGGATTACGAGTCGCTATCACACCTCCCTTTTTAACTACACACATTTTACGTAACGGCGTCTCTCTCTTCGCAAAGGTGCAGTCCTCAGTTTTATATGAAATTTATTCATAACGTTGTAATTTATCCGGGCGAAGTAAAACGCTTCGTAATGGGAACGGGGGATGATGTTTTCGTGTATTATTATTAGCGAGTTCAGCTTTAATTCCGTAATGCTAAGTTATCGCCGTAAATAGAGGAAAATTTAATATTGCATCAAAATGTTCACGGTAATGGAATCGGCTATCTTAAGACCAGAATCGGTACTGGGTGCAAATTTTTCCGGACATTTAACATATTAAAATTCCAACTTTGTTAGGATTCACTGGGAATTTGAACAACGTAATGAAACGTCATTCGCGGGGCTGATAAACGGTGGGGAAGAAAAGTCCTCGAATGGAGACCTCGACTTGGAAAAAGGAGCACAGGTCGCCCTTCGACAAGGTGGACGGATGACCTGAAGAAGGCATCGGGAAACCGCTGGATTCAGAAGGCACAGGACCGGTCGGAGTGGCGTTTAGGAGAGGCCTATGTCCGGCAGTGGACCTCTAAAGGCTGATGATGATGATGAATGAAACGCCTTATTATTAAATATCTACTAAGCAATATTTACATGAGCTACACAGTGTGATACATAAAAGAGTAACAAGCTAATTGTACGTAATATAAGTACGTAGTCACATCTTATTCTGTGAATTGCTTACCCTTAACTGCATACTCTTGTACTCAAGTGGTTCTTACATTCCCAATTATACTGCGATATAATTCTACATAACGCGATTTGTTCCCCGCCCCTCAACTCTTTGATCTCATAATTTGGCCGGAGTCCATTCGCTTCGCGTAATCCAATTTGCTTGAAACAATTTTCAAAAACTTTCGACCTCTTTCCATCTGGAATGTTGCCTGTTTCTTGGTTTTTGGATAAACGGCACCAAAGACTCTCTAATTGACTTTTGAATTTTGAATTGAGTTTGCAGAAGTCCCAATCGTCCATGTCTTAAGGAAATGCTGTGCGGATAAATAAATGTATTAATTAACAATACCTTAACATAAAATCACGCCTGTTTGCCGTTTGGGGTAGGTAGAGGTGTTTTGTAAAAGTGGATGTCGACTTTGTACCAGTTATATGTAGGTCCAATGTAATCGGAGGTAGACTATTGCGATACACCTGGCACAAATCCAGACTACGAGCAACTTAAGTTGTTGCTGGGGACCCGGGGACCGAACCCTAGACCTCTTTATTTTATAAATTCAAATGTTTTTCGGCGTATCATCGAATTACATCCTTCATTTCTTTAACGTAATCAGTTTCGTTTCGAAATAAATGTAATTAAACTTAACCGAGCATTAAGCCAAGCTAAACCAAACAGTATTGCCTAGAAGCTAGAAGCTATCTATCAAATAAACCGGTTATTTTAAACTCTTTCCTGTATATTTCCTTCGAAGTATTTTATGCTTTCTCAGATATAATTTGGGGCGTATGGTCTATCATTCGGTCTTTATCACTCTCAGTCACGAACTTAACAGGAGTTTATAATTAAGTCGGATGCTTTATGAGAAAAATTAAGCTATTATATTGTTATAACTACATTTTTATCAGATTTATGTCGAACGAGACCACCCACTTAGGAAATTATTTGAATATTTTTCGTATAGACTTTGTTGTTTGTTTTAATAGGTAAAAGCTAAAGCAACCCCACTAAGTCAAATACTTACGAGTATGCTGTTTTTCGTGGGTTTTTTTTTCGAACATGTCCAACGATCTTTATCATAGACGAGAGATTGGCATCTAATGAAGTGTATTTAGTAAATGCTTGGATGATCCCGTCTCGTATTGTAGTTCCTTGCTTGCAATTTAATATTGTGTTACCATCTTGTTCGCTGCGACCCATAGACGTCCCACTGCTGGGCACGGGTCTCCCCCACAGACACTGCTGCGGGAGGTCTAGAGCATACTCCACCACGCTGCTCCAATGCGGATTGGTGGAGGGGTTAGTGACCAACCCAGTGTCGAATGTTGTCAAGCCACCCGAAGGTGTTCGACAAGGCTTAACGACTGTTTCCAGCATTGAAAACAACCGGGACCGATGGCTTTTCGTGCCCTCCGAAGCACGGTAGCGTCCATGAAATTTTGCCACTAGCGGTCACCCATCCACAAACCGACCGCGCCCGTCGTTGTTTAACTCATTCGATCACATTGAATCGACGCGAGCCATTGGGCTATGGATGCTACACCATCTTGTTCAGCACGAGTTAACCGTGTGAGCTGATGTTATACGAGTATCATTCAGTTTTTACCCTTCTCACACGAGAAGGCTGTTAAGTTTAAGAAAATGTCGCGTTAAACTTCCTTTCAGGGCGTAAAATGTATACGGCATCTGAATTTCCTTGATTCGTAGCAAACAAACGTATTTCAGCAAAGTCTAGGAATTGCTCTCAAGAAAAGTATATTCAAACACGCCACCGCAAGTGCACAGCAGCTCAGATTGAAGTTTCAGACGGAAAGCGAACCGGTAATCCGCCAGAAACCCGGACGCGGCTAGAACAAAGCCACAAAGATGCGATCATTATACATTCATAGGCGACTGACTTCGAAAGATTCTTACAACTCCGCATACTTTCTGTAAAGTGTTCACGCTTTAGGAAGTTACCGCAGCGTGATAATATAATGGTCTGTATCTCGACGCGGAGTCGCCGGTGTTTTGTTGACGAGTGTTCGAGGTTCTTGGGAGTCGGAACCCTGCTGGCGACCAGCTCATTGATTCTTAATACAATTTCGTATTATTTACTATCCGAAGGAAACGTCATCAGAAAGTACAGGACATGACTAATTGTATCAGGCGTTACTTCGCGGAACCTTGTACTATTTATTTATTTATTTTATTTATTAAAAGCTTTTATTTTAACTTCACTCGTATGTATGTATGTATGTCCTGCAATCTTGCAATCAATATTTCACCCACTTCCACTGAAGCTATCGAGCTGAAATTTTGCACACATATTAGGTTCCGATGACAATACAATAATATGGTACTGTCGAACTGATCTGATGATGGAGCCGGAAGATATTAACTGGAACTTCATGATGGAATATCGTATCATAGTCGTGTTTGCACTTGTGGTAAAGTCTTGTAATGAACTTTGACCACGATTAGGTTTCAAGGTCAAGTTATAAAAGCTTTTTAAAAAAAAAATTTTTTTACAGTATAATTTATTTATTCAACTTTATTGTCACCTCTAAAGAGATACAATGGGCGGACTTAATGCCTTACTATTATTTTGTGGCGGAACTCCATTATTACAAACCAAGGATTACTACTACTTTGCAACAATCGGCGAACAAAAATTGTTTGCGGATTGTTGCAAAGTAGATTAATCCTTGGTTTACAGGACGTGTTTTAGGAGAGGCCTGGAGACTACCTGGCCTTTTGCGACTTCTGGACATATTACTATATGTCCAGCAGTCGCAAAAGGCTGGTTGATGGATATATGAATTTATTTTCAATTCCGTTCTTCAACGCCGATTCAACATACGATAGGAATATTTTCTAAGTAGATAACATCTTAAGTCAAGTAAGTTATCTGTAGTAAGTTATGCTTCCTGCTCACATGCCTTTGTAACTGTTTTCTTAAAGATCCTTACTTATACATGCATCACCAAATTCCTAACTATCATATCACATTATTATTTTCTCCTTTTCGTCCGGAACATCTAATCATCCCTTCCACTTATTCGCGCTGACAGTGTTATCATATTATCAGTTATCATTTAACGTTGTTCGCATCGGATATATGTAGCGCTTACATGTTCCGGCGTATGTAATTGTTAACAAGAAAAACATATACATCGGCGCCTGTAATCCGCTTAATCCAAACGCCTCGGGCGTGGACGTGCGCTGCGTGTGTGGGGCGCCAGTGTTAGCGGGTGAAGTTAAATGAAAAAATCCGCCAATTTGAAACCAAAACATTTAATAATATGCAGGCTATAGATTGTAGTTGTAAAAAAAACTATGCTTATACACAAATCAAATCAAATCAAATATCTTTATTCGTCATTAGGTACAGCAAAGGAACACTCAACGAACGTCAAAAGCATAGATTGTATAGGTACATTACATAGAAGCAGATTTTGGTGTAAACACTGAGTTAAATATATTGATAAATTCTTTAAGAAGAGTACTATACAAATAATTGGAATTATTACTCTGGTAATACAGAGGAAATTGGGAAGATAACTTTAATATAACTTGCTCGAACAGATTCTACTACTTCTATATAACTATGCCTATACATAAAACAATGCTTATACAGCCCGGTCACAATATCTGTGCACCTGGCGTCAATGAAAGTCATGTCGGTGCTCAGGCGCTTAAATTAAATCTTACCATGTTATACTTGTCAAATTCAAGGTAGCGTAATCGTTGTGTCATGGTGAGCTAAAATTAGAAATTAGGTATAAAAAGACCTTTCCTGATTTATTTGCAAGCGCAGCTATACATTAGAATGAAACCTTATACGGTAAAATACCACGTTCAGTTTCGACCTTCAACAATTAAATAAAATATAAATTTTAGTAACTTAGTAGTAAACTTTATTAAATTTAGATATAAACAATAGTCAAGGTTGGTCACGTTTTGCATAAGATACGATAGAGGTCCTTTGCACAACTACTAGTGGTTACCGCTGATGTTTAGGTTTAGAAATTTCCGCTCCGCTTATTCTCCCGCTAGCAGTAGCAGCCTACATCCACGTCCGAACCTTGTATTCGGCGCGCATGGAAAGCTAACAAGGTATCTACAGTTCTATTATACATTTACTGCCTCTACTAGATAGATTTTTTCTAAACTTAATTGTTATCTTTTTAGTAGGTGGGTAAATTATCATTAAACCTGGTTATAAAGTCCGAGGGTAGCAGTGAATACTGCAAATAAATCAACGAAAACGTAAACTTACGAAGAAGATTTTATTTTAAAGACAACTGGGGCATTAATTCCGACTTTTGTAAAATCTTTTCTAATATCCTGAGAAATGAATAAAGCCTTAAATAAAAAAATTAAAAAGATAATAACTGGAAACAGAAGAGCTTCGAGTCTCACTTTTCTTATACAAATGTAAATTAATACATATATAGTATTTACCGGTCTGAGATACTACCATTTTTCTCATTACTTACAACATTCTATAATGTAAGACAAACAATCTAAAATTATGTGTGTTTCTTCTCACGAGCTGGAATAAATGTTATTATTCAAATTACAAAAAAATGCATAACATAACACGACATAAAGTTTTATCTGCAACGTTTATGTTGGAAATAACATGTTTTGCTCGATGCTTCTGCGAAAATTTTCGATTGACTTTTTACCCCCTGCTCCCTTAGCGTTGCCCCGCGTACAATCATAAGTGTTTTCTTTGTGGATAGTACCCTTTAACGTGTTTATCCTTTTTGGCCGACGCTCCCCTCGCCCGCTTCTAATGCCTTATCCACACTTTTGCAAAATCCCATCCTTTTTAGTATCTGGAGAAAATGTTATCTAGAACCCGTTTCTAAATTTTCCATTATTATCTTCACAACCCAGCAATGATCATTAATGTTAAGATTATAGGTAAACATGAATAGAATGTTTATTGTTTATATTACAGTATAGAACAAATACAGAGAAATTTCTCAAAATGAGAACGGTTAGGTCATAGTGTACAAAATAATTAATTCATTGTCACTATAAATATTGTCTATGTATAGTGACATAGAGTATACACTATACGAATGCCATATTTAAATGCCCAGTATTCAATGTCTATGCCTAGTACCATTTATTTTAATCAAAAATATTCTAATTTATGTCAAGGAAATATCTATACTAATATTATAAAGAGAAACGATTTGTTTGTAATGTTTTCACACCAAAACTACTGGACCGATTTCAAAAATTCTTACAACGTTAGAAAGCTGCATCTTCTCTGAGTGACATAGGCTATACAATATTACTAGGTGTAAACGAAACTATTGTTATGTCTTATTCCACGCGAGCGAAGCTGCGGGCGTTCACTATTCCTCGATAAAATTCGACGAACGTAACAAAGTTCGCGTCGCTCGCGCGTCGCTCGCGCGCTCGCCGCCCGGCGAGAGTGTGCGTCCGCCAGCGAACAGCGCCAGTGTAATTTTGACGATATTTTATTTTACGACTGCGAAGGCTTTCGGTGCAAGTGTGAATATCGGTGTTGGAAAATATTATTGTTTCTGCGAGCCTGGTGTGATGTTTGCTGCTCCATGTTTTCCCTCCAATTCTCTTCAGATAAACTAATTTTCTTTGTTATCCTTCTGCTTGTGTGTTTTTTCTTGAGATGGCAAGTGTAGCGCCAGTTCTTTATTATTTTATGGCATCTATGTGTATTTTTAAGTGATATATACTAATGTTATAAAGAGGTAAGATGTGTTTGTAATGTTTTCACCCAAAAACTACTGGACCGATTACAAAAAATCATTCACCATTAGAAAGCTGCATCTTCATTGAGTGATATAGCCTATATCACTCAATGAAAAACTAGTGGTTGCCCGCAGCTTCGCTCGCCTGGAATTAGACATAACAATAGTTTCGTTTACTCCTAGTAGCTTAATTTACTCCGTAAAGCTTTCTAATGGTGAAAGTATTTTTGAAATCGGTCCAATGGTTTTTGTGTGAAAACATTACATTGTTTCCTCTTTAAAATATTAATATAGAAAAAGAACAACATTTAAACAAGAACATTCAAAATGACAATTAACTATTATTGAATTGAAATAAATACATAAATCTTAAATAACCCACTACTCAAGTGAAGCTCGTTTCGAAGCAAAATCAGATTTAAAACTGGCAGTTTATAAATTTACAATATAAATTTAACTTTTAAAGTGAGAGTTCACAATCAAAACTCGGCGTATCAAATAATTACGGGTGGGTACATCGTATTTCAAGGAGCGACGCACACAGCCCGATCGGCTTAATCTCTTAATTTTAATTTTATAACGAGAATTAAATTTATAACAAGAGTGCTACAATTTACCGAATTAACGGCCACTCGAAAGCCACATTCGACCTGCGCTCGTTACTCACATAAAATTACCCACACACCGTTTTTTTTTATTAATGAATTTTTAACAAATTAATTTATAGCTTCATTAAAATGTAATTAGTAGTCATTGGTTATGAATTCATTTGCATACTTAATTCGAGTGTACAGATGCTTTAGTAATAAAATGGTTACTTTTATAATTATATTATGTGTCTATTTGTAACATTTAAATTTTTCATGTTAGTATTTAAATTGAGATACCTACAATTTGATTTATTAAACGGTTTAATATGATTTTATTTCCGCGATGTTGATTTTAAAATAGCGTTCATTTTAAATTTGTACGAAGCTACTGTGTGTTGAATAACCTACCTGCCGAAAAGCCAGTGCCTGGTTCGAATCGCAACCGGGGCATATATTTATTACGCAGATAAATATTTCTAAGTACTCTGGTCATGGAAGTTCAATTTTCTGTGGCCTGGGCCTACCGCGAAGCCTACCGGAGGCCTATGAGCATGTAAGCGTTTCTAAAATTAATTAAAATAGAAAAAAAAATAGAAAAAAAAATAGGAATCTTACCAGCGTGAATGTGCGTCTCTCTTAATCAAACGTGACGTCATATCGACAGACAGTGAAAACAGTGCATCTTAGTTTGAAACTCCTACCGATATGCGTGTTTCTTAGCAAAGCATGATTTTTAACTAAGACGAAAACATTAAAAGAAAAGTCCCATTATACTTAATATTTTTGTTTTGTTTCAGGTAAATACGTTAATTTGAACGCTTTCAACTTCCAACAACAACCTAAGGTAACACTAAAACACACTACGCAACCCTTTCCTTGTCCCCTCTGTTGTTCACGGATCGCCTCTTAGAATTGGAAGGGATACTAGATACAAAAGCTGGTCAAGTGTAGATTGTCAAACTTGACAAGTCTTCGAGAACATTATGCTTGATATCCACCAATCCGCATTGGAGCAGCGTGGTGGAGTATGCTCTAGACCTCTCGCAGCAGTGTCTGTGGGGGAGACCCGTGCCCAGCAGTGGGACGTCTACGGGGCGCAGCGATGCTTGATATAGTTTCCATTAACGTTTCCATACGAGATTTTGACAATACTATAAAACTCACATAACTTAGTCATTCGTAGGTATGTGACGCCTAGATTTGAACCCAGACCTCCTCGAATAAGAGGACAAGTTCCTTGTCTACTAGGCTATCATACATACCTTCAATAGTTTTAATGCCAGACCCACACTACAAATTGTTAACGGTATTTTTTGTAATATAGATGGACAAACAGACACACGGGCCTGATGGTAAGTGGTCACCGTCGTCTATGGACACGTGCGACACCAGGAGTATCGCAGGTGCATTGCCTGCCTTGAAAGAAGCGTTTCACACTCTTTTTGAAGCGCTCCATGTCGTAGCTAATATTTTAGATCATGCTTAAGAGAAAACAGTTGAAACCCCAACTGACATACATTCCTGCCTATACACACACATACACAGCTATTAGCGGGCCACGTATTAATCCGCCAATTAAAACTTTGCTTATGCAAAAACGCTCTTCAAACAACTTGTTAGGGATTTCAGCGTTGGCTCAATTCTTTCCTATTTAGCCGGTTTACCGTTGTTCTCGGCATTATGTAAGCGAAAGTAGGCGAACTCGTATGAACTAATTAATTATTTATTCTACAAGTACTCCGCTAACAATGAAGCGATAAAGTTTCACTATTAGCTCTAGTTATCCAGAATTCTGAATTAATTTTCAATTTACACTACGGCCCTGTTAAATTCATAATAGGTACTAATTTACCGCTATAATTATGCCTATTATAAAATTTACCTATTTACCTACGTATATCACTGTCTGCATTTTTTTCTAGGATTAAAATATTTACCTAACATCGTTAAAATATTAAGCTTTGAATCAATTTTATTTGTGTAAAGACTTGAAGCTTTGAGCTTTTTAACGAGCAATTTAACCTAACCTTTACGTTACCTTACATTTTAATGGTGGTACCTATTACGGTGAGTAAAGGAACATTTAATAATTATTATTACTACTACTGATAACTAGTATAGGTAGCTGAAATATTCTTGATTTCTATTAAGTATATATGAAACTTTCGAATTAAATGAAAAGACGAAATTCAGTGGCCCCAACAACAGATTGGCTTCCCTGTAACCCCAAAAAAAAGCGAAAGGAAGTATACAGACAGGCTGTAAGATTAATAAATCTGAAATCCTGAAACCCGTGAGCTGTCTGCAAGTATACATTACTATACCTACATGTATAGGGTGCTCCTTTCAAGGGAGGCGCGTACTTTTCCACGGCGCCTGTGTGAGTTTGCGCCGACACTCATTTGCTAAAACATCCGCCTGTAGGCCCGGCGAAGAGTTATGAAGGCTAGAGAGGACAATGGTGTTTACGAATATAATATTTTTAAATTTTTTGGACCATCATCGTTAATTTTAAAGCAAGGTTATGTCTTTATTTCAATAGACAGGGATGAATTTCCAGAATTATAACTGAAAATATGCGTAGGTCTTCATTAAACTTAGCTCTAGGATTACTTAGATTAATTTTTATATGGAATTTGACAGGAAAAATTATTTTATGTACCTATCACATGCTATAGCTTCTGCAATAATAATAATATGGTACTTGTTGTATCCTCACTCAATCGACCCACTGATTGAGCTCACATATCTGTCCGCAATTGTATGTAAGAATATAGTCAATTCAATGATCAATAGCTAATCTTTTGCCTTATATTGATCAGTTTAGAATAGCATTATATATCTTTTCTTTAAGTAGTTTGTAGTTACCTAGACTTTCGTTAACCGTGTCCAATCACCTATTAGCGAAATAAATCATTTGACTTTGACTTGAGTCCACTATTGTCCACCACTCTATCCAACTAACTGGGGACTGCTAGACATTCACACTGATTACGTGGCGTAAGTGCATTGGAAATCTTAATTGCGAACATAAAATTGTAAGTCAACAAAAGACAGACAGATAGACAATACGCAAAAATAACATAAGTGTGAAAATACAAAATAAATAAAATATATCTCATTGCGTCCTTTCGTATCGCTACAACTACTGCGTCCTCTGGTGATGAATGCAGCGAGTTAGTTCACGTCAAGACGCGGGGAAAAGTCAAGCACGCCTTTCAGGATACTAGCTGCGGCTCACGGCTGCGGCTCGCGGCTGCGGCCTGCAGTTGCGACTAGCGTTTACTGCACGTACAATCTATCGATACGACTTCTAAAAGATACTGCTGGTTTTTTGACAATAGTATTATTTTGTTAAATTATGGCCGATTTTACTTAGCAGTATGTACCTACTCTCTCTTAATTAATTACACTGGATGTATTCCGTAAATATATGGAAATCTCATAAATCGTTGGTCTGGCTTCTAGTTGAAAACAACTAATTTAATTTTAAGTTCCATAACATAAAGACTACTCTCCTTATCCGTAGACAACCTGTATCCGCACGCGTGCCGGTCCAATGTATTGTTTATCAGTGTATCGTTTGACATACTCTGGTACTTGCAACTGAAGCTTGTGCTATATTGTACAATCGCAGACGCATCGGTCGGAAGCGTCACACGGAACGGAAATAGGCGACCGGCGCGCCCTCTGATTGGTGGCGGGAGCGCCCGTTCCTTAATTGAATATACGTATTTTTCTAAAATATCAGTTATGGCGTTTTACACGGGTGCTAAATAGATTATAAATACGTTTACCTAGTGCAATAATAGTGTATAAAATCGTAAGTAACATGCGATTTTCTATACTATTATTTTTTGTTTAGAATTTTACTATTGGTACAAGGATAGTATTAGATTAAATTTGAATTGGTTATGAGGGCATGATAATGATGAGATTCATTCAGGATTCAGATTCATTTATTTTTCATTATATGGTATTTTGTATACGCTTAATGAACGTCATAACATTTTTGTATCTACCGCCGGTTCACAAAGTTGATGATACCGAGAAGAACACGGCAAGAAACTCAGTAGTTATTACACCTAACCAGATCGATCCTACTAAGCAAACTTACGCACCACGGCCTCATCTGAATAGTACCGAGGGCCTGGACAACAGACAAATGGCGACCGCTAATCCCTGGACTCGCAAATCATAACGTTGACATTAAGATTTAGAATACCACGAACAAACGTGTTGCGACTCAAATTTAGTGCATGTGGAACAGATGCTGCGTTAACAGTTTAGAACGAGCGCTCGGCACAGCACTAGCGTAGGGATTGCCCACTTTCGTACATGGGATCCGTTTTGTTGTTACTTGTTTAAGCTATTATTTTTATTTTTATTATTTTAGCGTTATTTCAATTGTTGTCTGGAAGAGTGTGTGATAAGACCGCCATTTGTACTATCACTCTAATATTTTATTATTTTTGTATGTACTTGTTGTATGATGTATCTTTCTTTATCCTTTTGGTGTTTAATAAAGGAACTTGTCTGTCTGACTGTCTGTCTATTTGATTAAAATGTCAATTCTTTTTACGATATCAATATTACTGTTCTTGAAGAATAAAACTAGCCAATAACAATATATTCGAGTATGCATTGCTTGTAGTTTTCATGCGCAAGGTGACGATTTTTTTAGAATTTACATATGCGTAAATATTACATTTTATTCGATGATATTTCTGAGCCGATTTGCTACTACAATCACAATTACTAAAATTTTTTCTTATTTATTTATTTATTTATTTAATAATTTATGTACACACTTTAGTTAGGAAATAGTTACAATAAGTTAGTTTCTTCAACAACTTCATGTAAAAACTAAAGCACTGTTCATTAACCTGTGACCACGACTCCCTTCTTCAACGGATATTCCGTCGTCGGTGACGGCCACCCCTCACTAATGCTATTCAATCCTTGTAACACCGAGAAGCGGCCGGCGACCGTAAAAGACGACATGAAAAGATGAAACCTGTGTATTTTTCAGACAAATCCGGCCTCGCCGCAAAACTCGTCCCGGAGCGGATCTCGCCGCCTTTTCCTACCATCTGAATTGCAAATTCCAGCGCGATGACGGCTTTATAAAACTAAAAGTGTCGCGCAAACTTCGGATTAAACTTCCCCCGCCGCAGGTATAGAAACAAAAACCTCACTTACAATTATGATAATCCACCGCGTCGCATCTCGTCGGATCGGATTTGCACGGCCGGTATCCGTGGCTGTGTCAACTCGGCTACCTCGCCGCTGAATAATGCAGTCGCCACTTACCTGACGCATTAACATATTTATTAATAAAATAAATAGCGGACGTCCGCGCGGGCCGACAGCGCGCCGGCGAATGAATGTTCGCTTCGGTCTCTCCGCTGTTGACATTGCGGATTGTGGAGTTGGAATCGCACCGGATTGTTCTAATGTATGGCATTCATTAAATATATTGAGATGAGAGAGCGACGCTCATTCGGTTAATGTATCCGTAGAGGGCGCTAGTATCGCTTGTTTGCTTACATCTGGGCGAGCGCGCTTGCGGAAAATGCTAAAGCACGCCCATATTTATTTATTTTGGATTTAGGATAGCAAACGAGCTTGCACACCTGTGACTGACTTTGAATAAGACTCAAATAGGGACTAGGATATTGGTACGTCCAGTTAACAGAGACAGTTAATAAGAACATTAGTTGATCAGTTCGTTAGTAGAATAGTGATAGTCCTGTTAGCTGGTTTTAGTAATAGTCCAGTTAGTAATTGTTAGTACCTAAGTTTCGTTCTAAGTCAGGCACAGGTGCGTTGCTACCCCTGAGAACTAAAATGGTCGCCTCTAAAGAAGTGTAACCAGAAACCACACCTATCCAAACAGACCACAATCGCTCTGAAATTAATGACTTCTCTGTAGAAATGGTACTAGGTACCGTGGCGGACGGTGGTACTACCGGGCAGACTCAAAATGTTATATACGAATAATACTCGAACAAGAGTCTCAAACGATTGAAATCTTAATAGAAGATCAAATGAACTAACAATCCTTTCCTCGATAGAACTTCAATACCTAGCTCATCTTACACATTCAATCGACCATAACAGCTCGGTGTCGAAAAAATCGATTATGCTGATCGTAAACACGAAGTTATAATTAATCTCATTAGTCCAATATACGGCCGAATTAAAATTATCCACCGGAAACAAAAATACTCTCCCCGAGCGCAGTCGACCCGCCATATATCATTAGATTTCCCAATGGCGTACCTTGAACGATACCCACTGTCTAAGGCTCGGTAAACGGGGCTCGTAAATTCTATATGGCTAAATTAAATACGTGAATCGTAGTCGTAATGGGCAAAATTGTAAAAATATATATTTATTTATCTACTAGTGGACGCTCGCAGGCTCGCAGCTTCGCTCGCGTGGAATTAGACATTATAATAGTTTCATTTACAACTGTATCCAACAACAGTAGCATCAAAAACTGTAAAATATGAATTTGGTATTTAAATAAAATTATACCAATAAAAAATTTTTTTTTTAAAAAGCTTTTTAAAACTTTTTTTTTATTTTCATGTATTGTAATCGGAACCAAATATGTGTGCCAAATTTCAGCTCGATAGCTTCAGTGGATGTGGGTGAAATATTGATTGCAAGATTCCAGGACATACATACTTAGGATACATACGAGTGAAGTTAAATAAAAGCTTTTAAAAACGCCGCCTCCGTATATAGCCAATGAATTGAATTAAGGCCAAGTTCTAATCAAAGAGCTTCCGTCGTAAACATTAACCAGAAATACCGGTTTGGCGGAAATCCATCCGATATTATTATGGTTGCGAATGCACTTTGACATTCAAACCGACCGATATTACAACCTTGACATTCAGTGGCGGCGTCAGCTGTCCATATATTGATTAGCGTCTATCATACGTGCACAGTTTATGGGTATACCCATGTCATATATGACAAAATGTGAATTGAGTGAGATTTTGGGACTCTTCATCACATCACAAACTCATACTTAAGCGTGTTCACAAAATTCAAAAGTGGAATCGATAAGGATGGGTGACCGCTAGTGGCAAAATTGAGTGGTGAGTATGCTCTAGGCTTCTAGACCTCTCGCACCTTTGGATGTGGGAGAGAGCTGTGCCCAACAGGACGTCAATGGATTGTAGCTTGGAATTTATGGATTTTTTTAATTCACAACATTCTTGATACCGCCTTACTCAGCTAAAAGAAAAATGCTGGTTATACATATAATGGGATGAGAAGATTCGACCTCATGAATATGAGCGCTTCGATAATTGATTTATTTGAACGCGAATATTAAGTTTCATGCACAGCCGAGCTGTCACACCGCAGCGGAACCCGCGCCAAATGCCACTGTATGCTGAATTATGAACGCCATTTCAGAGTACATACTCTACTTAATTAAGGCGGACATATACAACTCCGCCCACCTGACTAGTCTACCTGTACACACCCGCGCAAAGACATGATAATTCATAGTTAATTTGTGTTGATACTTATTTGAGAACCCGGAATAAAAATCAAATAAATTAGTGGACCCAAGATGCTCCCATGAGATACACTAATTTAACTCATACGTCGTAGGTTGAGTCCACGCGAAATAAACTTACATTGCATGAAAGATAACAGAATTCAAATATTTAGACTTCTATTATTTGACATTTAATTTACAGAACCATTAATTTCATAATTTATTTTAAAGATGATTTAAATTATTCAGTCAAAAGCCTCAGTCATATCTACATCTGTTAAACTGGGGACCCATTTTACCACAATCACTTTGTTCTGAGTAATTAAATTAAAAGACATGATGAAACACGTAGCAAACGGCAAACGCAACTTAATCCGGTTGATTGAGCGACAACATACGAGTACACCCAGCTTGAGTTAGACACAATTAATTCGTTGTGGTTGAATTAAATCTAGACACCGCGACACGGCGAGACAACCTTGTGTTAACTGAGTGGGTGTGTTTTTAGCGTGTGTTTTTGTTACACAGGTTACGCTATCTTGATAAGGGAACACTACATAAAATAATAATAATAAATCTGCCGTAAAAATGCATTACTGTTTAGAATAGAATAGAATAGCTTTTATTTTCACCAGTGACCAGCAATACAAAAAATATATAATAAAACTTAAATCTAAAATAAATAAAAAAACAAACATCATAATATAATTAACAACAATATAATTGGTTTTTTCAAAATTACTATTTAAATTACTGAATACGCAGCTAATTTGAATGGGAGGCAAGCAAAGTCTTTAAAGTTAATAATAGGGCAAAGACAAGGCCATAGCAGACAAATATCATGTTAACCCTAAAAGTTACATAATGGTAATTATTTTTAGTGAAACTTTGACATAACGATGGCGTTTTTGACATGTCATGGTATTAAAAGAAACAGCCAACAACTGAGTCTACTTATACTGAAATATGATATCTATGTATTTTTGATCATCGATATGAAGGACAGTAAGTTGAAACTCTGATGTCGATTAATGCAAGACAAGATTGCAATTCATCAACGTGTTTGGTAAACATGTTAAATAAGCATAGATTTTGTAATAATTTGGCTAAAACTGAATTGAACCACTACTACAACGTTGTTAGGAACATATTGTAACAACGAAATAAAAAAGTAACTTACTAAATCATGGAATGAAATAGAATAAAGAAAACCTTTCTTTACCAACGTTTCCATTCCGATTAAAATTTACTCGTTTAACTCAAACCGGTCTAACAAATTTGCAAACTTTATACCTAACACAAACACTAAAATGAGAAAAATTCGTGTCCTAATCAAAGTTTGAGCGAAATCTTTGGGAGCGCCTGAATGGGTTGCCAAGAAAAACGATAAAGTTGGAAATACGTGAACTGTCCGAAGCAGACCTTGTTTCCTTTCACTTCGATTTGTATAAAGCGTTTCAAATTAGACTTTTTTAACCTGCAACTAAATCTAGATAGATGGTAGGTGGTAGAGCCTATAGGGAACCAAATAGGTTTTATATGAAACCTAATTGGTTCCATATATCGTAGATTTCGCCCGGGGCAGTACCACCGCCCGCCACGGTACCTAGATCATGTGAAAGTAACTGTGTCTGTCTGTCTCGCTTTCACGCCAAAACTACTAAACCGATTTAAATGAAATTTGGTACACATATAGTCTAGAGCCTGAGAAAGGATATAGGCTACTTTTTAAATGGAAAAAGTGTCAAAACTAGAAGCATAAAAGGAGATGTTTCAAATCCGGCCCAGTATATGTACAGTACCTCGAAAAATCGAGAAAAATCCGTGAAATTTGGGAAAAATACAGATAAATTGCTTAAATGCATACTTTTCTTGTAATAATTTTATACTTATCAATTATTTTTATCGAGTTTCAACATGGCGTCCCGCCAATTTAGGTTACACTGTGGTAAAAAAAAAAGTCAGTTAATCATAGATCGACCATTGATCATAGATCGTGAACCGTCTAGTGTCACTTCAATTCACAAACTAATAAGGGATACTACGTACTTCAATTGCTTTCGTTGCCGATCGTGGTTTGATGTTCCGTTCGTTTGAATTTCTTGAGTTATTTTTAACAACCTGGCTTTCGTTTTTTGGATTTTTGTTTACATAAGTAAAAACATATCAGCTGTGTATTTGATAGTTGAATCAAAACATCGCTAATTACATTGGTAAGTAGCTAACTTAGCTTACTTAGTTAATATTCCGACGATTGAATATTCTGTACTTATATAAAAACTTAAATAATATAAAAATCTTTAGAGGGAAAAATAAAATAGGTATGTACTCGTTCTCAGTGTTACATACAATCCATTTGAATCATAGACAATTATGACAAATAAACGTCATGCAAATGTCAAACTTCAATCAAATCTGTCAACACGATAGCTTACCGTCATGACGGATTAATGTTTTGTGTTGCAATTTCAAGTGTAAATTTTTGTGCTTTACATCCAAACTAAGCCAATTTAAAGTAATTGGATAGTTGAAAACTGTTTTAATTGTGTTTCTCCATTTTTTAGTATGGTGTACATAGACGTGGCCGGAGCTCCATACATCCCTGAAACATCTCCTTTATATTTTAGGCTGTTGATTAGATATAAATAAATATGGCATTCAAAGTTTGCTAAAATTTTACCATTAAGGGTGTAAAATAATCTATTATTATGTCTAAATCCACGCGAGCGAAGCTGCGGGCGTTCACTAGATGTATTATAAAGTGAAAGTAGAAGTTCATGTCTCGGTGCTATCGAGTAAACCTAAAGAAAAGCATAGGTAAGGCATGTTCAGTTGTTTGTTAGCGAGCAATAGGTATACACTCGAACACGACAGCACAACAGACAAAGCGTACAACGCAAGCCCGTGCCCCGCACATACGAGCACGATATGTGGATAAACATTGTCTTTGCAAATTTCGACTAGACAAACGCAATGAATGCAACTCAAATGTTCGCGACGAGACGTGTAAAGTAAGGGCCTGTTCAAATCAACGAGGACTGCGGCGAATAGCGGGGTGCAATATTTAGAATTCACTTGCTCCCTCATGAGTTTAGAATTCACTTGCTTACCTCACGAGGAGAGGTGGGGAAGCGAGATGTAAATATCTATAACTTTGCTTGCAAGTGTTGCTGTAACTTTATAGCCTCGTATACTTAATTTCGTACTCAATAATAATGATAAATATCATGTTATTTAAGTTGGTAAATTTAACATTATGTTATACATACAAATTAAAAATCCATAATTAGAGTAATCACGAGTACGAGTTATTAAAATTTATCTTTACATTTAATTAAAATTGCTACTTAATTTTGTTTTACAATAGTTAATTTTGGCGTGAACTTCAAAAAGGATCTAATTTAAAGAAAGTTTTTATTAATATTATCTAAGTATTTCAAATTGTTTAACTTTATTTATTTGTCTGTCGTCCTTTAAATGTGTAATTAATTTTATAGTTTCATTTATAGTTTCATGTGTGTTTGTATTTAATTTTATAGTTCATACACATGAAACTATAAAATTAATTACACATTGTAGTTTTACACATTAAACTATAAAATTAATTACACATCTAAAGGACGACAGATTATGCTGACAAATATAGAGACTCCCCGTATCCGTAGCGGCCCGCATTTCAGTGTTCCTTCCCCTCTGTTCTCAAAGAGAAACTTTTATCATTTCACGCCGTCACTGCGTTCGTTAGACACCTTTGTCGATGGCGCCTGTAAGGTAAACAACTCGAACGCGATTATCCAAGGAAAAATCCAAGTTTGTGTTCTTATAGGGGAGATGAGGGGGCGATTGGTGATGACAGGAGGACAGGAACTTCGTAATCAAGTGTACCTACGTATGTTTTTATGTGAATCGGCGGTATATGGTGATACCCTTAAAAATTCGGTGAAGTCGACGTCAGGATTGCCGATTGGTGATGACAGGAGGACAGGAACTTCGTAATCAAGTGTACCTAAATATGTTTTTATGTGAATCGGTGGTATATGGTGAAACCCTTAAAAATTCGGCGAAGTCGACGTCAGGATTGCCGATTGGTGATGACAGGAGGACAGGAACTTCGTAATCAAGTGTACCTAACCTACGTAAGTTTTTATGAGAATCGGTGGCATATGGTGATACCCTTAAAAATTCGGCGAAGTCGACGTCAGGATTGCCTCCTTCGAATTTTGATGTTTGAATTCACTTAAATACAGTTTGATTAACAAGTAAACTAGCGGTTGTAACTTTAGAACAAATCACGTCGTTTGCCTAGTCTGCATGTTGAGCAAGTCCCCGACTTATGTGCGGTTTTCGCTACGTCTTAGAAAATTAATATGTATCAGTTAGCTGCTACCTACGTACCTTAGATCTTGACGACCCTTAAAACATGGAACTCCGTTTCGATATTTCACAAAATTTGACTGTACGAAGGCTTCAAAAGGTTTAAAAACTGATATATATATTCGTACATGATCAACGTAATAATCAGGCGTTTTATAAATTCAAATTCAAATATATTTATTCATTATAGGTATCTACTTATACACAATATACACTTAATAATGGTCACAAAAATATTAAATTACATAAGTCAAAATTTAATTAATTAAAATTAATTCTATCATTCATTTTCCATGCAAAAAGCGGTAAAAATATAATATAATAGGTATAAAGCGGTTTACATACAGCGAACTATGTTGTTTTATAATTGTTTATACTCCTAAGCATAATGTACACGCCTTATCCGGTAGAATCCTATATAATATCGAACTTTATAGATACAACACTACAATATTGTGTAACCATTGTAATTTTTATCGACGCTGTTATCATTTTACATTACAAATTCACTCGGAGTGTCACTACAATAAAATTGTAAAGTAAATTGGCGACCAGCAAGCGGAAACTCCATGTCAGACTATGGTAATAACAGGACTTGGTGCTATGCAATATACCAGTGATGGTAACCTGCAACAGCCTTTTAGTTTGGTGCCTGTACTTATTGTATTGTATTGACCAGCGTTCTGTTTTTATTTTCAAATTTATTGTCCCTGTTTATGTCTGTCTGTCATTATGTGCGCGATGGAATCAAAAATTACCCAACCAATTTTAATGTTACTTGATATAAACATGTTCTTTTTTACTATTCATCCCGAAAAGTAAAGAGATTTACTTGGAATACAGGATGAAAGATTGTACGGATATTTTTCTCAAACATTATCTGATAATTTTGAAATTTACAGTAATGATTTGGTATTTAAATTAATTAATATGTGTTTCTCCGTTTTTCTGTATTTTCTATGATAAAGAATATATATAATTTTCTTTTTAATTTTCTTTTTTCTTCTTATTGTATTTTCGTAACTCTAATAAGTTATTAGTATGTTCATTATAAGTTTAATTCACAAAACATTCTCTACGGAAGAGCGGGACATCCTGGCACAGGTAATATACTTACTTACAAGGATGTCCCAACAACGTATAAATTTTGTTAAACTGTTTTCTGAATAAATGAATTATATATAATATATTTGTATATTCAATATATTCTTGTCTTGATGGATTATCTGAATAATTGACTTCAATTGTGATTAACGACTATATTATTTACTGTCAAACTTGCAAACTCATCAACGAGCGTGACATTGTTCGATTTAATTGCTGTTAAATTCAACGATGGTTGGTCAGCGAATTTTTACTTGTGTAGTAGTGGACGATAAGTATATTCTAAAACAAGAACGTTAGCCAAATGAAGACATCTTATTCAAATCGAAGTTGTCCGAACAGGGTTCGGCCGGACATAATAAATAAAGGAGGCGCCACCAACCCGTTGTATTAACAAGTGAATGTGACTTATAATATTATATAGATTAAATTCGGTCGGCACATTCTATAGCGCCATTATTCAAGAACTGTAATAACTGTCGCCTGTGTATTGTGCCAGTCACTTTTGTTGGCAGCTGGGGTTGCTGTCTGAGGTGAAGCGATAAGCGATGGTCGGAGATAGACTATATTTTTTTTTTACCCTTGAGAGTCTACACTCTGGTCGTTCGGTGACGTTGTAAAGCCCAGTTGGGCCAACAGGAAGATTCCATTAAAAAAAATTAATAATGCGTCGCCATATTGCCACGCACATGTCTAACTATTGTGTCATGTCAATAACGAAACGGACGATTCCTGTTATGAAGATACAATATAATTTTCCGTTTTCTTATTTATTTATTCAAGAATTAAATGCGTTATGATTATATTACGGTTGATTCTGTCTTTAAGTTTTTCGTATTAAAATTACCCCTAATTTGATAGGATCAAACGGTACCATATTAACTAAATAACGAGTATTATAATTCGGGCGTCTCTAATGAAACTTGTCATCAGTTATGAAACCGGCGCCTGTCCGATGGTACGGTACTGTCGTTTTGTCCTTCGCCATTTTGACATCACAATAATCCATTTAAATAATTTTCTTTGCTACAATAATTTTATTTATTTATTTATTTATTCAACTTTATTGACACCTCTAAAGAGATATACTGGGCGGACTTAATGTAATAATGTAAATAACGACTTTATTTTGTAACTAGACTGCGCCTAGACTTATGACTCCTGCAACGCTTTGCAGTAATAAATATATAAATAAATACTGAGTGGGATTCGAACCCACGACCCCAGGCGGAACAGGTAACGTCACTACCGATTGCGCCAACGGGCCCGTTAAGTAATTAAGTTCAATGTTGAAGTTAAGCGATCAGACGCGCTTAATCTTTGCCTTATTTATGTTTGAACCGTAGTTATTGGGGTTCTGATATCTGCCTACCTCATGAGGGCAGACGTGATAATATATGTATGACGTGGCAATATATGTATGAAAATATATTGTTTTAAAATATACGAGTACATATGTATTTTTATTTATAAAAATTATATGCTTTTTCGAATAAAATATATCTATACTAATATTATAAAGAGGAAACATTTGTTTGTAATGTACACAAAAACTACTTCTATCTTTCACCTTTAGAAAGCTTCACTGAGTGACTAGGTGTAATCGAAACTATTGTTATGTCTAATTCTACGCGAGCGAAGCTGCGGACGTCCACTAGTAAATTTATAAACATGGTTCGGCAAGTATGGGCTGAAAGACGAATGTATGTATGAACCAGTAGCATAGACAACTGTGCCGAACATAATACTACATAATATGTTTCCATTAAGCTCTGGAATCACAGTTTAACCAAATATTTAGTTTAACCTGATTTGCATGTGGAAATTGTTCAATTATAACTCGACATGATCATATGTTATTATCTTCAGCGAATCCCTGTATTATTAACTTGGGTTCAAAATTATTTGTTTCAATTTTGTTATTTAGATAGTGGAATTTACTAAGCATCGTTCATGTTGGAAGTTAAAATTCAAAGGCTTGAAAAATTCAGTATGGTAATTTCTGTTATGGTAATGTGGCGCCCAATGCTGAATAATGAAATAAACTGCTTCTCAACCAATCGATACCTACCAGGATTTTTAACACGCTGTTATTAGTTTTGTATGTATGTATTTATGTATGTAGGTATGTAATAGAATCTGTTTTCGCCCACTTCAAAACGTCGGATTTGTTTTGTGAAACTTTGCACACTTTTCAAGAAAAACGACTTTTTAGTTCGGTAATCTACAATAGCGTTAAGTATGTTTTTATTTTTAATTGTGTCTTGTGTTAAAATAACATTTTAATTGGAAAAAAGTGTTGTAAAGGGTTGAAACGGGGGATGAAAGGTTTTATGAAAGTTTTGTCATTTTCAGAACTAGAAGCATACAATTTATATTTTAGGCTGTTGATTAGATATAAATAAATATTGCATTCAAAGTATGTAAAAACCCTTAAGGGTGTAAAATAAACATATGGGATAACACATTAACGGATTCATTACAAATTTGTGGAGCCTAAAGTTAACGCGTTAAGAAGAATCTTTATTATGTCTAATTCCACGAGAGCGAAGCTGCGGGCGTCCACTAATAATTATACAGGGTTATTGGTAATTCGACGTATTCCCGTTAGGAGGTGATAGGGGTGACTATTTGTGATAATTTTAACCCCCATATGTATTATTCAAAAGTGAACCATTTTCGAGTTATCAAGCTTTTCAGATTTTTTCAAAATAGGTCAGAAATGCAACATCAAAAATTTATTTAAAAAAAAGTATCAATTAAAATCAATTTTTTTCTTCGGATTTATAAAAACGATTAAACAATGGCTATTTATCCACATTAAAACTACAATTATCGGTCCAACTTTAAAAATGCGAGACGATTAACGATATTACTTCAATATTTTTTGAGATTTTTGTCCACTAAAATGCCTTAAAAACAAAAAAAACTTATATCAAACTTGGCTTGCAGATTATTTTAAAAACATAACCGTTTTCTCAGCTTTCCAACAAGGCATAATAACTATGAACTTATTTAAAAAAAACTGAGAAAAACCGATCACAAAGCAAGCAGGCGGAAGTTTGTATTCGAACTAAACTTATGGTCTTTCTTTAAAATTTCAAAATAGGTAATTAAAAACAATGCCCAATGTAAATAAAACAAAAAATATAAATTTAAAATTAAATTTAGAACCAGTAAAAGTTTAGTAATAATAACAATTAATAATAAGTAACAATTATTAAGACATTTTGTAATTTAGCCTAATTAAAGTTCTTGCTCGAAGGGACTTCCCCTATTGCGTACGCAGTCTCATTCTTTTTCTGACTCTCTATTTCTCTCTCTTTTATTTGACTATTTCGGTAGTTAACTTACAGCTCAGAAAAATAATGAGACTGCGTACGCAATAGGGGAAGTCCCTTCGAGCAAGAACTTTAATTAGGCTAAATTACAAAATGTTGTAATTGTTACTTATTATTAATTGTTCTTATTACTAAACTTTTACTGGTTCTAAATTTAATTTTATATTTATATTTTTTGTTTTATTTACATTGGGCATTGTTTTAAATTACTTTTTTTGAAATTTTAAAGAAAGACCATAAGTTTAGTTCGAATACAAATTTCCGCCTGCTTGCTTTGTGATCGGTTTTTCTCAGTTTTTTTAAAATAAGTTCATAGTTATTATGCCTTGTTGGAAAGCTAAGAAAACGGTTATGTTTTTAAAATAATCTGCAAGCCAAGTTTGATATAAGTTTTTTTTGTTTTTCAGCCATTTTAGTTGACAAAAATCTCAAAAAATATTGAAGTAATATCGTTAATCGTCTTGCATTTTTAAAGTTGGACCGATAATTGTAGTTTTAATGTTGATAAATAACCATTGTTTAATCGTTTTTATAAATCAGAAGAAAAAAATTGATTTTAATTGATACTTTTTTTTAAATAAATTTTTGATGTTGCATTTCTGACCTATTTTGAAAAAATCTGAAAAGCTTGATAACTCGAAAATGGTTCACTTTTGCATAATGCATATGGGGGTTAAAATTATTACAAATAGTCACCCCTATCACCTGCTAACGGGTATACGTCGAATTACCAATAACCCTGTATAGGTACCTATAGGCGCGACGAAACCGCTCACCATCAGACGGCCTCTCAGTTAGGCTAAGTTAAAAAAAGATGAAGAGGGTAAAACTTGGTCAATATTCATATGTCCGTCCACGTTTCTATACAGAAATTGTAGCCACAATTACCATAAACAACGTCGCCGCTGCAAGTGGCCGCGGAATTCGCTGTAACCGCCATTAGGGATTCCATAAACAATGTCCCTCTAGAAATAGAGCGGGCAAACACCGCGTCCGCGGCTCGTGAGTAACCGCCCGAACGCTCAATAATGCAGCGGATCGATACGCTATACGTTACAATACCTGCTAGCCGGGTACCATACGTTGCGCTTGATAACCGCGTTTTAGGCTAACAGCGCTGAAACTGATGGAAGCGTGGTGGCATTCGACGCAAAACAGGTCCGGATTCAAATACCAGGTGAAGTAATAGTTTATAGACATGATCAGCGTCCATAGCCCAACATCTCGCGTCGATTCAATGTGATCGACAGAGTCAAGCAACGACGGTCGCGGTCGGTATTTGGATGGGTGACCGCTAGTTGCCAAATTTCATGGGCGCTACCGAGCATCGGAAGGCACGTTAAGCCGTCGGTCCCGGATGTTTTCAATGGTGAAAACAGTCGTTAAACCTTGTCGAAGACCTTCGGGTGGCTTGGGGACATTCGACACTGGGTTCGCCACTAACCCTTCCTTCAATCCGCGTTGGAGCAGCGTGATGGAGTATGTTCTAGACCTTGCTCACACGCTCAACAGCAGTGAAGTCTCCGACGGGGTTTACCCTGGAGCAATTGTCCGGATAGAGGGGATCTCCCCTAATTCCAAATTTCCTCAACGCAAGAGCGCCCACAGCGCCGCAGAAGAGGAGGAAAGGTCTGTCTGTCTAGACCTCTAAGTTATATCAAATTCAACAGATACGGGAGCAAAATTTTTAGTTTTCTATGGCCCGGTTCGTCTAGTATTACGACTTTGTTCATACAAAGCTTAGCTTATACAAACCTGCCTCAGCTAATCCCTTCCTAGCCGCTGCATGACCATAAGTTACTTTACATTGCATAAATTAACTCTAATAAGAGGCACCGACAAAGCGCGAGCCCTACCAATAACGACTATTGCACTCGACACAATAGCCTGTGGTCATCTCCCAACGTCTAATTGGGAACTGGGAATGGGCTGTAGATTATCTGTGGCTAACAGCTGAATGCCGGTTACACGTAACAGATTAAAATAACATTTAACTTCTGCACGCAGTTGGTATTGATTTCTTTTTTAATTTATTACAACAGTGCTTAACCAATTATACTAACAAACGCAAAATAGACACGCATATCATATACTTCTAAACGTGAATTAAACTGGTTGAGTAGTAAAATAAAATAAAATGCAATATATTCTTAAACAATATTGACTGTACAGTATGTTATCCCAAGTGAATATTGAATACCTAATGCTAAATTTAAATTAAAAATAAAATCAAACACTACTTGCTTATAAAAGGTGTTTAAAAATGCATTAGGTACTTGTAAAGTTTTGTGTTGGTAAAGTGTTATATTAAGTTGATTAATGGTTAATTTAATCGTCGTTTATGTCGTGCTAATTAGTTGGTAAATGAATCTTGGATTAACTGTTGAGCGATTGATAACACATAATCAAAGTGACTATTAAATGCACCGACTTCTATAAGTAGTTGTTCGTCCATACTCTCAACTAACAATTTAATATCGAACATATTATTATGTCCTACCGCAGTCTGTACCATCAGCGACACCTCGTATTATAAAAATGATACACCACAGAACGGTTTTACTGAATAACATTGCAATGCCTTTTTTCAACGCCCTTTCGTTCGTGGCAAATGAATTAATAGTAGCCCGAAGATTCATTTAATAGCGTGTTATTGTACTCGTAAACTGCACTAGGAGTAAGCTACTACAGTGGTTAATTTTAACCTAGAAAAGAGGGTGGTAGATTACTATTGTTAGAGGTTTTGACTGCATTAGACGGTTCAATGACTTACCTGCAGTAAAGGTCCTATAAAAATAATAATTATGAAACTGTAAATAAATGAATATGCTGAGCGAGTGAGGAATTATGTTTAGTGCTTTCCGTTTTTCGCTATAACTGCAAAACTATTTTTAAATTATTATTTTGTTTTTATTGATTTTATAATTGTAAAATGTTGTAGTTGTTAGCGAAAATAAAAAAGAAATCATTCATTCAGTCGGTCTAGTTCCTGAAATGTGTCTTTGTTAAGCTATTCACTTAGGGAGTATATCTACGATATTGGTCTTTAAAATTACCCAAAATCATTATATTTAAAAATATTTCGAAATTTCATATCAAAAATCTAATTTTAACACCAATTACAGTCACATTGAAATCTGTCTATCACCGGCAACAAAACCATTAGGAGGTTTCCCAAATTAACTTCCATTAATAACTCTGATTCGATAAGGCGTTATCTAAAGCACGGCGATGTAAAAACTCTGCGACCCCTCAGCTGGTGATAGGGCGCGCCTCCGGTGCCTGGCACAGGGCACGGTATTAAGAGGTAGGGTGGTAATTGAACACGCTACAATCGAGTATCTGATGTTTATAGTGGAAACCCATTTCCACTATAAAATTGCACGTGGAACATGACGATATGATGAGCTGCGGTTCTGTCATGGCAGCGTAGTAGCTGTCACGATTCAACTTTCGTAAAACATCAGACTGCATGTAGCAATTCAAATTGTTATCAAGTCATCTACAATGAAAATTGACGACACTTAAGACTTTTTTTTTTTAAATAAGTGTTCAATATATTCACCACAGATTTGAAAGAGATAGCAACTTAAATAACCTATTACTAAACATAGAGAATTTAAAAAAAGAAGTAATCACAAAATAAATATGGCATCCAGAAACAGAGCTTGTGGAGAACAGAACGCTGGCAGCATTGCTCCGATGTATAGCGAGGCAAATTTTTTGGGCGAAAAAGCTGCCATTCCTCCGGTCACCTGAGACGAAAATGAGTCTGGTGGACAAGACTTCCACGAAAGTTTTCATATCAGCCGACCAAGGACCTAAAGTTTCCACAGCATACGCCGCAAATTCATAATTACAGTTTACATAATTTTGTATTAAAATAACATTCGAACGTTCGGATTCGTTGAAAGTATTAAATAAACGAAAATCGAAATACTAAAGCGCAAACCTTGAGGAACTACAAAATACAAATCCCCACAAAAGAAGACGTATCGGAGCCAAATCGAACGTGGTAGAAATTCACAACACTCGCCACCGTTTGATATGTTAATGCCGGTACCGATGTACCCAATGATTGTGCCATAGGGATGGTGGTGATTTGACGTCGATATCGATATCGATTTAGCGATAAAACGTCGTCTTTTGATAATACCTGGCGGCAAGTGGTTCCCGTCTCTATGGACAAGGGCAACAGTAGCCTGAAGACGGCCCAGAAGGAGAGATATTTTTGTGCCTTCGTGAAGAATCACCCAAAAACCAAGAAATCCGTTAATAGAGCCTCTATTTCTGTAAATATGTATGCAAGACGAGCTTACAATCCGCATACTTTAATCATGGACCTCATCAAAAGAGACATCTGAAGGTCTACTTTCAAAGAAGTGATGAAATACATCTTCTGAACACCGATTGATGTTTTCAAATGTTGAAATCTATATATATAAAAGGAGAAGGTGACTGACTGACTGACTGACTGACTGACTGACTGACTGACATATCAACGCAGGGCCTAAACTATAAGGGCTAGAAACTTGAAATTTTGCACAGGGGTTCCATTTATAACGTAGGGGAGCACTAAGAAAGGATTTTTGAAAATTCACCCCCTAAGGGGGTAAAAGGGGGGTGCAAAATTAATATGAAACTTTGCCGTTTTTGAAGTCGTTAGACGGGTAGACGTCGTTAATGGGTCTAATTCTACGCGAGCGAAGCTGCGGGCGTCCACTAGTATCATATAAATGTGATATTGTGATAAGAGGGTTCTCTTTTTTGATGCTTTAAGTATCCAATCAAAAAATGGTGAGAATTGATTAAGTTTTGGATCTATGGCTTACGTCAGACACAGGACAAAATAGAGTATTTTGAAATTATTATATCAGTACCTAATGCTTACTCAAACAATTATATTATTAAAATTCGCCCTATGGAATTATTAATTTTAATAATCGACTAATTCCCAACACTATCCCTATATCGCTATTCAGGCACCTGCAATTGATATGCGCATTCAATTGGCGTCTGCCGCGGGACGGACCCTGGATTGTTCACGCATTAACTTGTCAAGACATCCACTGACTTGCACATCCCAAGTTAAATTAAGGGGCGATGATAAATTGTGAAACTCGTCCATATCATCCATTAGCGATTCAAAGTGTTTCAGTACAAACGCCGAGTCAGTTGCAACTTGCAGGGCGGCACTTGTGTGTTCAGTTTTCACTATATTGAGTTGAATCAATCAATGGGGGTGTCTCGTAATAAATGGTGACTGTGCAAGATTCGTCGTCGTTCCAATAAACTGAATGCTTCCTATCTACTATGTGACGTCACACATTGCCCACTTGCAGTAGTTTATTATCTACTGCGTCCACACTCCACAGTATAGCTTAATGCCTGTGTTATGTCTTATTGAGTGACTAGTGGACGCCCGCAGCTTCGCTCGCGTAGAATTAGACCCATTAACGACGTCTGCCCGCGTTCGGGTTGCCCACTTGACTTCAAAAATGCAAATATTCATACTAACTTTGCACCCCCGTTTTACCCCCTTAGGGGGAGAAAATTCAAAAATCCTTTCTTAATGCTCCCCTACGTTATAAAAGGAACCTCTGTGCAAAATTTCAAGTTTCTAACCCTTATAGTTTAGGCTCTGCGTTGATATGTCAGTCAGTCAGTCAGTCAGTCAGTCAGTCAGTCAGTCACCTTCTCCTTTTATATATATAGATAGTGAACGCCCGCAGCTTCGCTCGCGTAGAATTAGACCCATTAACGACGTCTACCCATCTAACGACTTCAAAACCGGCAAAGTTTCATACTAACTTTGCACCCCCGTTTTACCCCCTTAGGGGGTGAATTTTCAAAAATCCTTTCTTAGTGCTCCCCTACGTTATAAAAGGAACCCCTGTGCAAAATTTCAAGTTTCTAGCCCTTATGGCTCAGGCCCTGCGTTGATATGTCAGTCAGTCAGTCAGTCAGTCAGTCAGTCAGTCAGTCAGTCAGTCACCTTCTCCTTTTATATATATAGATTGAGTGATTGGCAACAAATCTATCATAGGTTTGCATTATGAGACCGTTTACGTTAATTAGCGTCCATAGCCCAATGGCTCGCGTCGTTCGATGTGATCGAAAGAGTTAGGCAACGACGGGCCCGGTCGGTTTGTGGATGGATGAACGGTAGTGGCAAAAAAAATCGTTATGTCTTGTCGAAGACCTTCGGGCGGAACATTCGACATTGGGTTGGCCACTAACTCCTCCACCAATCCGCATGGAGCAGCGTGGTGAAGTGTGCTCTATACCTATATATACGGGGAGACCCGTGCCCAGCAGTGGGACATATTACTTATTTTCTTTCTTGCTTTCTACTTTCTTTCTTTCTTTTTTATTTCTTTCAATAACAGTAGGTGAAGTCATTTACATGAAGTGTCGCGTCACTTTGACATTTCATATGGCAGAACAACGTTTGTGGGGTCAGCTAGTATGTACATATATCGTAAGACTATAATTAAAACATATATAATAGTAGTTCCTTCTAGTAACAATTAGGACTATACTATAAGCTTTCATGTTTTCAGGAAATCTGTCTAAATCGTGTATATCTTATCGCTTATTCCACAAATCGAGTAATGAGGTAATAAGGATTATCCCCCGCCGTAAGACTCCTAAATAATTCAAACGAGATTGAATCGTGACGCCTCTTAGTATTAAAATTAGAATTTCGCCAAGATGCTTCCATCGAAAGAAATTCCCATAGATGACTTACGAGTCTTCGGTCCTCGTGCGATTTCAAAAGGGAATACAAGGGAGCTTATCTCCGTATTAATTCTGCCCAAAATTCCGCCATAATTACACGTTCAAAGGTACCATCTACGCAGGTCATTACGCGGTCGTACTGTATGAGGAGAAATAGACTTAATCCCTATATCACTTAGGTGCAATTTCAAATGTCCCGGCGTGGCTCGGGATAGGATAAGCCGATTTCAAAAGGAACGCGTGATCAGATGCTGATTGCGTTCGCCCCCACCCCCTCCCCTCCGCTTCGGAATCATATTTTAATATTGTGAATGAGGCGAGCGTTCCAGTAGATTAAATTCGAATTGTGGCCCGTTGAGGATTCTGTGAGCTTAAAAATCCCGCTGTATCCTATTCGTGGCCAATTACAACCATTATGAATTTATTACGCTGATATTGTGCTGTGCGGCGGCAGATCAGACTGGCTTACCTGGTTCAATTATTTATTTCGGAAGGAAGTCTGATTAAAAAAAATTATACAGAGTGGACTAGTTTAAAGAAAAGCTTTTTCTCTGAATTTTTGTCTGCATGCAACACTCGCGCTTTATACATATCATGTGTATATTTGCAGGGTGAGGCGGAGCAGTTTGTCTATTTCGATAAGCCTCGAAATAAACGAACTGGTTCGTATAAAATGTAGAATTCGTACATTTTTTAAAACCTACATTACCGTCAATGGGCTGGAATGAGTGGGGCGAATCTTCCGAGGTTTATTCACGTAGTGATTTTGCGTACTGACATTTTTTTTTAAATATCATGGACATTCTCATACACGGCCATTTGACCTGCCTGTACACAGCAGGCATGACACCACAGGCAGTATCCGGCAGGTATCAGTCATACATACATACTTAGATATTTTTAAATACATATTAAATAAACAATATTATCATCCGGACATAGAACAAACACTTGATTCGTCACACGAATTTTTGTCTAGAGTGGGATTCGAACCCACGACCCCTGGCGTAACAGGCGGGGTAAATACCGATTGCGCTAACGGACCCAAAGCAACTGTATCTGTCTGTCCTGTTTTTATCTTTTAAGTGTAAACATAAACTTCATATATGCTGTTTAAATAATAAAATATTCATATGTTTTACTTTTTCTACTACTGAATTTCGAAATATGTATGCATACTGCGCTCGCTCACCCTGTATTAATAGCGACAGTGACTGCTCATGAGAACCATGTAAAAGTTTAAAAGTATTTCTTGTTCCTATAAAACGTTTAATGTAACGTGCGTGTAATATAATGCAGTTACTGGAAAACCCCTAAGCCAGTTAAGCACGATATTAAAATAATATAACAATATTAAAGCGCAGTAAAAACTTACAGGGAGGCATCGAGCTCGGATAAGTTCTCATTACGGTAAACATCTAATTTGCGGCGCGCGGTTACTATGAAAAACCAGAAACCCCTCGACTCTCCGCTGAAGCGCAAGACGAGCGGCAAGTCGTAAGAGATAGCGGTTTTGTATACCCGACAATTTTGAATTTTGAATTTCGAATTCGGTACAGTCGAGCTAATATCTCTATAATTAATCAGGATTCAAATAGATTCACACTACAAGTGATGAGTTCTTTGATGAAAAGAACCTAAAATTCAAAAATATAACTGATTTTTTTTTTAAATATATTTTTTTCTCATTTAAATTGGGACGTTACCAACCTGTCTTATTACGAGTCGAAATATTTTATTATGTACAAGTAATTTATGCTGTTAGTTTTCTTTCATCGTGAATTCCATATCCTGTCAAAAAGAATATGTTGTAAATGATAAAATCACTAAATGATTAGTGAATATCTGACATTTATCAAAAAGCACAATTAAAAATCTGTTATTATTAAGTTGTGGTGTTGGCTAGAGTGTAGTTACTATTTCCTAGTTATTTAAAATTTGTGGAAATTTCAATACTTAATGGACCGTTATACTTATTGTTATAATAATATAATAATAAATCATTTATTGCAGACATTAACGGCCTGTAATGTTAGAAATACAGTCGTATTTATAAACTATGAGTGTACAATGTCTATCATTATCATTTTCAGGTAATGTTACAATATGTATAAGTCAATAATTATATTTCACCGTGAATGTCAGTATTACATTATACATTATGTCATTTATCTGTGCTCTAATGCTACTTAGATTTAGGCATAGACAACCGCGATATCAAGAGACGAATCAACAGCCTAAAAATAACCCGAATCATCCCAAAGCCACGTGTCATTCATATTAATATGATTCAAGCGAAACTTGACGAAATCTACTAAAGCGATGTGAACGTGTTGCGGAATTCATTCAATTATTCAACACCGAACACTCCCAGATCTACCTAACTAGGTTACGCGAGTCAGGTATTAGACGGCGCTGGGTTATTTATCACCTGAAGCTCACGTGAGTCTCTCCCAACTTTGACCAAGTTACATAAATATTGCTAGGGTACTCTGACACTTGAGCAGCACTTGGGAGATGTGCTATGCTTCTGGTTGATACCATGCTAAACCAGTATAACACGTGCCTTAAATTACAATTATCAATGAACAGTCATTACACACAGGTCCGGGTTTGAATCCCAGCGGTACGAATTCATAATCGCGTGATTTCAAAATTTTTGTGTTACCATTATTAGTAACGCCATGTACGTATTGTACGTTACTACTGCCGCCATACATACCTAATAATATAAATTAATACTTTAAACTTTGGAAGAGCGCTACGAAAAATAAAATCAACTAAACACCTTATCCTTATTATATACCTATTCCTTATTATATAATCCTATATATAAATAGGAAAGTGTGTTTGTTGGTTTGTCCTTCATGTCCGCCTCAACGAAACGATGGATCGACGTGATTTTTTGCATTGATGTAGTGTAGGGCCTGGAGACTTTTTATCCCGGAAAATTGCATGGTTCGAGAGAATTGGACGCAACACTGATGTTTTCGTTGGATTTTTAATCGATAATATATTTTTAACTATCGTTTAATTTTTCTGTTGGATCGATATCTCGGATTTGAATCGGCTGAAATGCAGGTGAAGCTAGAATTTGATTAGTGATCATATTTGATGTAGCTTTTCCTTGATAAAAGCTATACATATTATATTTTAAACCATCCCGTGATGGCAGAGATAATTCTTCACAGAAAACGATTTGACGCGGGCGGAGAGACGCGGGATAATCTAATAGCAAAATAGAATTATAAATTTGATATTTTTAAAACCGCTGTTCTCTCCCAACTCGCGCCACCGGTGCCAACGTGATTAAGGCACCGGAAACCCTCGTGCTCATGTTCGAGGGCCTTAAGATTCGTTAATTACTGCCAACATTAAAATTAACTACACCCCGAACCGTCATAAAAAGCTTAATTTCCTCAAGATTGTATTGTTAAGAAACTCTGAATTAAATAAATACCTTATTTTCTTTGAGCGCTTGTTTTTAGTTTAAAGTTGGTTGGTTTCGTTGTTTGTCGAAGTTGAACTCTCGTTGTACGGTTGACTCGGTCTTGGGGATGTCTAGAATAACCTTAAACCTTTACTGAGTTAATTATTACTACGAGTATTGCGTATAACATACTGAACATTAGGAGAAAAATAAAAATACCATCTTGTTTATGGAACGAAACATATGGATGCGAGTTGAGACGATCGATTTATTTATGAGGATACGTAATTTTGAAGTATAATGACAAATTAAAGGTACAAAACCCTACCTAAAAAATTGCTACTATCACTAAACTTACAAATCTTAATATACATATATATTTCTCGTGTACGTGTGTATGACAGTGAACTCCTTCTGCTGGATAGATGTTGATGAAATTTTTTGTGTGTGTTCAAGAAGATTCGAGGATGGTTTAGATTCACAATTTGGTCCACTGGAAAATGTTTTTTAAACATTATTTTAGAATTTATGTATCAATTATCATTTACATGAAGTGTCGCGTCACTTTGACATTTCATATGGCAGAACAACTTTTGCGGGGTCAGCTAGTTAATATATAAATTATTATGTAATTTGTAAGTGTAGTGTAGTTATTTGTGTAGTTTATTCTTATATGTAAGACCTGACACGGAGTGTCGCGGTCAGGGCCGCACTGACCGCGTCGAGGCACCTGTAAGAATACAATAGTTTTGGTCGGTTTACACAGTTGTAACTGACATGGACAGTAGATTATAATGGATTATGTGATTTAATATTACAGATTTAAAGCTGACATTTTTGAAACGGTGGTGACAGCCCAGTGGCTATCGAACTGGCCTCTCACTCGAGCGGTCCGGGTTCAAACCCCAGCGGCACGCACCAATGACTTTCTAAGTTATGTGCGATTTAAGAATTTAAATGTCATCTACATTATACTTTTCGTGCGTTAGGAACATTAAATTTTTTTTTGTTGTCGTAGTATAGTAGTATAGTATACGGTAACATAACGTATATTTACTAATAAATCATTGGCTACAGAACAAACCCAAAATCATTCTAGCTATCAAAATGGCTGCAAATGAAACACTTCAGCGATGTGTTTTGCAATCGTCTTCAGCCGGATTTAACGACACAAAGAAGCCCATTCCCTCACGGACGAACGATCCCCTATCTCCTATATACAATCTTCTATTTAAACCGGTACATATGTTTTCGCGAGTTTCTTTATAAAGGGGCGGACGTTTCACTTAACCCCGTTATCAGGCAGCCTAATGCAAAGCTGGGGCACCAGCGCTTGACAGAGATAAATTACCCGTCCACAACACCTTGCCGTGGTAGGGATGCTTCGGAGCCTCGTAACCGTAACCGTAACCGGAACGGTCGGATATCCGTTGGCAACCGATGTAAATGTTTTGGAAATTAGCGGATAGATGTGACGTATGAATATACCTAGCTACGAGCTACGAGTAGCTAAAAGATTTATAAGGCGGGAGAGATTTTTTGTTTCTATGTTTGCACGTTGTTACTTTAAACGTGCTAATCTCTGGAGGAACCAGTCCGATTTAAAATAATATTTTTGAACTAAGAAGCCACATTCATGAGGAATATTATAGGCTATCTAGAATTAGGTTTAACTTCTCTGCTTACCCTAAATATTTGTTAAGCAAGTCGGAAGGGCAAGTAACGACGGACGCTAGTAGCAAATTTTCATGGACGTCTCCTTGCTTCGAAGTGCACGTTAAGCCGTCGGTCCCGGTTATTTCAATTGTAAAAATAATTCGTTATTAGTAAGCCTTATTAACATATACATCACAACACATACATCAACATATTGTTGATTTATTAGTTGTGATACACCTTCGGGTGGCTTGAGAACATTTGACACTGGCTGGGTTGGCCACTAACCCCTCCACCAATCCGCAGTAGAGCAGCGTGGTGGAGTATGCTCTAGACCTCCCGCAGCAATGTCTATGGGGGAGACCCGTGCCCAGCAGTGGGACGTGTATGGGTCGCAGCGAAGGCTTTTCAAACACATTTGGGTGTCTTGACAACATTCGGTACTGGATAGGCTACAAACTCCTCAACTTGTCCTCTCGCATCTGTGGTGAGAAGACCCATGCACAACAGTGGGACGACTATATGGTGGTCAGGTACCAGTGTATGCTTGTAGAAAACGTTGGTAGGTATGGAACAATAAAGTCGTTTTCCCGTCTATCGATATGAAGCTGGACTCAGTGTTCATATTTCCAACGCCATAGACTTCCCATGCCGTCCTATCGAACATCGTTCGCTGGCGACATGGCGCAGTTATCGGCCCATTTGTCGTGCTTTGACAGTCCTTTTTTACAATACAAAATTTGAATCCTAACTTGTTTCATCACAACAATTTCCAGCGGGAATATAAGTTTTTTTTATAAAATTCGCAATATAGAATAGCGGTTTACGATCTTGCACTGTATTCAAACATCAATAGTTCGACAATAAAGGTGTCTTGCTATCCTTGAGTTTAATTCAGTTTCGTTTAAGCTACCAATGCTCGTTATGCTACCAATGCTCATGTTAACATAATTAACTAAAATAATTATAATCTATATGTACTTCTATACTTATATTATAAAGAGGAAAGATCTGTTTGTAATGTTTTCACACAAAAACTACTGGACTAATTTCAAAAATTCTTTCACCATTGGAAAGCTGCTTCTTCACTGAGTGACATAGGCAATATAATATTAAGCCTATGTCACTCAGTGAAGAAGCAGCTTTCTAATGGTTCTAATGGTTTTACTAGGTGTAAACGAAACCATTGTTATGTCTAATTAGTCTACTAATTAGCGCCTACTAGTAGGTAATATAATAAAAGGAAGGAATTCTCTCTCCCGAGTCTTTACCATCACAGTTATCATGAGTGGTAGGAGATAGGAGGTGTTGCGGACGGCGACGTATAGTGAATAAGTGTATACAGGGTGTCCCAGAATGAATGGATAATCCTTGAGCCCCGCACAGAACAGCTCTCCAGCGCTTAGAAAAAAATATCAAAAAAAAAAAATTCCAAGTGATACTCAAAATATGATTTTTTTTTAAAAAACATTCGTTATTTTAGCTTCACTTCACATTCATTTACACAACTGCCACAAATTAATGATATTTTTGGCGTTTTTGGTGTCATTTTATTCCTGATAGACTATACTACTAGAAATACATCAAATAATATAAGTATCTGTGATACTTTTTTTATAAAAAAAATAAGAACTTGAATTTTTAACATGAAATTTGATACCGAAATAATTTTGACATAGTTTGAGAGTGTTTCATGTAAAAAAAAAGTATGAAAACGTAAGTGTCCAGCTATTTTAAAAACATGCACAGTTAATACAGATTAAATAATGGTATAATACATCATTTTATCTAATACTACTACGAAGTTATTGCTATTGAGATGCAAAACGAGTAAATACGACTAAAATTAAAAAGTTAATGTCTTAATACATTTTAATAATAATAAAACATTTCAGGTGTCGCTGCGACCCATAGACGTCCCACTGCTGGGCACGGGTCTCCCCCACAGACACTGCTGCTGCGGGAGGTCCAGAGCATACTCCACCACGCTGCTCCAATGCGGATTGGTGGAGGGGTTAGTGGCCAACCCAGTGTCGAATGTTCTCAAGCCACCCGAAGGTCTTCGACAAGGCTTAACGACTGTTTCGTTGGAGGTAATGGAATCCCATTGGTTACAGAATTATGGCTGCCTTGCATATTATGGTACAAACGTCCGGGCTTATTTAAATGCCACGTATCCAAACAAATGGATTGGTCGTTTGGGTCCTATTCTGTGGCCTCCTCGATCTCCAGATTTAAACTGTCGGGATGTTTTTTACTGGGGCTGTCTAAAGGAAGAAGTGTACTCGAAAACAATTTCAAATGAGGAATTACGCAGCCGTGTTCAAGAGGCCGGTTCAAAAATAAATGAATGACTCTACGCACGGTTTCTTAGTAGAGCCTATAAAAGAAGATGTCGAGCGTGTATTAGAATCGGTGGCAGACAATTTGACCACCTGTTGTGAATAAAGATTGATGTAATGTACACCTGAAATGTAGCGTCCATAACCCAATGGCTCGCGTCGATTCAATGTGACCGAAAGAGTTAAGCCACGACGGGCGCGGTCGGTTTGTGGATAGGTGAGCGCTAGTGGCAAAATTTCACGGACGCTACCGTGCTTCGGAGGGCACGTCGGTCCCGGTTGTTTTCAATGCTGGAAACAGTCGTTAAGCCATGTCTAAGACCTTCGGGTGGCTTGAGAACATTCGACACTGGGTTGGCCACTAATCCCTCCACCAATCCGCATTGGAGCAGCGTGGTGGAGTATGCTCTGGACCTCCCGCAGCAGCAGTGTCTGTGGGGGAGACCCGTGCCCAGCAGTGGGACGTTTATGGGTCGCAGCGACACCTGAAATGTTTTATTATTATTAAAATGTATTAAGACATTAACTTTTTAATTTTAATCGTATTTACTCGTTTTGCATCTCAATAGCAATAACTTCGTAGTAGTATTAGATAAAATGATGTATTATACCATTATTTAATCTGTATTAACTGCGCATGTTTTTAAAATAGCTGGACACTTACGTTTTCATACTTTTTTTTTACATTAAACACTCTCAAACTATGTCAAAATTATTTTGGTATCAAATTTCATGTTAAAAATTCAAGTTCTTATTTTTTTTATAAAAAAAGTATCACAGATACTTATATTATTTGATGTATTTCTAGTAGTATAGTCTATCAGGAATAAAATGACACCAAAAACGCCAAGAATATCATTAATTTGTGGCAGTTGTGTAAATTAATGTGAAGTGAAGCTAAAATAACGTATGTTTTTCTAAAAAAAATCATATTTTGGGTATCACTTGGAATTTTTTTTTTTTGATATTTTTTTCTAAGCGCTGGAGAGCTGTTCTGTGCGGGGCTCAAGGATTATCCATTCATTCTGGGACACCCTGTATATAGAGACTGTTAAGGACGTCGACATATAGTGTAATTAATGTGTACGTAGAAACATGTATAGTTAAGAATTACGTATATAAGTAAAATAAGTCGATGTAAATAAAACAGAAACACCGTTACTATACGAGATGGAGCGATGCGTAAGAATAGGAAAGGAATAGCGCACAATATGAAACAGAGATAGCGAACCTTTGTCTTGCATGCGTTAGAACAGTACCGATGCAACATCGCGACCGAATGCACCGTGTTGTAACGGGATCGTCTAAGAAACAATACGCCGCGCCTAACAATAAACGTGGCAATTAGTTTTGAGACGAAATGTAATAAAAGGAACTTTCTAAGGATTGTAACGGCACTCAGAAATCTCACTCGGATCTTAACACTTGTTTAACGATAGTTCACGACAGCTCATCTCAGTACATTTACCGCGTCATTGTAAACTCGTCCGGTTCAATAAATAACAACTACATGGAAAGAAGTCTTTAATATATATAATATACAGTCCACTACTCTGTAGTCAGCTACAGTGTTGGTCCTTCGAGCCGGATAAGGAATATTGAGCCGGAGCTTCAAACGTCGGATCAACTACAGTGTTGGTCATTCAACGTCGGATTGGGAAATCAAGGGCTAGTCCTATGCTTCGCCGGAATCCAAGCGGGATTCAATCAGCGGTCAATTCACAAGCGATTTGACGCTACGGACTACAGCCAGAAGAGGTTTCAAGAAAAATCCACACTACGGTCGATTCAAAGGGAAATCGACGCAACAAGCGGGTACAGGAGCAAGCGAACGAGTCAAAATACGTTCGATTCAAGAGGGAATCAACGCTACAAGCGAATCCACAAGCGGATTCACGCTTCAAGACGCCACATGTCTGCATCGGGCTCTAACAACACTCCGGTGGCAATGAACACAAGGGGTCGTGTTCGCTCAGAATCGGGGTACGGGGAATCGGAAGCTCAGCGAGGTGGTAGATTAATGGAGATCGTGCCAGAGATACCGACGGGCATATCTACCATGGGGCCGCCTGCACAACTGAGCACACCGAGAACAGACGCCACATCACCAGCCAGAAGAGCTACGTCGCCGGCACTTACACACCGGACGAATACATCCCGACGTAGCAACGATGCAAGAATCAAGCAAGCACAATATGAAGCCGAGAAAGAACTGAGTCAAATAGAAGAAAAGCGACTCAAAATTAGAGAGAAGCTTATAAAATCGAGACTAGCCGCCGAAATGTCAGTGATCGAAGCGGAATCGGACTACGCCGCCAGCGCATGCAACGAAAGAACGCAAGATTGGTTGGACAGAAGCATTGGGGGCACACGGCCGGAACCACAAGAGGATCGTCCTCCCGTTAATGAGCAACGGGGGGAGAGTTCAAAGCAACGAGGAATACAGCAACTGGCCGACGCATTAGAAAAAATGATAACTGCAAGGCCGCCACCTCGGCAAACAGCGGAACTACCGATCTTCACGGGAACCATAGCCGAGTGGTTACCATTCAAAGCCGCCATAGAAGACTCCACAAGGTTATTTAAATTTTCACCAACGGAAAATCTTCTACGGTTAAGAAACTGTCTGCGAGGGGAAGCGCGGGAAACAGTGCTCTCACAGCTGTTTACCGCGTCCGACCCAGATGTCATTATGCGCACGCTGGAAATGAAATACGGGCGTCCGGAATACATTATAGACCGCGCGATTGAAGAGTTGAAAAAACTACCAAGACTCGGGAATGCATCGAACGAGCTCTACGACATGGCAGTCAAAGTACAAAATATTGTCTATACAATAAAGAGTATAGACAAAAGGGGATACCTACGGAATCCTATGCTGGTACGCGATGTAATGGACAAGCTGAGTCCTCATCTCGTCAGCAAATGGGCGGAGTACGCCGCCACCCACGAACATCAGATCATGGAGGAGAACGAAATGTCGGTTCTCTCAGAATTTCTTATGACAGAAGCGGATCTGATGCTTCGATACACCCACACAACCAAGCGAAGCTTCAGCGCTCCAGTACAAACACGTAAAGAAACAATCGCAAGACGGGCGATCAACCGAGGCGTGTACACTACTGAAGACGTCACTGAAGAAAGAAAATGCTTCGTTTGTCAAGCGGGAGGACACAGCCCTCCGGAGTGCTCAAGGCTAAGGGCGTTAGATGTCAACGGGCGATGGAAATGGGCAAAAGAAAACAAGATTTGCTTCAAATGCCTGAAAGGAAGACATAATAAGTTCGCCTGCAAAGCTAAGGCGTGCGGAGTCGACGGGTGCACTTACAAGCACCACGCGCTACTGCACAAAGAAAAGCTAGCGGAAGCCACACTCAGCACTCAAGAGGACAGCGAACCGAACGACACGGCCGCGGCAGTTATGAATGTAACAATGAAGAGAACGCCAACCTCAGTCCTGCTCAAAACCTGTAAAGTAAAGCTCAGGGGACCACGGGGGGAGATAATCACGTACGCTCTCCTAGACGAAGGGTCCACGGTCACATTAATCGACGAAGACGTAGCAAACGAGCTCGCCGACGGAGGACCGAACCAGCCTCTCAACATAAGAGGAATAAACGAACAGAAAAGGATAAACAGCAAGGCAATAAAGATCGAAATACAAGGACTAAGCGAGCACGTAAAACATGAAATAAAAGCTCGCACTGTAAAGAATCTTAAGTTACATCAGCAACGCATACCGCGCGACCTGGGTCGGTACAAGCACTTACGCGCCATACAGTCAAAAATCTGCGTAGAAGAAGCAAAGCCACGCATACTAATAGGGGCCGACAACTGGCATCTAATAGTATCGAGACAGCTTCGCGCCGGCAAGAAGAGGGAACCCGCCGCATCATGGACGAAACTGGGTTGGGTTCTACATGGGTCGGCACCTAGAAGCACAATAATGGGCGAGAACGAAAATAGCGTGCTTCACATATGCGCAAGCGACAAACTATTAGCGAAGATCGTCGAGTCGCATTTCGAAGTAGACTCACTCGGCGTCTCGACGAAACAAAAAGTAAACAAGAATGAAGAAAGAGCAATTGGAATGTTCGAAGCAACTGTTAAAAGAATAGACGGGCACTTTGAAGTCGGCCTACCGTGGAAAACGGACAACCCAGCGCTTCCGGATAGCTACGAATCGGCTCTAAAGCGATTCAACACGCTAGAAAAGAAAATGAATAGGGAACCTGCATTCCAACAAGATACTGCTCAAGTGGATAATCATACAAGAAAAGGGTACGCGACGGAAATCGACGGCAGTGAGACAAATAGTCCAATTAGATGGTTCAAGGGGCCTTCGTTCCTGCGAGAGACTGAACTGAATTGGCCGACGGAACAAGACATAAACATCGAAACTGCACTCACGATCACCAACGATGAAGCGATCGACGATGCTGCACTGCCAGAGCTAATTAGATTTTCGTCCTATAAGATTCTGATTAGAGTGACAGCACTAGTGCAACTAGCCGTCGACCGGTTGAAAACAAAGAACAAGAGTCTTCAACTGGAAGTCAAACACATGCAAGCGGCCGAAGAACGGTGGATTCGACGAGCACAGCGGGATTCATTCAAAGAAGAAATTGCCAGACTACAAAGCAAGCGACTACTACCGAAACACAGTCGTATTAGAAATCTGGACCCCGTACTTTCCAATGGGATTGTGCGGGCGAGAGGCAGAATAGGCGCTCTCAACTCGACAACACCTTCGAACGAGCCGGCAATACTCGACGGGCGACATCCCTTCACGCGTCTGCTCATCGCACACCACCATGAGCAAGCAGGTCATGCGAATAACGAGCGAATCGTGAATGACTTGAGGCAACAATACATCATTCTACACCTCCGACCGACGGTTAAGAAAGTGGCGAGAGATTGTCAGTACTGCAGAGTCTACAAAAGCAACCCGATAACGCCGCCGAGGGGAAACCTGCCTCTAGGAAGACTGGACCCAGGTCATCGCGCCTTCACTTACTGTGGCGTGGACTACTTCGGGCCACTGACAATAACGATCGGCCGAAGACATGAAAAGAGATGGTGCGCGTTGTTCACATGTTTAACAACAAGGGCGGTCCATTTAGAAATTGTCGCATCGCTTTCCACGGACTCAGCCATCATGGCGCTGAGAAGGATGGCTGCGAGAAGAGGCTGGCCTCGCGTTTTGTACTCAGACAACGCAACCAACTTCCGAGGCTCAAATGTGGAGCTCAGAAACGCGTATCAGAAGTGGATACCTGAGCTACGGGACTACGGTCTACAATATAATATGGACTGGCGATTTATAGCACCAGGGGCCCCACATATGGGCGGGGCTTGGGAACGATTGGTGCGTTCAGTGAAGACTGCGTTAAGCACTACGCTTAAGGAAAGGGCACCAAAAGAAGAGGTGCTACAAACACTGATCACCGAGGCCGAGTACAGTGTGAACGCTCGGCCTCTGACGCACGTGTCTGTAGACCCGGACGACGAAGAAGCGATAACGCCAAACCACTTTCTCATCGGGTCGTCGACAGGACTGCCGCATACGGGACCATGTGAAGACGCAGACCGCAACGCTTGGAAGAGATCACAAGCACTGGCGGACCACTCCTGGCGGCGCTGGATAAAAGAATATTTACCGACGCTAATTCCTCGAGGGCAAGCAACGGGCAAGGTACCAGCGTTACAAGAAGGTGACCTGGTGGTGGTGATCGACCACACGTTACCTCGCAACACTTGGCCCAGGGGAGTCGTTGAGCGTGTTTATCCAGGTCCAGACGGCATCATCCGAACGGCGGACATAAGAACGAGAGGCGGAGTGTTCCGGAGACCGGCGACGCGGCTCGCCGTCCTGCGGATAGACAAGGCTGCGAAGGATCTACGCCGGGGGGAGACTGTTGCGGACGGCGACGTATAGTGAATAAGTGTATATATATAGACTGTTAAGGACGTCGACATATAGTGTAATTAATGTGTACGTAGAAACATGTATAGTTAAGAATTACGTATATAAGTAAAATAAGTCGATGTAAATAAAACAGAAACACCGTTACTATACGAGATGGAGCGATGCGTAAGAATAGGAAAGGAATAGCGCACAATATGAAACAGAGATAGCGAACCTTTGTCTTGCATGCGTTAGAACAGTACCGATGCAACATCGCGACCGAATGCACCGTGTTGTAACGGGATCGTCTAAGAAACAATACGCCGCGCCTAACAATAAACGTGGCAATTAGTTTTGAGACGAAATGTAATAAAAGGAACTTTCTAAGGATTGTAACGGCACTCAGAAATCTCACTCGGATCTTAACACTTGTTTAACGATAGTTCACGACAGCTCATCTCAGTACATTTACCGCGTCATTGTAAACTCGTCCGGTTCAATAAATAACAACTACATGGAAAGAAGTCTTTAATATATATAATATACAGTCCACTACTCTGTAGTCAGCTACAGGAGGTTAGTGCTGAATTTTCGTTTATATTAATATAAAATGTCACAAGCAAAGCAATAGCAGCCCACGCAATAGACTATACCATATTATCATCACAAATACCAGCCACAAACGGCCAAAGACCGTAGTTTCCGGTCCGATACAGACCGTGTACTCAGTCAGACCTCGTGTACAATCCATTGACTGAAAATCACATAAAAGATGGATTTATAATCTGTATTCGTATGGAGTTAGGGTTCACAGCTAGGTTTTGTAATTCTCCTTGTATAAGGGTAGGAATAATTTACTGACGATACTATCGTAAAATTTAATTTCATCCTTTTGTGCTTAAACACAAGTGTCATCTCAATTCAATTTTTTACCCGACCGCACCAGAAGGAGGGTTATGTTTTTCGAGTGTATGTATGTATGTATGTATGTATGAATATTTATTTGGCACGCTCTGTAGCCTAAACGGCTTGATGGATTTTAGCTTTAGAGGTGTCGTTAGATTCGTCTCAATTGTGAGAGCGATACTGGGTATGTCAGATATGAATGATAATATCGCATATTTTTGGCGCCGTATTATGTATCTATGTATACATTTTTTTTTCTCAGAACCTAAGAACTGGGGTGTCAAAATAATGGGTTTCATCTATAAAATGCAAATTTATAAATTTATTTACAGCGAAAACTAAAAAAATTGAAAAAAATTGATAAATAAAAGAAAAAAACATAAAACCCTACTGTGTAAACTCATCATCAAACGATTGAAGGAAAACCATCATTGATTTACTCCAGTTACTAACTCTTAATTAGTGGCAACCTTACAGTGTCCTGACGGATTGGTCGTGACGGCACCGTGACGTGCGGCACGGGCCGTAACGATGCGCGCATTATTCGCATTGCGTTGTAATAACTAAAAATCTATTATTATCTATATCTATTGATAAACAGGCATTTGTATTACCTATTATGTCTTATTAAATAGAATAGAATAGGACAGATTATCAATTTATTCTGCCAAATTACAGACTGCAATTCAATTAGAAACTACTGGAACAGTTCTTGATATTAAAAATAATGTTACATCACAGGCTCAGTACAACCCAACTAGGAGCTGAGCAGTACTGTAGTTGTCCTCAACATCCTTATGCGTTGTAATTTTGAATTGGAATGTAAAAAATATTCTTACTATCACGGTAGCTTATATATAAAATGTTTGAATAATTTATCGAACCGAGCGAACCAAAATTTGATCTAGTTAATAACGCGATGTCGGCAACCCTGCGGCTCTGACGGATCGGTCGTGACGGCGGCGTCCGGCACGCGCCGGCACGACGCGCGCGCACGACGGCATTGTCGCCGTCGCCGTCGCCGGGCATTATTTATCGTCGCGCGGTCACGCTCGGCGCGACATGCGCCCCAAGATTGACCCATTTATCCCGCTATTTGTAACGTGCTTTGTTAACCCTTTGTGCATTGTGTCCGCGTCGGATCATGCTTCGAGTCGAATCGGTTTGACTGATAAATGCTGCGTTGAATTCAATGATAAGTCTTGTAGCTGCGAACTGATTCGTCAACGCCAAGACTGGGAGTTAAACTAATATCTAAATTGTTTGAAGTTTTGACAGTTCACTGTCTCAGTGCAAAGTGAGCGTGATGCGACGATATTTACAATAATTTGGGATAGGTCAAGAAATATTTATTGTGATCTTGAAATGATAGGTCACGAAATATTTAATGTGATCTTAAAAACGCTGTCAATATAGGTAGTGACGTTAGTATTAAATTATGTAGTATTGAAGCTTACGAAAGCTTCTAAAATAATTTAGCTTATTTTTTACCAACTTAATCTTTTACTACTATTTTATCGAAAAATACCTGGCTTTTATTGTACGATTTATTATGGTATAGATACCGTAATATAAGTAGGTATAGGCTTTGTGGCTAACCACTTATTCAAAGGTTAGCATCTTTTGGATGCGTCCTGCATGCATCTGATGCATGCAGCAGTCCAACGATAAAAACATGCCCTGCGAAGTAGGACATTGGCCCAGCCAAGTTTGCTACTATGTACAGTAGTGATTGAAGTGATTCCACTAAGCTCCCGGCGGGAAGACGCCAAATATTTATAAAGAAAATAGTAATATTCGTCCGGAATTTTCGGGCGTTATTCGAAATAACTTCATAACGCCGCAGCAGGATAAATACGATTTTTGAAGAGGTCCGCCCGCGGCCTTCCGGCTGCGAACGGAATGTATTGCGTGAGGGTATTTATATAAAATCATTTTTCAGATGTAGCTTTGTCAGGGTATCGGATTGGGATAAAACTATTTTGCATCCATCTGATTCTACTAACTGGATGTATACTTCGATATTTGTCAATGATATAGCGAAGCAATACCATAATTTTGTTACAAACCAAGGTTGGTTAATCCTACATCAAAGAAATCTTTCAAAAATATACTTTACTAGTGGACGCCCGCAGCTTCGCTCGCGTGGAATTAGACATAACAATAGTTTCGTTTACACCTAGTAATATTATAAAAACCTATGTCACTCAGTGAAGATGCATCTTTCTAATGCTGAAAGAATTTTAAAAATCGGTCCAGTAGTTTTTGTGTGAAAACATTACAAACAAATGTTTCCTCTTTATCGTTAAGTTTAAAGATTAACTTTAAAGATTTATTATTATTAAAGATTTATTTATTTATAATATAAGTATAGATAGGTTAGTAGAGCAAAACTGAAAGTGCGACGCATGACATGCTCTTTAAAATCAGTACACAATAGTTTAAGTTTCTTCTTTATCTCGTTGTATTAACATTTATATATTTTTATAATTTATTTTACTTTATTTTATTTAATAAAGTATCATGTGAAACTGCAGCAGCTGGTCGTATTAGGTCACCGTGCTCGATACGGGACGGATTAACCTGTCATTAACCAGTAGGCACAATAATTAACACGGCTCAGTTACACGATACATGACTCCGTATAAGTTATATGTCTTAAGGCTGACGCCAGCGTGTGATCGCTGCATCACACGCTGGCGTCAGCGATTGTGGAGACCGCAGGATTGCGAAAGCGATTGTGCAATCTAAGGGCTCGTTTGGACTGGAACTTCCTTAAGACAATACGCGTTTTGTTTAGTCAACAATTAATATAAGTTTAACTTTCACATAAGATATGACTAAATAGACTATATAAATCAAACTAGATTTCAATTTCTAATTCAGAATTTCCTAATATTTTCACAAAGAATTCTTGCAAGCTGTGCAAAATTTTTTTTATATTATGTTAGGTAGATATAATAATATGAGAGACATTGAAGTGTACCAATCTTGGACCTTAGTCAGGTGAAACATACTCCAAATTCAATGTCAGTTCATCTGCTGTTACAGTAAAAAATATTCTAAAAAATATATCAATAATGCAGGAGGTTTTGACGAACCCCATACTTGCGAAACCACCATACCAAAGAAACCTTGACGTCCATAGGTACGCGCACAAGTCGTTTCGCAAACGTAAGTTATATAACGTACAGATTAACTTCTTTGGGCATATCATAATTACTTGCGCGTTGCACTGCGCTCTATATGGCGAAGATCCTCTTTGGTTGCACCGTAAATACAGTGAACCACACCCATAGTGTATTGTAGAGCACTACAATACATCAGCGAGCAGCGACAATGCGTCAAAGGAAACAAAATACGAAAAAAAATTCAACATATTTCATATCCATATCTTAATATAGGTATATATTTCTTGTGTACGTGTGTATGACAGTGAACTCCTCCTAAACAGCTGGAGAGATGTTGATGAAATTTTTTGTGTGTGTTCAAGGGGATTCGAGGATGGTTTAGATTCACAATTTGGTCCATTGGAAAATGTTTTTAAACACAATTTTAGTATTTTTATTTTTAACCATCGTTCAATGAATGTCACTTTGTAATCTATATATATATAAAAGGAGAAGCTGACTGACTGACTGACTGACTGACTGACTGACTGACATATCAACGCAGGGCCTAAACTATAAGGGCTAGAAACTTGAAATTTTGCACAGGGGTTCCTTTTATAACGTAGGGGAGCACTAAGAAAGGATTTTTGAAAATTCACCTCCTAAGGGGGTAAAACGGGGGTGCAAAGTTAGTATGAAACTTTGCCGTTTTTGAAGTCAAGTGGGCAACCCGAACGCGGGCAGACGTATCTCTACGCGAGCGAAGCTGCGGGCGTCCACTAGTTTCATATAATTTTCATTCAACCTTTAACATTTTGCGCATTTTTCAAAGCGCAGTGAATACAAGTAATATTTGTAGTTGTTTGTAAGATTCATAGAACCTTAAAAAATGAAACCATTCTCAAGCATTTTTGTAACATGGTGTGGTTAAATTTTAAATTTAACATAGAAATGTGTTTAGCGATGATTATTGACTTTTTACACGTTTATGTAGTTGCTGATAAAAGTTTTCTAGAGGCAACCTAGAGCTCTTAGATCTTCTTCGTCTTTTGACGAGACTCTTATCAATCTTATTCTGTTGTTATTAAGTTCTGTCTCGGTTGCATTCGTTAGCAAGGAATGGCAACTTAAATCCATAAATAAATACAAAATGGTATCCAGCGAGAAAATAGCTTATCGCCTATCGCATGTGGCTCCTGGAGATCACGCCAATAAATCCGATGCCACCCATTAGCAAGCGCGATTTCTGTTCTGCAGTAAAACTCTCGAGTTGCGACATGTTTGCCTTTATGGTGCGCATTGGATTTTATTTTTTAATGGCCGCAGTATTGATTCTGTAATAAGTCACTTTGCACTTTGTATTTTTCTGCTGGAAACGAACTTCTGATAAGTAACACTTTACATATAGTATTATGCAGTCTCCCTTAGCACAAAATTAAGTTTCTGTTTCAAATAAGTTTTCCGTTTCTACATTCATATGCCTTCAGCATGCGATGTGGTTGAACGTTCACTTGGCAAGAGTGGCGAACTAAGGGTTCGTTCCGAAAGGAATCGTGCACAGGTTGGCCACTAACCCCTCCACCAATCCGCATTGGAGCAGCGTGGTGGAGTATGCTCTAGACCTCCCGCAGCAGTGTCTGTGGGGGAGACCCTAGCCCAGCAGTGGGACGTCTATGGGTCGCAGCAAAGACTCAAGACACGTGGATTACAGCCAGATGTGTGACTGCCCTTGGTGAAATTAAATAAAATTTAAATATAGATAATATCATTATTTATTAGTGACACTGCAAATTGTATTTAATAATCTCAGAATAGAGAACTAGGTATGTTATTAATAAGTGACATTTGTAATGATAAGCGACTTAATTTTATATTTACCACCTATTGTACATAACCTTATCATACAAATAAATAAATTGATTGATTGATTGACTAAAATGGTAACCGTTAACCACATCATTAATAAGAAATATTTAATTTATGAAAGAAAACTTTAAAAAATGTCCCTTAAAGATTTCACGCAGTGTGCGAAGAAATTACAATCACAACTTACTTTCAGGCGTGCGAAATCAGATCAACAAGTAGATAGATGGCGTCCCATGATTTACGACCGGCAGGACGGAGTGATAACATTGTGGCCATTTTTTATGCTTCTCGGCGTGGCAGGGGCCGTAACGGTAGCGGGAAGCGATATCCTTGGTTTTCTTCGAAGAAACCCAGTTCAGACGGAATTATTATCTTTTGCTTACTTAAAAAAAAAGTACTTTTTTATTTAGACTACTTATAAAAAAGTATTACCAAATTCTTTTTTATAAGTCCTTTTCAATGAAACATAAAACAATCATAAACAACTCAATGTTTTTTTAACTTTAAAAACTAAAAATAGTTCCTAAACAAACAACGAACATAGTTTTTACTTTTAAAGCTACAATATTTTCACATCGCTCGGGGTATGACAAGTCAACGTATCATTCTTTCGTAAATAAGAGGCTCAGATAAGAGGTTATAACAAGGATATTGCTTTTTCAGATTACGATCAAATAGAACCCTTTGCAGTAGTTGGAAGGGAAAGTTTCTGTTGTAATTTACACTCGAAAAAATCCCACAAATTATGGTCTTAGGGTAGATCTTTACCGATATCACCGCGTACATATTAATATAAATACAGGTCGTTTGAAACAAAGGAGAAAGCAGTATAAGTAGTGTGTGCGCGACCTTATGAAGAATAAAAAGAAGTTACTCTACGATTTTTGGCATACTAATCAATGACAAATTAAATAATTTTTGGCATACCAAGCATGGTTTAAAGGATTATTGGCATTCTAATTCAAGACAGTTTGAACAATTTTTGGCATTAAATATGTGCCAGTTGGTCAGTGAAAACAACAATTTGCGATTCAGATATCATGTTCGTAGCTGTTTTTAGAAGCTTTTATTTAACTTCACTCGTATGTATCTTGTATGTCCTGGAATCTTGGAATCAGTATTTCACCCACTTCCACTGAAGCTATCGAGCTGAAATTTGGCACACATATTTGGTTCCGATGACAATGCACGAAAATAAGAAAAAAGCTATAAAAAGCTTTTTTTAAAAAAAAAATATTTAATAATTTTTCAAGGATTTAACTCGACCACTTTCAAGAGTTTTCAAATGTTGTGTGGATTTATCCACAGAACAGATTTATCCAACCTTAAGTTGGCCAATGCATTGATGAATTTGGCCAAACATTTTTATCTTTGTGAGTTTGGTCATAGTTCGGTTTGGATAATCTGTTCACAATATTTTACTACTGTGAAAGTTCTTGTATTAGTTTTCATTTAGGTACCTCTGGTACCTAACTTTACTAATGCTCTGTTCTTATAATTATTTTCTTATCGTTCACTGGGTACGCGCTTATCGTTACCAACATCACTCAATTCTGAAACTAGCGTAGCGTTCGTAGCGGTGCGATGGAAGATAGCACTTCAACCAAGTTTCCTATCGAAGCAATTAATCTTAATCAAACGCGTATATTAGAGCGCATGTCCCTGAAACTCTGATCAGAATATTAATAATAATATACCTAGAATATTAAATTGGTATCGGTAACGTAAACTTGGGTTCAAGGAGTTTATTGAGTACGCTATCAACGAAGCTAGTTGATAGCGTTTTTAATCAATTTACCAATGTTCATTTTAACAACACCTGCCTATATTCTATTTTGAATTTTAACGGCTTAAAAAAAAACATAATTCTGTCGTGGAGTCACCCGCAATTAGACAGCCTAAAATGGATTTTTCTTCCGTTCTCATTCGTACAAAACTCAATAATTCTTCTCAAAAAGCCAGTTAAACTATTTCTACTACGCTGAGATAAATAAACCGTACTCCATTCCACGATGCTTTACAACAAACGAAGTATTAGCAATTCGATGCCAACAGGGCCGCAACAAATTCTCATTCGCACATGCCGAACCGACCTTTACCTATCTTTTTGCGTGTCAGCCCTACTTAAAGTCTTTGAACAGCGGGCCGATACTGTATCTCCGATTGTAGCGAGTGTAGAATGGAACATACTGCCGTATATGGCTCGGGCGGGCTTCCTTAAAGAGGTAGCTGGAATGGCCGACGATGCCAAATACGTCCGCGACTGGACGGCCTGCGGTGACACCGCTTTCGAAAGGGCCGGTTGTGTTTATCTCTTTATTGTCATGTTGCCCTGGTACTTAGTTGCTAATGTAAGAGTGGCCGCCTTTAAAGACTAAAGAAAATATAGAGGACTATTTAATCATACGTCGATTCAATGTGATCGAAAGAGTTGAGCAACGACGAGCGCGGTCGGTTTGTGGATGGGTGACCGCTATTGGCAAAATTTCATGGACGCTACTGTGCTTCGGAGGGCACGTAAAGCCGTCGGTCCCGGTTGTATTCAATGTTGGAAACAGTCGTTAAGCCTTGTCGAAGACCTTCGGGTGGCTTGAGAACATTCGACACTGGGTTGGCCACTAACCCCTCCCCCAATTGAAGTAAGCAGCACCGGTTTCGTTACAATTTCTTGAGCCCTTGGACCATCGGTTGTAAGCGTAAGATATCATATCGTCGGAGACCTAACATTTTCCGACGATCGGGTTAGACACTCCAGACACAGATTAGAGAGTTGAAACATAAAATCCGAACACTTCCCACGTCTTACACGCCCTTGTATCACCTCTTTTAACTGTTCTGTGCTTGTATCCATTGTATCAATGAATTGTGTCAACCACAGAGCAAACAATTCGTATGTGTCAACTGCGACAAAGGTCATTGTACCACTCTCAGGTCTTTATCAATGAAGGTACAATCGGAGGTGCTAACTGGTACAAAATGCCTCGGTAGGAGGCGCCCAATTAGCATCTACCGCAACCGGTTGCCGTGGCAACGCGGCACTGCTAAACAAACTGATTGGGTTGGGACTATGACCGGACTAATTGGTGAACGAATGAAACTGTATTAGCGGACCTAATTGATGAATTAATATTATATTTTCCAGCTATTTTGCATGCTAATATGATTGCGACGTGTCGCTGGTTTTCAGTGGTACTTAATGCGTTGATTAACGCAACATTGTAGCGTCCATAGCCCAATGGCTCGCGTCGATTCAGTGTGATCGTCTTGGGGATGGGTGACAAAATTTCATATCCGCATCCGTGCTTCGGAGAGTACGTTAATCCGTCGGTTCCGGTTGCTTTTAATAAAACAACAGTTACGCCTTGTTGAAGACCTGCGAGTAGCTTGAGATCATTTGGCGCTGGGTTGGCCGCTAACCCCTCAACCAATTCGCACTGGAGCAGCGTGGTGGAGTATGCTCTAGACCTCCCGCAGCTCAGGCGGTGGGAGAGGTCTCTCCACTGTCGGGCACGGGTCCGTGCCCGACAGTGGGACGTATGTGGGTTGTAGTATCGCTGCGACCCATAGACGTCCCACTGTTGGGCACGGGTCTCCTCTCAGAATGGGAGGGATTAGGCCTTAGTCCACCACGCTGGCCAAGTGCGGATTGGCAGACTTCACATACCTTCGAGAACGTTATGATGAACTCTCAGGCATGCAGGTTTCCTCACGATGTGTCCTTCACCGTTATAGCAAGTGACATTTAATTTCTTAAAACGCACATAACTTAGAAAAGTCATTGGTGCGTGCCACTGGGGTTTGAACCCGGACCGCTCGAGTGAGAGGCGAGTTCGATAGCCGCTGGGCTGTCACCGCACCGGTTGTAGTATAGCTTATAATTATTAGTACGATACTAACTGCTATTAACTAGTACCTACGATACCTACTAACTCCTATGAACTGTCGGGCACTAAGAGGTTGTTATTAATTTGTTTCAGGCATGCTGAGGTCCACCTGCGATCGGCCAGACCACGAACGTGAGTACTATAGAAAGTTATTATTTTGTTCGTTGCACGATAACTCAAGCAGTCCGACTCAGTCATACGTATTTACATACCGTTCAATTACCGTGAATCAGTCCTAACAACCTAACTCTGGGTCCCAGATATAATTCTGACCCAAACAGATAACAAATAGGACAAAAAATAGAATTAAACAACCTTTTTTGTTTTCTCCTAGAACCTAAGCTTAAAAATTGCATTTCCTTTAACACATTACACAACAGAAACACTAATAAATATAGAAATTATATTTTATTAACAAATAGCGGTAAGAAATACATAGAAAGACGTACGTATATACCTAGTATTAATGTTATAGTATATTGTATAATGTTTTTAATTGAGATATGTATGAGAAATAGGAATAGGAATGTATAAAGTAAGACTTAGATATTAATAGATAATAAAATAAATTTTAATATATTAATATAAGAATAAAGGTCCACGAGAACTGATAAATACCGGCTGCCGACAAACTAAAATTTATATATTAACTAAGTACCTTTTTAACGGAAATAAATAAATAAAAAAAAAGACTTCTGAAGAAATCTGATAAAAACGTCCCATCTCGCTTGCTACACCGATATCCAATGTAGCAGTCAAATGTCATATCGGCCCTATCAATATCTGTCTAGTGGCAGGTCATCAGGCCCCCACTGACCGATACTCTGTTCACGCTTCACGCTTGACATGATATTCATAACGGGGCGTCAATATCGGATGCCCCTTTGACTTCACATTACTGAAAAAGTTGTTACAATTTTATAAAGGTTTTCTGTCACCAGACTACCTATAAATATAAATATCTTGGACATTCTCACACACGGCCATCTGACCCCAAAGTAGGCGCGAGCGAGCCTGTGATATGGTTGTAGAGTTATGCTGATATACATACATACATAGATATTTTAAATACATACTTAAATAGATAACATCCAGACACAGAACAAATACAAGTGTTTGTCACACGAATATTTGTACCTATAAAACTAAGTTATTTAACACTGGCCGTAAATAAAATCAAAGAAAGATATAGACGAACGGACGAATAATCCAATTTCTTAGCTAATAAAGTGAACAACACTGTAGATGTAGATAGACACATAAAATTTAAAATTAAGGATTTCATTTCCTCGCCAAAAACCGACAGTAGTACGTACCTACCTACTTAACCTGTCCATCAAAGAACTTTTCCAAAAATAAAAAACAAACACGAACCTAACTGATTGGCGTTGAAAAACAATTAAGACAAGTCTATGGTACGAACGAATGTACTTCCAAGCGGTAAAAATTTAATAACCTTAGCGTTTTTGCGATGCGAGCCACGTATTGGTATCCAATTGCCGAGGGAACTTGTAAAAGAGCTCTTAATGTAAAGCATTAGAGTCGAAGTTGGGAACAACAAAGTTAGTTTTCAAGTGAAAGCACTAGAAACTCGACTAGTTGACTGCAGCTAAACTTTTAGCTTAGGGCTTGTTCATACGAGACTTTATTTAGCTGTAGAGTTAGTCGACTTTCGGACGTTCTGATTTTCCGAGATGTTATTAAAATTATTATTTCCTGAAGCAAAAGTGCCAAAAATAGCTGCTGTTTTCTTCTTTAGAGTGGTACTACACTTTATCCAAAGGCCAAATTAATTATTCAATATCAAGGACCATAAAAAAATAGTTCAGGTCAATATCGAAAGCTGTATGTTCTTATACATTCTCTAGAACTTGTTATCCGTTTAATTCCAAATTTATTTCGGCGCCGCTGCTCAGACGAATGAATATATTTTTATCATCTTTTATTAACATTTATATACATTTTATATACATTAATAAGTTTGTTTTTTTTACTTAAAAAAATTACATAAAACTAGCTGACCCCGCAAACGTTGTTCTGCCATATGAAATGTCAAAGTGACGCGACGCTTCACCTCAATAAAATGCGGTTAAAAATAAAAATACTAAAATAGTGTTTATAAAACATTTTCCAGTGCACCAAATTGTGAATCTAAACCATCCTCGAATCCCCTTGAACACACACAAAAAATTTCATCAACATCCATCCAGCTGTTTAGGAGGAGTTCACTGTCATACACATGTACACAAGGAATATATATATTAAGATATATATAGACTAGCTGACCCCGCAAACGTCGTATTAAGATGTCATAAAAATAAAAACGCCCAGTGTAAAACCGGCCTTAGCGATCACTCGCCGCTGTCGCGCGCGTCCAAACCCGATTCAATGTAAATGTATGAAGAATTTATTACGAAGCGGCACCGCTTCCGCAATTACCCGGCGTACCATCAGGTTTGAGCTCGGGAAACTTTCCGCTACCCCAACTAATGCTGTGAGCTTGTTAAGGACTTAAATCAAACTTTTTTTTCGTTTTAACCGTCACGAAAGGCTTGGGTACCTTCATACGATGCAATACTTATAGGTAACGTGTATAACTATGAATCCATATTAATATTATAAATGCGAAAGTAACTCTGTCTGTCTGTGTCGCTTTTACGCCAAAACTACTGAACCGATTTAAATGAAATTTGGTACACAGATAGTCTAGAGCCTGAGAAAGGACATAGGCTTTTTATTTGGAGAAATGTGTTGTAAGGGGTTGAAAAGGGGGTTGAAAGGTTCTATGAAAGGTTTGTCATTTTCAGAACTATAAGCTTAAAAATTATATTATAGGCTGTTGATTAGATATAAAAAAATATGGCATTCAAAGTTTGTAAAAATTTTGTAAGTGTGTAAAATAAACATGTATTATTATGTCTAATTCCACGCGAGCGAAGCTGCGGGCGTCCACTAGTATAAAATATACTTATATACATATAATACCTATAAATATTTCTAGACAGCCCAGACTACGTCGACAGGGGCGCACTGAAAACCAGCAGCTGAGGTTCTATGCCAAAGCATAAGCGGCGGGCGGTCCAATTTTTACACGACAGTACCTAACCTAGATTCACCACGGCGACAATCAGACGCCATATTGTCAAAATGAAAACAAAAAAAATATATTAAGTATATCGATTCAAACCAAGGAAACGAATTCAACGTTCCGTCCTCACGAAGCGTTCCTTTACACGGTAACGTTGATGCGTACGAATGAGCGCGCTCGACTCAGCTCGGCTCGTTCGCAAAGCGTGCCCAACTTGATGCGTACGAATGAGCGCGCTCGACTCAGCTCGGCTCGTTCGCAAAGCGGGCCCAACTTTGGAAACCGCTGGCGCGATCGGCGGTACAATGGTACAATAGCTGGTAAACTGGTAACATAATTTAATTTCTCCGGTTACGGCGTATGAACGCTCGGGTGAGCCCTGGCAGAGCTCGCAACTCTAAACTGAACTGTCTCCCAACGAAACTCGCAGATGTAGTAAATATAGACTCAAAGTACAATATGCATACCTACGAGAAAATTATTACTTTGACAGGATTCATGGGATATGTATTCAATTTGGATATTAAGCTCACAGTAGATATATTATCATGTCCTACTCATTTAAGTGTACCTCGATGACCGATGACAGATTGGCAGCGTTACATTTATTACGAGGGAATCATGAAGAATTTTCATTCTTTCAATGAATTCACTAATCGTGTTGTCTTCATGTTATGGTACGTAACATTTTAACTATGTAACTCACAAGAAATCCCTACGATTCGAAGCTACGTTCTCTGATGCTGCTTCTGAAAAATAAATCAGCAGGCAGTAGCGTCCTCCCGTGTATTATGTCATTCAACTACAGACACTACTCGTATTTGCTAAACGCCGTGACGGAATCCAAATGCTTGTTAAGTGAGGTACCTTCACTGGTGGAACTCCTACTCTGAGGCTCTGAAAGAAGTGATAGATATACAAATTCGCTGGTAATTGAGGTCAGCTTTCAGTGCATATGTCACACCAAAGTAACTTTCTCTTATTCTAAAACAAAGCTGCGGCATTACAGCCTCGATAAAGTCCGCCCAGCAACTGTGACAGACACAATACAAAGTTGCTAAAGCCCAGACTATACGAGTACAATCAGAAATAATTCATGAACTGGAGAAAATCATAAATTATTCCATCATATAAAAAAACTGTACGTTAAAACAAATATTTTATTTATAATATAAACAACTTTCTTGACGCCAATACAAGAGATATACAATTTCTACCTATCAAACCCTAGTTGAGTGGGGAAAATTAGGTGAAAAAATAGGGTCCATGCAACCGATAGAACTTTTTATGGATATAAGATAGGAAACGAGTTTGCATCACCACCCATCCGCTGTCTCCCGTGACAAAGGTGACCGACTTTGTAGAAGACTCAAATATGGACTTAATTTTCTCCAGCCCCCAGCTTCCTGAACACAGCTAGTACGCTCCATGCCATATGCCAGTCGTCCTCCCGCAGCTGTGTTTGTGCTGGAGACCCGTGCCCAGCAGTGGGACGTCTATAGGTCGCAGCGACTTGCCAAAAATTTGCTCGCGGATCTTGGTATAAGAATCAAGACGTTTTAAAATAAAATCTCTACTTCAAATGGATATCTTCGAACGGATCTCAATATTCTTCCGGACTTTGATTACTTGTCAAAATGGTAATCAAAAGTTTCATAGATACCTACTGTAATCAGGCCTAATCTCGGTACACAACACGGCCAGATATTATCCCATTATGCAGCCTATCTTGTAACCTCTCGCCGTCAATAGCCGAGATTTTCTAACAACTTTCCCAATTTCCTGTAATAATACCCACCGTCTCCTCAAATTGAAGCCTCCGTACCGCCATGATTAATAGCGTCGTGTTATCTAACGAAAATATGGACTGTATTATTGAATATTTGCTCGGTTGCCGGTGTTGTGATAAATATCGTGGACATCACACACGGCCATCTGACCCCAAACTAGGCGTGAGCCTGTACTATGGGTGTCAGAGACTGATATACTTACATATATTTTTTAAATACATACTTAAATAGATAATATTAACATCCAGACACAGAACAAACACAAGTGTTCGTCACACGAATGTTTTTCCTGAGTGGGATTCGAATCCACGACCCCTGGCGCAACAGGCAGGGTCACTACCGATTGCACCAACGGGCCCGTCTATGTGATGGTGACGGTAGATTCAGTATCCATCTTATTATAAGCAATCCTTACTTATATACAGATGGGACAGTGTGTTTGTCGGTTTGTCCTTCTGCCATTCCTAAACGGAATAATGGAACGATGTGATTTTTGTGTTAAACAAAACACTATGATTTTAATCGATTAACTTTTGATTTGATCGACTATCAATCAAGTTTTAATCGATTTACCGAAGTTTTGATTGTGTTTTGATCGTTACAACTGTGGTAGATCTTGATTGGTGGTAATTTTGAATATTTTAAATAAGGCCTAGAGAATTCCGAAGAGACGTGAAGTACCTACCTAACCAAAAATATAGTTGGTCGACACAACATTGCGAGACTAATACCATAGACCAAGGTTTGAAAATAACCAATGATCGGAAGGTGATGCTTAGTAATTTTTATTGAAGATAGTTATTATAACTCCTTACAGTGTTAACCTTTATATCTCCCTGAAGTTAGCGCTCTGAAAATAATTTTATTACTCAAGATAAAATCAAGGCGCTTTAGAACATCTTCAACCTTTTGTCTCGCTAAACATTCTCCATTGAGAGCGTCATAATAGCGAAATATATAATTATAAAGAGCATATTCTATTTACGATATAGCCCGGCCGAGTAGCGACAAACTTCGAAGAATTCACCAGACTCCTTTATTTAACTGGAAGCAATATCAATATAAATTCTCATTTGAAACAAGCTTTAAACGTTCGTAGAATGAAATGAAAAAAGACACTCAACAGAAACGACTACCTGAATTACTTTCTGTTTAACGAAGGGCAATGTCGTTAAGACGACGGAGTAGGGACCGGTTTAGGCACTTCGTAGACGGCCGGTTTTCGATAGTAAGCTTGCAAACTCGGCCGATCACGTACCATCGACTAACCGTAGGGCTATGAGGCCTATGAGCTCTTCGATAGTATTAATATGTAGACAAAAAGTTGCAATTCAAACATCTGAACATAAATATCTGTGCTTTGAAGAACCTCCACACACCAAACCAGAAAAAAATAATTGAACTTACAAAAAGATTAAGTGTTCAACAAAAATCGATAATCTTATTCGAACAGATCGCATGCAAGATATCGATGGCCCATCAAAGCTTGTCTACTCTACGCCTAAGGATGAGAGAAGCCCGATTTAACGTAAAAATTCCCTTATCCGTATAACGATCGGACATTATTTCCTGAGATTGGGAGCCGAAGTGAATTTGCATTATTTTTTATCGTTTACACGGCTGACACTTGATGTTCAGAATTTTCTTTGTAACGCAGAACAATGAACGATGAATAACAGTTTTACACTGTAAAGGATGTTTTTCTTGGCGACAGGCGGCGTGAAAGAAAAATTACTCTGTTATTGTCGTAACGTAACATCGACGTTTTTGCTTGTTCGAGCCGTTCGTAGTACATTGCTCCATTAGCCCGTATTTATAAGCCGAGCGTCTTACCGTGGTCTTACCGAACGGTTAATAGTGCCTAAACACGTCACTGACACGGCCCGTTGTGAAAAGCAATTCATCAGGTATTGTTGCTGACGTGAACAAAGCTGGAATAAAGGTTTTCTTTTCAGGTATACTTCTTAGGTTATTTGGAAACACACTGGGTTTAGTAAAAGCGTCTACACCTAACGTTGCTTTTCAGTTGCTCATTGTTGAACACGCGCCTTTCAGATGAAACGTATTTAATTACCCACACTGCCTACTAAGAAAAGGGTCCTAGACAGTGTTCACAAAACATAGAAAATTAATCAAAATTACAAAACTTAAGTTATGTTAGTCTTCATAAGTTTTAATTTAAATTTAATTTTCATTCTAACATTTAACTACTAACGAATACACGTACCAAAATACAAATAGCGTGTATTTTTTCTCGCCCTTTCTCACTCTTTCTCAATCGGTTTTAATCGCCCATCCTCTTCTTCGTCACGAACGTTGCATGCTGCGTGACGCATTATTGCGTCACGGATGTGTCACATCCGCTTCATCCGTAAAAATTTTACCCTCATGCGCCTAAAGAGGTTTCACTTCTAATAACGGGTTGCTGATACAAGATTTTAATTTTGATTCTGCATGGTGCGTTATTAGTTCATGTAATGTTATTAATTATTGCAATAATCATAAATCTGATAATGATAATCAGGTTAGAATATCTATATATATAAAAGGAGAAGGTGACTGACTGACTGACTGACTGACATATCAACGCAGGGCCTAAACTATGAGAGCTAGAAACTTGAAATTTTGCACAGGGGTTCCTTTTATAACGTAGGGGAGCACTAAGAAAGGATTTTTGAAAATTCACCCCCTAAGGGGGTAAAACGGGAGTGCAAAGTTAGTATGAAACTTTGCCGTTTTTGAAGTCAAGTGGGCAACCCGATCGCGGACAGACGTCGTTAATGGGTCTAATTCTACGCGAGCGAAGCTGCGGGCGTCCACTAGTCTTTGATAAGCTCACAAATACATCTGGTTCGCCACTAAACCTCTTGAAAATCGGAAGCCTGTACTGTTGTTTTATTAATGTTTTTACCCTGACTTCGCTCCCCTTCCGGGTCTTTTGGGAATCGGCTGAGACGTCGGTATGGACTCGTCTGGCTATTCACATAAGTTACCGAAGCAACGGAAATAGCTTAGAAATGAATAAATGACGATTTGATCATATTATTATTTCATAAAAAAGCTGAACACAATTTCATTTTGATGCTCGCTCGCTGCGACCACTGTTGGGCACGGGTCTCCTCTCAGAATGGGAGGGATTAGGCCTTAGTCCACCACGCTGGCCAAGTGCGGATTGGCAGACTTCACATACCTTCGAGAACGTTATGATGAACTCTCAGGCATGCAGGTTTCCTCACGATGTTTCCTTCACCGTTATAGCAAGTGACATTTAATTTCTTAAAACGCACATAACTTAGAAAAGTCATTGGTGCGTGCCACTGGGGTTTGAACCCGGACCGCTCGAGTGAGAGGCGAGTTCGATAGCCGCTGGGCTGTCACCGCTTCATTTTGATGCAATAAACATTAATTGCTAGAAAATAAACAATATGAATGATAAATTTATTGAGTTATTTAATTAATTAGTTTTTGGTGTGAGCCTTCGAAAACTTATTTCGATTGATCTAAACGTGTGGTTCAAAGTTCAATACAACTTTCATAACATAAAAAACTGAAAACAGTCGAACATATTAATGAATAATTTAATTTAAAGTAACTGTTTCTCTGTTAATGATACCATATACCATAGTATACATTTTAATAGTAAGATTGTAATAATCGATATTTTACATTTAGAACCTGAACTCTGTATATTTTTATGTTCCTCTCAAATTCACCAGCGTAAATCACTTATGTGTATGGTATTGGTATGTGTAATTTCATCCACCAGGCGTGACCTCTCAATTGGTCGGCGGATCGTGTACGCAAAAGCCATTCTTCGCTGGCCGATATCATTACGAGCACCCGAGGATTCGTTGCGCTTGTAATTCGCTGGCGCGGTATTCGATACCCGATTGAGCGTCCTTATCGATATTTAATGCTTTTGCAGTACTTTACCGCTATTTAGTTTGCGTTATCATTACTGCCATATGCCTATTGGGTTTTAATATTTTTGAAGTGAAACTTCTTTAGGCGCATCATGGTAAAAAATTTTACCTACGGATGAAACGGAAATGCGTCACGCAGCATGCAACGTTCGTGACGAAGAAGAGGATGGGCGATAGAGAGAAAGTGAGATAGTAATAAAACAACAAGACTTTCAAATGAATATTTATATTCATTCTTTTTTTGTGTATATTTGAATATTTCGCCAAAGAAGTTTCACTTCTGACATGTGTACTTTGTACGCACGCACTTTTTTTTTAATACTTATCGAATGTTAATTTGATAATTGTTTATGGTGTGGTCAAGTCTTCAATAGTATTATCAAACTGGAAAGGGTGGTGAATAATCTTAGCTTTATTATTCATTTGTGAGAAAAAGTCAAGTCGATCCCTAATTACAGAAAAACTGGTAGGCGCACAAATATTAAAAAAAAAAAGAATCAAAGAAATGAAGTTAAATAGAGATCCAATCAATCGTTGTAAAATAGCTGCTACAATTTCAACTTTTTGTTATGCCAACGTCAATAAAAATACGGGTAAAACTCGATTACTGGGGACATCGTAAAGTGGTGAAATACTCATTTCGAATAATTTCAATTCGTCCTTTCAAAGTTCTCCACCTCGCTTATTTCGTATAAAAAGTCGGAAACAAATCATCGTACTCGCGCAAAATCCGAACGCAAATTCCAACTTTTCTAAAATATTCACTCGATTCCTTCGAAAAAAAAAAACCAGCGGCGAAGTTTATTGTATCGGAATGAGAGTTCGGAGTTTATCTTGCCGTCCGCCCGCGGCACTAACTTAGTTGCGAACTTCGATGAAATAATATTATCATTCCGGTTGCTTGTAGTCTCGTAAATAGGTATAATTAAAACGGCGAGTTTTCGGTACGTTTTGTTCTCTCCTATGCTATGTTTCTACCTATCTTTAATTAATCGATTTACTTCTGAGAAATCCAAATCCAATTAAACTGGTTTTTAACTCTCGGATCACTCAACCTTCACCTAGTACCTACAAATAAATAAAATACGGGCCCGACCGGGATCCGACATACCCGTCAGTCAGAGATAAACGACTATGTCGGCGTCCTCTTCATCGGTTACTTTGTCAGTAACTCACATCATCATCAAGTTGTAACTCACTTAACTATTCAATCCAAACTAATATTATAAATGCGAAAGTAACTCTGTCTGTCTGTCTGTCTCGCTTTCACGCCGACATAAAGATAGTCTAAAGCCTGAGAAAGGACATACTCGTACGTACCTTTTTAATCGGTAAAAAGTGTTGGAAAGGATTGAAAAAGGGGATGAAAGGTTGTATGAAAGTATTGTAATTTTCATAATAAATGCTATAAGCATAAAATTTATATTTTAGGCTGTTGATTAGATATGATAAAATATGGCATTCAATGTTTGTAAAAATGTTATCCTTAAGGGTGTAAAATAAACATAAGGGGATAACACATAAGAATTAATATAAAACGCAGTACGTAGGTATTTGTAGGCTTATTCCTAGTTCGTAATGACATTTCCTACAATGTACGTTGCCGCGGATGGGTGACCGCTAGTGGCAAAATTTTATAGGCGCTACCGTGCCTCAGAGGGCTCATGGTGAAAATATTCGCTGAGCCTTTTCGAAAACCTTCGGGTGGCTTGAGAGCACGTGAAACAGGGTTGGCTACTAACCTATCCACCAATCCGTATTGGAGCAGTGTGGTGGAGTATGTTCTAGAACTCCCGAAGATTTGTCTGTGGACCCGTTCCCAGCCGTGAGACGTCTATAGGCTGTAGCTTACTTTACGGGCGCTATTCACCCCCTTGCCACTAAATTAAAACAAAATTTACCTTTCTGTACGTATAGGTTTTCTTTTTTCTTCATTTCCCAACTAGGTAAACATAAACAATTGAACATCTCTAACTTAAATTAAAACTAGACTCTATTTGTTCCCGCCAAAAAACAGGGAATTCGTTCGCCATCTTGGATGCGTTGCCATCCGCCAGCGCCTTTATTACATGAGCGTCAGTTAATTGTTCCAATTAACTAAGTAAAGTCGTAAACCTTTTTCTCTATACAACATTTCCCTTAAATAAAATCGACTTTATTACAGACTGTTGTCTCGAACATAACGGTGCTCGACGAAATGTCCCAACTTTACGTTATCCAACAATTTTACTAGCAGCTCTTTATTCCTCGTGATGTACTCGAAAGCTTTAAATTAGAATTTAATCTCTCATTAAATTATTTAATTCAATATAGGAATACAGGACACAAAAACTATAATTGAGTTTAAAAAAATACAGATCTCATTTTCCTTGTGCGCAGAATATTTGCAAAGAATACTCGTTGTACCAACTTCTTGGAGGTTCCTTAATGACGCTTCTAGAAAATATTTCGAAATAAATTTTGTGTTTAACCAAACTAAAACAGTAGTGAATAACACAGAATATATCAAATATGCTTCGATAGATAAGTGAGTGCGCCTAACACTTTATTAGGAGAGCAGTGTAGTCTTCGACTCGATATGGACTCAAATTGTTGAATTTTTCGCTCGACTAAACGCGCTTTTGTTCAACTTTATCGAACATTCAGAACTCAAGGTCAATGCTACTCGTGTACTCGTTAACTATACTTCCACATAGTTGAAAAAGAGCTATTCCCTTTTTTTTCGTTCAAAATTACCTTTGAAATGCAATTCCGATAATATTGCTTTGTTAGCGGCGGGCTGCGCATGCAGTCGACTCTAATGAGCCTCAATGGTGCAAGTTCCTTTGAAACTTGCCGTTCGTTGCGCTATCGATGTCTGCATGATGCATGTTCTACTAATATCTACGTAAATATTAATAAATGTAGCGTTAGTTATGATAGTTTCAGCCATTTTGCGCTGTAAAGGAATTGTTTTTAAACTATGTATTTGATGAGAATAACAATTATCTATTTACTTTACCCCTTAGTTGCTAAGGTTCAGTGTGACTTTAGAAGCACTAAAGCACTTCGTTTACTAAACAAGAACAATTGGTACTTGCTGCGTGACCATAATCTTTTTAGTACCTGTTTAAAATTTAATTCTCACAAAACAATACAGAGTCTTTGTAGACAACATTTTGCTTACAGCCTTTTGATCTTTATCTTGCTCTTATTACAAACTCCGCATAGCCAAATAATTAACCTAATAAGGAACTTATTAACGAGGGCAATGTTTTAATTTGAGGCAACAACCGATCGATCGCTGCCCGCTGCGGGCGTTCGCTGCGAAGTTTTCTGTCTTGGCGTGCCTCTGGGAGGAACCATTACCCTTCATAATTACTTTATTTATATTATTTTATGTTTGTAGATTCCCAACACAGACACGTATAACGGCTGTATATCACTGGCTAAGTGTATTCAATCCATCAGCCTTTTAATGTCCATTGTAGGCCCCCTTACGCCACAAGATCGGGAAGACCGGAATCTGTGATCTGTGAATGCAAAGATTTCCCGCTGTCTTCTTTAATCAAGTTAGTCAGTATTCAGGAAGCAAATATTTTCAAATCGCAATTAATCTTTTCAATTTATGTCCAAAAACCTCTTTTTAACAAACTGAATGCAAAGCGAGCAAGTACCACATCTCCAGACGCTCAATTGACATCAAAAAAGAGCATTGATATCACAAACTGATACGAATTTACGATTAGATTAGGTATAGTTGAAGTCCCAATCGAAGAAAATTGAAAATCACCATGCAAATATTCAGTTACTGTAATTGATTGACGATGTAGTTTGGAGACTCCGACTCTGATGAGAGCTCTCAAGTCGCACTCGGGGATCAAACAAGAGCCTTGTTAGTATAAGAGCTCAGGTATAATTATAATTACGAGTGTTCCCCAGCTGATCACAATTTGACTATACGTCATTAATGATTTTTTTCCAATTGTTTTATTGATAGCCTAATCTCGGTTTAATTTATTTTGCTGATACCGAAATTTCACACTTAATCAAACTACAACCAAAAACAAAGATTTATATCGTACCAGTAGTTTTTCCCGCGGCTCCGCTTGCGTAGAAGTATCCCAATGGAACATATTTACGAGATGAAAAGGATCCTATGTTCTAATTTAGGTTATGATGTACTTATGTGCCAAGTCTCATCCAAATCCTGTTTAACCCATTTTGTATTTTTTGCGTAATTGAGCAACAAACATCTAAACAGTTTTAGGACATACTGAGCATATGTACTGACCTAACAGACACCATTATGCAGTCACGCAACTGAATTGGAAAGCTAATTATAGTTGCAGCGTATGCGTTTCCTAGGGTACGCACATGATCAAGTTTTAATCTGTGGTCAAGTGCACATCCCTAAATGTTCACTTAAGCCTACACACATAATACTTCCCGCCAAAACTGCCTTCCGATTGGGTCGTTTCAAAATTGGAATACGCAGTGTCGACGTAGATAGTTGACAATGCGACCGCTTCTGGCCTATTAAAATGTTGAGGGATGAATTTGCTATTTAAGCACCAATTAAGGGCTCGCTGCCTCGCGTCGGCTTGCGAAAGCGAAATTCGCAACTCAATCTCAATTATTTTCCGCTCGCAAGAAAACTTGAGGCGAACGTTAATTGTGGGATAGTCACGTCGCTGGGGAACGATGCGACAGCGACGACGGCACGAGAAAGTGACGTTAACGCTATCGGTCTATCGTTATTGCTTCGTCATCGTGTCGTCGTGCAGTAGTTGTATACTTGCATATATTGTATGATGGCAATAAATTACTTTGTGATATTTGGGACCTACATTATATTACTTTCGTAGTCTCGTTCTTACGATGAGTTCATGAGCTAATCTAAGTTTATTACATTTAATAATAAACCGGCAAAGACGGGCAATGCGAGCAAAAATTATGCTTCCACACTTGTTACCTCGGGGTAAAACACACTTAGTGTCACAGAATACCGTACATATATGGGTCTTATACATAACTTTTGAAAACAACACCTCTGATTACGCGATTAATCTGTGGTAGTAGGACATCTTTTAACATTTGTGACGTTCGTGTAGTAAAAGTTTAAATAAGAGTTCGCTCTTTGTACGTAAAATCTCTGTGTTTACTATTTTTATTTAAAATAAATAAACTCCACCTGTATTTTGTTGAATCGTGCTAATCCCGTGACGACGCCGGCTGACAGTAGGTGTGACGTCATTAGCCATCTCTAGGCGGCTGTGCTCGCGACAAATTGGAGCAATTACACCGCACCGTTGTTTTGTCACCGGCCGGCAGCTACGCGTAAGTTAACAACGTAATTCGCAATTCAATGGCTCTCCGGCGAGTTATTTTTTTTTATTAATGACCAGTGACCCGATAGGTACTAACTGGACTAATGTAGCAGAAGGCAGACATTTTTTTTTATAAACAAAATACATTCGCTTTTACAGATACGTTTAAGCGGGGTTTTCATCATGAGTTCCGAGACGAAAACGTTTGAGAGTAATAAGTAATTGATGAATAGTTGAAGTTACCGGCTTACTCACGTGTGATTTAAGTCGGAAATAGGCCGACTAGTTTCGATCTATTACGATGATCATCTTCAGGAGTGAACGCGCTCGCGGCGGGCACGGCATACACGGCGTAATTGATGCATGTAAAGGTTGTGATATATTGAAACTAAAATTTTCAAATATAACTCGTCTATTTCTAATGTTCGGAGTTTGAATTTGTGTCTGGTGTATGACCGGTGAAAAGCGAGTGAAAAGCGAGTGTACCGCATGCCTACTACCTTCGCGTTATAACGTTATGTTATGTTGCGTTATATCTATATACATATATAAAAGGAGAAGCTGACTGACTGACTGACTGACTGACATATCAACGCACGGCCTATAAGGGTTAGAAACTTGAAATTTTGCACAGTGGTTCCTTTTATAACGTAGGGGAGCACTAAGAAAGGATTTTTGAAAAAAAGTTGTTTAACATACATAACACATTTGTGGTGGATGAATAGTGACAGTTCCACAATTAAAAGATACTTAGAGGAAGGAACCTGAGGTAATACTGACCGCAGCTAAAATGTACGTAAACTGACTTACTGGAGCAAATTAAAAAACATCGATATCTTCAAATGTGGATGTTTTACCGAGGTAAAAAGTAGCCTACGTCACTCTCCACCCTCCTCACTATCACCACACAAAAAAACCATACCATTTAATAGCTTCATTGCGACGTGAAAGCCGAACAAACAAACAAATAAACAAACAAACACACTTTCACATTTATAATATTAGTATGGATTGCCAAGTAAGATTTATTATTGCTATTTAATAATCGGTAAAATCACTTCTGTAACTATTAAGTACGTAACGCTTCCCCAAATTTTCCTGTTTGCCGCGGAAAAAGAAAAATATAGCATTAGTTGGCAGTGTTGCGACGATTTATAGCAGAACAAGAATGAAATAAAAGCGTATAAACGAAGGAATACGACACAGATGGCGCCACGTGAAATATTAACTAAATTTAAAAAAGCGAGAATTTTCGAACGGCGGCGTGTGAAATGGTGCATGCGAATTTAGTGCGACTCGGGAATCGAGCGCTCGCTAAAATTGCGTGCGTGTTGGTAATAAGACACAACTGCAAGATTTACCTTATAGGAATTTCAATGTTTTTACTACATTTTATTGCTTCTTATTCTGTAGTATTAAAACAGGGGTTGATTTTATAATTATATACGAGAATATGTCGTTCATGGGTCTCCTCTCAGTATGGGAGGGAGTAGTAGGCCTTAGTGCCACGGTGGCCAAGTGCGGATTGGCAGACTTCACATGCCTTCGAGAACATTATGAACTCTCAGGCATATAGGTTTCCTGACGATGTGTTCTTCACCGTTACAGCATATGACAGTTAGTTTCTTAGATCGCACATAACTTAGAAAAGTCATTGGTGCGTCACTTGGGTTTGAACCCGGACCGCTCGAGTGAGAGGCGAGTTCGATAGCCACTGGGTTATCACCGGTTTTATATAATGGTCATAGAAAATTTGATTTATTTCTGCTAATATAAGTGATCCGCTAATTAAATCTCTGTCTTTGTGTTAATTTTAACTGAGGAGTGATGAACATTTTTTATTATCAGACATTATACATTTTGAAAAGATATTCTTGAACCGAGTTTCTTGCCGTCTTTACTTCTTTTTGGTAGCATCAATCTTGTGAACTGGTAGATAAAATGTTATGGTGTTCAATGTGTTCATTCGTCGTATTCTAGTACCATATTATGGTAGGTACACTATTATAGGCAGCATAATATTTCATTATAACAAGCTTAAAACCAATTTTATGAGTCAATAAAAAAATTTACGAGCCCAATACATAATTAAACAATATCACAGAAGAGATAAGGAATTTAATAGCTTTGTAATCACCGCTGGCTTAACCCGTTGACTAGAGCAGAGCCAGTTAGTATAACAATAGGGAATAAAATATTAGGTAAGTGCACTCGACTAATGAAGGTTCTGGAAGGATTTAGGTCGATGACCCTAGCCGGCCTAGTACAGCCGTGATCAAGTGACTTGACCTAATTAGGCGAAGTGACATCATTTAATAATAGTCCCGCTCATTAAAGCCACCGCCCGCCGAAAGAAAGAAAGAAAGATAAAGTTTTATTTCTACAATATGCAGCATTCATAAACTTAAATGTTTATTTTATTAATCAATTTATTTAAAATAATATTTTATAATGTTATAATTAAATTTTTAATCTAATTGTTTGGTTATTATATGTTGAAGCTTACAAAACAGAGTTTGATAATATTACATTGATTGAGGTTTTCTTGCACTTAGAATATGACAATTAAATTATTTTCCCACATGAAAATCAGTAAAAAAATTTTTTTTCTTATTAATTTGGTCAATTCCATCCATCCATCAATCCATGTACGAGTATTATGGGGTATTGGGAATTAGAAATGATATTATTGGGTATTCTTATTAGATATGCAGTATGTATATTGATTGGTATTCAGCTAAAGTTGACTTCATACTAGTATAGTAGCAATGTAGGGACGCAGTTAACATAAAGCGCGTCCGCTCTATGTTGACACTTATATAAACTAGAATAGAACGCATGTATAAATGAATGAATGCAATGCAAAAAGTTTAAGTTCATTTAAATGACATTTTTAGCATGATAAAGACTGAAAGAAAGAATTTCAGAGAACTAAAAGAATTTAAGAGTCGGCTTTACTTCAATACCATCATTGTTAAGCAGTCAAGTAAAAATCCAACCTCAATTCAATATTTGACGAGTACGTAGCTGCAGGAGTATAATTCAGAGAAAACAATGTTAGTTCATTATCATAAAACTCGACAGCGTCGTAAAACAGCTTCAATAGAGCATTGACGTGCAAAATATGAGCTAACGCAGCCTGGCTGGATGCAAAAAGTGTAAAAACAATACAGTTACTTTACAAAAAAAAAAACATCACGAAGTTTGCTACAGCGTAAAAACTACAAAATACGCGCTACGAGCTACGAAGACTACGGCTACGGGGCTACGGCGTAGCTGGAATAAAAAGGTAGACGCGCTTGTAAAAATTAACTGTGCGGAATACAAGCGTCGGTGAATAACGCATTTCCGATAGAAAGGTGAGAGTGCTAGGATGCGGCAATTATTTTAATCGCACTCTTTATTTTTTACAGTATTTACGTTTCATTGTATACTAGTTGAAGCCCGCAGCTTTGCTCGCGTGGAATTAGACAGTGAAGATGCAGCTTTCTAATGCTGAAAGAATTTTTAAAATCGGTCCAGTAGTTTTTGTGTGAAAACATTACAAGCAAATGTTTCCTCTTTATAATATTAGTATAGAAGTTACAATGGGCGGAGTTAATGCCTATTTTTTATTAAAAGCTTTTATTTAACTTCACTCGTATGTATGTATGTATTCATTCATGTGTCCTGGAATCTTGCAATCAATATTTCACCCACTTCCACTGAAGCTATCGAGCTGAAATTTGGCACACATATTAGGTTCCGATGACAATGCATGAAAATAAAATAAAAAATTACAAAGGCTTTTTAAAAAAAAAATTTTTACAGTATAATTTTACTATAGACGTGTTGTTGTATCGTATCAATATTCTCCGCACCATATCAAATTCAGGATATTTTTATGTGCAGGTCGGGAGTCGACTAAAATACAACATTTACCACCCTGAACTTTCCTCTCTTATTCGGCAATAAAACCGCTACAGCGCTTTGTCGGAAGCCGAGTGCTCAGCAGTTATATTTTGAGCGTTAAACTGTGCAGCTGAATATTTTATCCGGCTCCCCGTTCCGGAAAACCGTGTCCCCTTATTAATGAACCAGTTCCGGAGAGCTGTTAGCGACAATGCACCTAAGTAGCCTTTAATTTGGGAAATGAAAATTATACCCCGCCGTTCACCGGACCGGTTGGAGGTCCGTGAGTTGCGCCAAATTGGTAGACGCTGCTTCGAGTGGCTTAGTTGTGCTTGGAAATTGGTAGAATCTGTGTACAAGCCATTTAAAATTAATATTACAAGATAGTGGACGCCCGCAGCTTCGATCGCGGTGAATTAGACATTCACTAACTTGAAAAACGGCAGTTTCATACTAACTTTGCACCCCCGTTTTACCCCCTTAGGGGGTGAATTTTCAAATATCCTTTCTTAGTGCTCCCCTACGTTATAAAAGGAACCCCTGTGCAAAATTTCAAGTTTCTAACCCTTATAGTTTAGATCCTGCGTTGATATGTCAGTCAGTCAGTCAGTCAGTCAGTCAGTCAGTCAGTCAGTCAGTCAGTCAGTCAGTCAGTCACCTTGTCCTTTTATATATATAGATTAATAATTTTTCAATAAATCAAATACAATTATTTTATTAAGTTAAAGGTTATTGGGGACGTTCAACGTGTGTATTTTTTATGGATATATGATAGCAAATGAGCTTGCAGCACCACCCATCCTTTGCCGTCCTTAACAACTGTGACTAACTGACTTTGAACAAGACTGAACTAGGGATGGTTAGTCCAGTTAGCTGAGAGAGTTAATTAGAACATTAGTCAGTCAGTTCGTTAGTGGATTTAGTTGGTCAGTTCGTTAATAGGTATGAGGACTGGTGTTATTAGTAGTTAGTCCTGTCTGTTGAATTTAGTGATAGTACAGTTAGTAATTATTTGCTACCCTTGAGTAGGCATCGATATTGAAAATCCAGAGTTAAATGTTTTGCTTCTAGGACGTCTGTAACGGCAGATAATTTAGGAAACGATATTGAAAATCCTGAGTTACATGTTTTGCTTCTAGGACGTCTGTAACGGCAGATAGTTTAGGAAACTCGTCACGTAATGCCGAGCGCACACCAGCGGCCTGTCCGAAAACAATCGCGGGCGGACGTGTGGCGCCGGCCTAGTCCAGCCCGTCGGACTGGGGAGTTTGGCCTCGTTAACATGAATTCGTACAAACAGTTCAATTTTTAAAATACTCTAGAGACATAACAGAAGATTTCCAACCGATATTGTTGTTATATTATAAAAATTGTAACTCGGCCAATTGCAATATGCAACATAAATCAGAACTGAATTGAAAGGACCCCAGATTAACAGTCGTTAAACAGATATCCAGAGGAAAGTAGGTAAACACAAATCATTAGATAGCATTACTGATCGATATTTTAGGATTCCGGCCAGAATGTATTTATTTATTTGATACACTAATATATATCACGAACTAGTAAGCAAATCGAATGTTATATTATATGCTCATACAGATTTCTTGCATACAATTACAGTAAATTTATAATTAATACAATACAAATTAAATAAATTTAAAATTTATTTTATTAGATTAATAATTTACTACATAATACAACATTATGTATGGCAAGCAAATAAAATAATAACACATTCAACAAAATATTGTCTTTACACTAAACAATTTGGTTTTAAATTGTGCCAAGTAAGATCATAGAAATATGTAATGTCATTTATCAGATCAAATGATAAATGACATTATGATGTTGTTCTTCAAGTTTTCTGAAGTTTGTTATAATACGGCCCTGCATAAAGTGCGGCCCTGGAGTCTACGAAGAAATGCAGCGTCGCAAGTTGCTTATCAGCCTGGGACGGACAGCTTTCTCACGCTGTGATCTTCACGTGCACTTTTGATTCATACTTCGAACAATCGTCACGAATATAATTGTAATAAAATTAGTAATAAAATTAACTACTTATAAGTCATTTTGAGTTTCTCTCAGACTCCCGTCTGCAGCCTAAAACATAATTGGCGCAGTCGTTGTAGGATCGTAGTAATTAAAGTCAGTGAATAGATCACGGCCAGGTCTACGATTTAGAACCTAAAGTGCTGCAGAGCTGGAAGAGTATCTGACCTTCGATACACGCAGGGAAACCAAAATGTTAATGTAAGTACCTAGATCTATCTAGAGCTGCTTTCCTTTTATTTTAATATAAGTGTTCCTATAATCATTCCAAGATTTTCCATCCAAGGCAATCGCGGACCCCTAGGTTAGAGACAAATCGTAGGTCTTTAGACTACGATAGTTATAGGACTATTGATAGTGATAGTGATACTCTAGCGAGTACGATGAGTGACACACTTGTCGACCAAATTTATAAAGCCCTCAGGCTACTTCCCGAATTTGACGGGAATGCAAACGTTCTGACCCGGTTCATACATTTGTGTGACCAGTTAGTAAAAAAATATATAAAAGATGATCCCGGACATGAACTAAGTAATCTATCACTTTTAAACGGCATTTTAAACAAAGTTACTGGGCCCGCGGCCCGTACTATAAATTCAAATGGTATCCCGGAAACCTGGAGTGGTATACGCAGTGCTTTAATTAATAACTTCGCAGATCACCGCGATGAGACTTCGTTGTATAACGATTTAGCACTTCTCATACAGGGTTCCGAGACACCACAAGAATATTATGAGAAATGTCAAAATTTATTTGCCACTATTATGACTTATATCAGTTTGCATGAGACTGTCGAGAGTACTATTGAGGCGAAACGCACTCTTTATAAAAAGTTAACCCTTCAGGCATACTTACGTGGTCTACGCGACCCAATAGGTTCTCGAATACGGTGCATGCGACCTGAATCCATCGAAAAGGCTTTGGAATTTGTGCATGAAGAGATGAATACCGTGTACATGCAGCGTAGGAATGGACATCTGCCGGAGAGCAAGCAGCCGTCGGCAGGTTTACCGCCCTCACGAGCGTTGTTTTTAGCACCCACGAATATGTCAGGTCCCTCGAGACAATTTAATTCACAACCACCGAGGCCAATGCAAATTTGGAGACCCCAAATGCCTGTTAACCCAGGACCGACCCGCACTCAACAAATGTTTGGTGCACCTCTACCTACTTACAGACCACAAGGAGAAGTTTTTAGAATGCCGCAGGCTAGTTATAACTACCAGTCCCCTAATATGACAGGCCCTCGACCTATGAGTGGCGTTAGTCCTTACGTAGCGAAATCAATACCATTCCGACCCCATCACGATTGGACCAAACAAGGAAATCCACCACCCTCGAATTATTTTAGGACCCGTGAGGTAAACTTTAATGACTTATATGACCAACAGTACAATTACGACAACTACGGTGACCATGATAACCAGTATTATTATTCGGACAGTTACGACGGTCTAGCACAAAATTGTCATGTGACCTACGAGCAGCAGCCTGATGACTCAGATTACACCCCAGCATTTGTCGAGGAGTCGCACGATGAACCTGCAGAAAATGAGGTTTTTCAGATAAGCACGAAATCAAAAAGGCCAAAATAGAGATCAACTTACAGACTCAAAGACAACTGCCATACATTTATATAGAAAATCCACCCTTAAAACTACTTATAGATACAGGTGCTAACCAGTCTTTCATAAGCCCCGATGCAGTGGACCAATTTTTCTCCCATTTACCTTGTAATTACAACCCCTTCGAAGTCACGAATATCCATGCAACAACAAAAAATTATTATTCTATTACCCTTCCTTGCTTTCGAGAATTTAATGAAAAAATTGATATCACTCTATTCATTTATAAATTTCATGACTACTTTGACGGGTTGATTGGTTATGATCTTTTAGAGAAATTAGAATCTAGTATTGACTTAAAAAATAAAATCCTGGTAACCCGACAATCTTCCATCCCTTTGTTAATGTATGATTCCAGGAATTGCAACCTATATGAAGAAATAATCCCGGCCTATACGTCAAAATTAGTAAGAGTACCAATTAACTTTCACGATACGGATGTTTTTGTAAGCGAACAAGTCATATCAAATTGTACCATACGTGATTGTATTACCACTGTAAAGAATAGTCGCGGAATTGTAGAAGTAGTAAATCCGACCCGATTTGATGTAGTTTTTTCAATGGATAGACCAATTGATGCAGAACTTTATAATTTTAATTGTACATATAGTGATGAAAAACGTAACCGCGCTACTGAGGTACTTTCAAAATTAAGAACTAACCATTTGAATCCTGAAGAACGGGCTAATTTAGAATCGCTGTGTGCTCAATACGCTGATGTCTTTTACATTGAAGGAGAACCGCTAACTTTCACAAACCAAATTAAACATAGCATTCGCACCACTGATGAAGTACCTGTCTATACCAAAAGCTATAGATACCCATTCGTTCACAGACAGGAGGTTCAGGAACAAATCTCAAAAATGCTAGAGCAAGGAATAATTCGCCCCTCACAGTCAGCATGGAGCTCCCCCATCTGGGTTGTTCCTAAAAAGTCAGATGCTTCCGGAAAAGCTAAATGGCGTCTTGTCGTTGACTTTCGGAAACTGAACGAAAAAACTATTGACGACAAGTACCCAATTCCCAATATTAATGACGTACTGGATAAACTAGGGAAGTGCCATTACTTCACGACACTAGACCTTGCTAGTGGATTCTATCAAGTGGAAATGAACCCAGAGGACATCTCTAAAACAGCTTTCAACGTAGAACATGGCCATTTCGAATATCTCCGGATGCCTATGGGCTTGAAAAATTCTCCATCTACCTTCCAACGTGTGATGGACAATGTTCTCAGAGGTCTCCAAAATCAAATCTGCTTAGTTTATCTAGATGACATCATCGTATTTGGCGTTTCTTTGCAGGAGCACATTGTTAATTTAGAAAAGGTTTTTAAACGTTTGAGAGAGTCAAATTTCAAGATACAAATGGATAAATCAGAATTCCTAAAGTTAGAAACTGCGTACCTAGGCCACATTATCAGTAAAGATGGAATTAAACCTAACCCCGACAAAATTACAGCCATCCAAAAATTTCCTTTACCGAAGACCGCCACTGAAATTAAACGTTTTCTAGGTTTACTCGGTTATTACCGGAAATTTATTCCCGAATTTGCTAAGATAATGAAACCAATGACGAATTGCTTAAAAAAGGGCTCTAAGATAGTGCCAGAGGACATTAACTATATTAACTGCTTTGAAAAATGTAAGACGTTGCTCGTAAATGACCCAATTCTACAGTATCCGGACTTTGACAAAGACTTCATACTGACGACTGATGCATCTAACTTTGCTATTGGTGCAGTTCTTTCACAAGGTATCATAGGCAGCGATAAACCGATAGCTTTTGCATCAAGAACATTAAATTCAAGCGAAATTAACTACAGTACGATCGAAAAAGAACTTTTGGCTATTGTTTGGGCGACTAAATATTTCCGGCCATACTTATTTGGCAGAAAATTCAAAATTGTAACCGATCATAAACCTTTACAGTGGGTTATGAACCTAAAGGAGCCAGGATCGAGACTCACACGTTGGCGACTCAGATTGAGCGAATACAATTTTACTACGATATACAAGCAAGGTAAAATTAATACCAACGCTGATGCTTTGTCCCGCATTGAAATTAATAACGAGGACTTAAGCTCTGTCATAGCAAACCCCACTGAAAACCCTCCTTCTTTATCTGGCTCTGCCACAGATTCAGCAGATTCTAGAACTGTCACTGCTAATTCGACTACCGTTACGGCTGGCTCTTCTACCGTTACGGGTAGTTCTGAAAAGATTGCAAATTGTTCCCCTGGTACAGAACACACAAGTGTAGAAAATCCTATACTGGAAATCCCTATAACTGACTATCCCCTAAATAAATTTACAAGACAAATTAGCTTCGTTACAGTAGGTGACATAAAGAAACGACCAAAACTGACTAAACCATTTGACAACCATACCCGGATTGAAATTCAATTGTCTGAATCCAATTTTGAAAATGACGTCATTGATGCATTAAAAGAACATGTCAACCCCAAAATTAAAACTGGTCTAATAGTTCGTCCTGTTTCGGCCATGTTCAAAATTATTCCAATAATTCAAGAAAAATTTAGAAATTCAGCTATGAATTTGGTTTTCACTAAAATAGAATTAGAAAATGTTAAAGACTACATAAAACAACAGGATATCATAAAGAAATACCATGAGGGAAAAACTAACCACCGTGGCATTACCGAATGCTATTTGGCCCTATCTTCTAAATATTTTTGGCCCAAAATGAGAGATTGCATTACAAAATTCATAAATGAATGTGTCATCTGCGGCCAAGTTATGTATGACCGTCATCCCATTAGGCAGAGATTAAACGTGGTTCCACCACCAAATAAGCCATTTGAGATAGTTCATCTTGACCTCTTCACGGTTCAAAATGAAAAATATCTTACGTTAGTGGACGCTTTCTCGAAATACGCTCAAGCGTATCATCTAAGAGATAGCACCGCTCCAAGTATCGTACAAGCTCTATTAATTTTTTCTACACACCATGGTTTTCCATTGACTTTAGTGACTGACCAAGGGACTGAATTCACCAACCACATATTTTCCGAATTCACACGACTCCATAAAATTCAACACCACAAGACCCTCGCTCATACACCTAATGAAAATGGCATAATCGAAAGATTCCACTCAACCATTCTAGAACATTTACGGATACTAAAGCTAGAAAAACCGAATGAACCGTTATTTAATATTATGCCGTATGCTGTATTAGGATATAATTGTTCTATACATAGTTTCACCAAATGTAAACCTTTAGATTTGATAACTGGACACTTTGACCCGCGCGACCCATTAGACATAGACCTAACTGCCCATCTTCTTCAGCAATACTTACATACTCATAAAGAAAGGATACAAAAGGTGTACAGTATTATAAATGAAAGTTCCTTAAGCGAACGAACGCGACTCATAGACAATAGGAACAAAGGTAGAGAAGCTGAAAAAGAATATGCAATAGATGACCAAGTTTTCTTACGAAATCCCTTAGCAGCCCGACAAAAACTGGCCCCGCGATACACCCAGGACACTGTTCTTGCTGATCTTCCCATTCATATTTATACAAAAAGAAATCGTGGCCCGGTAGCAAAGTCACGACTGAAGCGTTCCAACTTGTTACAGACGACTTAGCACTCCGCACTCGGTAGTTAGTCTTACAGAGCTTAAAAATATGTTAGAATAAGGACTTTATATTTAAGAGATGAAGTCCTTGATATAGATTATAGAGATTTTTATGATATTATTAAATTAGGATATTTTTATTCAGATGAAAAAGTAGTAGTAAGTTCCGATTGCCTATCCCGTAACCTATGATTTCTATAAATTATCTACCGTGCCCAGTAAAAATAATAAAGTCCTTATACCTACCTTTCCCTATATAGCAATCTCTGGAAAAGATTCTAGATACATGGAGACAGAATGTCCGAAGGTAAATTCCTGGTTTCTCTGCGAACCCAAGTCAGACTACGGGCTCCAACGAAAACCTGATTGCATTCATCAACTGATCTCCCATCAAGAACTTAACCAATCCTGTAAACTTACATCAGTAATTTTGAGAAACGAAGCTCTCGAGCAACTGGATGAAAAGCACTACACCTTGCACTTCCCTATTCCAACTAAAGTCAAAATATTCTGCGGGTAAGAAGAATATCGGACTCTTCAAGGAACCTACCTGATTGTTACTCCAGCCAACTGCTATCTTAGAACTCCGGGACTCACTATCTCCAATACTAGTGACCAAATTAAAGGACATGTCAATAAAGTTATGGAAATGCCTCCGTATGATGAGTCGGGGCAAATTGAACATCCATCACCTATAGTTTTAGATTCTCCAAGCCTTGAGACCATCCATTCTTTGAACTCAAAAATTTCGCTACAATCCACTGTACGCCTGGATCGAGCTACAGATACAATTGTATATCACACCACAATTCCTATGTACATCATTCTACTGAGTGCAGGAGCACTTATCATTACGGTAACTTACCGCCGGTTCCGAGGAAAGCGACTCCAGAATGTGGACCAGAATCCCAATCCTGAAACGAATACAACGCAAATGGAACCCAGTGAAATTAAAGTGGATCAAAGAAACATTTCAGCTGCATTCTCAAGTAAACTAGCCGAATAGCCGCTGAACTACGGGGGGAGGTGTTATAATACGGCCCTGCATAAAGTGCGGCCCTGGAGTCTACGAAGAAATGCAGCGTCGCAAGTTGCTTATCAGCCTGGGACGGACAGCTTTCTCACGCTGTGATCTTCACGTGCACTTTTGATTCATACTTCGAACAATCGTCACGAATATAATTGTAATAAAATTAGTAATAAAATTAACTACTTATAAGTCATTTTGAGTTTCTCTCAGACTCCCGTCTGCAGCCTAAAACATAATTAGTTCAAAAATAATAATTTAATTAACTTTCTTCACAAGTTAATTCTTACTTACACTCCCCCTGTAAGTACCACTCACGTACAATGTTTCCTAACCCGTTATCTGTCATGTGCCACAAAGTTATAAAAGTCTCGATTTATCGGGTCGGTAAATTGAGACTTTTATAACTTAACGTCGAAGTTAACAAACTCTCCATAAAATTACTATAATGTCTTCCACCAACTTCTAATCGCGGTATCTCCATACAATCTTCATACAGATAATAATCTCGATATATTCGACTAACACACTTTGGGATATAAATGTAAGGAAAAATGTTCGTGTCTGCAGTCCACGCTGGTGCGCTGCCAACATCTCAGGTCACGTTCCTTATATAACCGTGGGGTTATATAAGCCGCTGTAATTTTAAGAAGTATATTGGTTTAGTTTTTAACGCTGCTTCGGTGCCAAGCCCGCTCGGAATTAACCCTCGAGCTGGTTTATCGCTCGCGATGTGCCCGAAACCGTCCTACAAATAACAATAACACAGTTTGTATCAGCTCAACAAATTTTGAGGCCCAAAGGCTCGCGTCGATTCAATGTGATCGAAAGAGTTAGTCTATAACTTCGCGGTTTGAACGTGAATAAAGTTTATGCCGCTCATTTATTGCGGTTTTAAAAGTAATGTCAACATTTCCGCCTTACATTTCTGCATTCCGTTTTTGTAGGATGTAGCGTTTAAGGACTTTGAATGATTTCTTGACTCTCCCGACGAAAAGTGAAACGAAATAAACATGTTCCTTGAAAATTATTTCGAAAGGAACGCCGAACAGTTCACCTTACTCCCGAAACAATTTGCTCGCGAACTCATAAAGCGTTCCAATAAAATGATCCCCGGAAACTTTTGTCAGTTCCAACAAAGACGATTCTGAATTTGAACTATGAGAACTTTTTGCGAGGCAATAGCCGACATCCTGAGAAACCTATTCGTGCCGTATTCGAGACGTAGAAATAGGAAGTGGCCCTTTACAAATTTACCTACCATAGTTGAGAAACAAAGCTGTTCTGATTCGATTTAGCGACGAACGAACGATATCGTCTTTGATGTGACGAATCAAAGGCAGCGATCCGTTCGTAATACACTTAGCCGGGCCATTTCAGCCCCCTAAGCCCCGGGCTGTTAACCCCCCGATGCACTCCAGGCGACTGGGTTCAATAAGATTTTCATTAAGCGTTGAAAAGTTTTTAATGAGTGAGGATTTTACATGTAACCCTTCGCTGCAACTGTGCATGCGGGGACATTACTCGCCTTTTTTGATTTCAAATATCGTACTGATTATAATCGAGTCGATCGATAAAGAATACCGAGAAGTGAAAAAACGTCTAAACTAACTAACAACAATGTCAGAACTAACTAAACGTCATGGTTCTACTATATTACAATCGTCTATCTGATCGAAAGCTGCATCTTCACTTGACTTTGACTTTGACTAGTCTTGTTTGTTTTAGTTTGACTAGGCGCTGGAACTAATTGGAACTAATGTTGTTTTCCTCAGTATAAGTGTTCGAAGGTCACTCAAAACTTAGACAAGGTTCCTCATACAACAGAATCCTATAGTAGATACTCGTACATTACATGCCTACGTAACTTGAGAATTATGCAAGGAGCAGTCACGAGTAGGTCGGTGTCTTGAGACACGGAACAATTTACATATTAATACGATTACCCACTCTAAGTGTATTGTAACGCTCAAACCTATTTTATGCATTAGTTTAAGCTTCGGCGACATCATGTGAAGTTTGTATGTAAATATAAGTTCAATACTTACACAAGATACGTACGTATGTATTCATATATTTATCTATGCATATGTATGTATATATATTTAAGTATATGTCATTAGTATAACTTTTCGTGTTGCCACTCACCGCGTTTTATTCTCTCCATCAACCTGGGTTGATTGGCAGAAAATGCCCTTTTTTAATAAATAAATAAATATCTTGGACATTCTCACACACGGCCATCTGACCCCAAAGTAGGCGCAAGCCTGTGATATGGGTGTCAGAGACTGATATACATACAAAGATATTTTAAAATACATACTTAAATAGATAATATTAGCATCCAGACACAGAACAAATACAAGTGTTCGTCACACGAATATTTGTCCTGAGTGGGATTCGACCCCACGACCCCTGGCGCAACAGACAGGGACACTACCGATTGCGCCAAATAGCCCGTCAAAAGGTATTAAGGTATTAAGTCCGCCCATTGTAACATCTTTTTGGTGTAACAATAAAGAATATATACGAGTACATAAATTAATAAGATAAGTGATGGCAACACAATACACACGACCAAAGAAATTTTTCACTACAATTTCATTGCGCACGAACCAATATTTTGTCAATTAATCAATTGTCATCAGAATCTAAAATTATTTTCAACAACTCAAATGGTGGACCTAAAGAAGACCGCACGCGAAATGGTACAGGAACGGGTGGACTGCCGTCGGTTGAAGGAAGCCTATGTCCAGCAGTGGACTCTAAAGGTTTACGAATGGACTTTAACCAGTGTAATTGATCAACTTGATACAAGATCAAAAATTTCGTAAATACTAGGACATAATATTGTAACTTCTCTCTTTGCACTATAAGCGTGCTCCAATTCCGCGGTGAAACATGCAACAAAGCAGCGTTGACGGAGTAATGGGCCGACCTGATGGAGGCATCGATCAAAGGCGAGGAAAGCCACTTATCTGATGTGGCCCTTTACTCGCCTACTTATTGCCGCGAATCGATTCGTTTCCTAGCCTTAGGCTTGCTTGCAATGAGGGTTATGCGACTTTTTTTAGTAACACTTCATTAGAGGCGACCATCTTAGTCCTCAAAGGTAGCAACACATCTGTGACTGACTTAGAACGAGACTCCTACTAACAAGTACTAACTGGACTATTACTAACACCACCTAACAGTCCCCAGTCCTCATACCCACTAACGAACTGACCAACTAATGTTCTAATTAACTCTCTCAACTAATTGGACTAACAATCCCAGTCCCTAATTGAGTCTTGTTCAAAGTCAGTCACAGTTGTCATGGGCGGCAGCGGATGGGTGGTGCTACAAGCTCGTTTGCTATCTTGTATCCATAAAAAAAATCTAATATAAACAACGCCCGCAGCTTCGCTCGCGTAGAATTAGACCCACTAACGCCGTCTGCCCGCATTCGTGTTGCCCACTTGACTTCAAAAACTGCAAAGTTTCATACTAACTTTGCACCCCCGTTTTACCCCCTTAGGGGGCGAATTTTCAAAAATCCTTTCTTAGTGCTCTCCTACGTTATAAAAGGAGCCCCTGTGCAAAATTTCAACTTTCTAACCCTTATAGTTTAGGCCCTGCGTTGATATGTCAGTCAGTCAGTCAGTCAGTCAGATACAAAACTCTTATGCAAGCAATCTGTTTGCAGTTAAAGGCCGAGTTGGCAAAGCGATAAGGTTGATTGAAAAATAATTTCCTTTTCATATTAATTAAGTAGAAATAGCTTATAAATAAAAATTGCAACGTCCATTCTTATCTTCGCGTTATTATGATTGAAGAATGAATCTTCTTTGAACAAAATGATTGAAATAAATCTTGGAACGCTATAAAAGAAGCGCGAGCTTCGCTCGCATGGAGTTAGACATAACAATAGTTTCGCTTACACCTAGTAATATTATATAGCCTATGTCACTCAGTGAAGATGCAGCTTTCAAATGGTGAAAGAATTTTTGAAATCGGTATAGTAGTTTTTGTGTTTTCAACATAACAAACAAATGTTTCCGTAATATTAGTTTAGATAAATACTCGTATACCACCAACAACTACTGAACCAGAGCCGGAACGGAACTGGCTTTAAACTCGATACGTTGTTTTATTTTCCGCTAATTTATTTTTATGGCGAAGCAAAACAAATGGGCACTGAATTCAAAAATAAAAGTGCGAAACGGCAGCGTTTTGTAAGAGATATCGTCGGTAAGTAAGAAATCGGATACCAGCGCTAGACTAGACTGAAAGGGGTGGGAGCCCCCCGGCAGTAGGTAACTGTGGGTAGCTTTAGGTTAGGAGAGTAGCTACTAACTTGCTCTACTACAAACGATCAACGACACACTCAACTCAATATATTGAAATACTAGTGCCTAGACGCTCGCAGTATCGCTCGCGTGGAATTATTATCACTCGGTGATGAAGCAGCTTTCGAATGGTGAAAGAATTTTTTAAATCAGCCCAGTAGTTTTTGTGTGAAAACATTACAAATAAATCTTTCCTATTTATAATATTAGTATAGATTAATTCGCCAGACAGAATTTAAAGTCGTTCGTCGTTCAATCGTTAAAAGATACTGCTGAGGCATAGGCCGTTCCCTCCAGCGTGTTCCCGGTTAATGCACTTCGTTTCTTCGACTACTAACGTTTTCATGGCCCCTTCACGAGTTTAACGGGATTTCATAGATGAAAAAGTTTAAGAGTACTTTGTGAAGGAGTATATTAAGTTCGAAGTTAGTCTGCGGTAAGATATTTGCATGTATGAGCTATTTTTTATTATTAGTGGATATATCTTTTCAGATCAACACGAAAGATGATTAATAATTTATATAACGTTATCGTCGTAGGCGAAGTGGTGCTTCGATCGACTTAAACGGCCCTAGGTTCATAAGCGGAAAATGTTGCATTCCACTTCTCGTAGAATATAATTGACTAGTGGACGCCCGCAGCTTCGCTCGCGTGGAATTAGACATAGAAATAGTTTCGTTTACACCTAATAATATTATGTAGCCCATGTCACTCAGTGAAGATGCTTTCTAATGGTGAAAGAATTTTTGAAATCGGTCCAGTAGTTTTTGTGTGAAAACATTAGGTACCTACAAACAAATGTTTCCTCTTTATAATATTAGTATACATGTCCAGCCTTTTGCATGACGAGGAATACTCTGACAAGACAATCAGTCTTCTCCAACTTACTTAAAGCGTCCTCCGAAGCAAAAAAACACACGACATTTTCCCATAAATAGCCTTAGTTAGGTTAACATGACACATTTTATTGGAACTTATGTCAAATTTCTTTCTCCGACAGCCAAATCTATCCGTAGATAGGTTATTGAAATCCAGCGTTAGGGTACCTTAATGTATCCATCAGTCACGATAGACACTCGCCAGACCCCAATTTGCGCTTTCTCTTACCTACTTAACTTACGCCTCATAAAAATATAAAGTAAAAGTAAAATATAATATTCCAAATACATTAGCCGCATTATTAATGTAGCCGGGGGTGATATAAAATGTTTATTTTTCCACTAATCGCCCTTAAGCCGCCCTTAATCTGGTTGTGCTTAACCTATCCTGAAACCCGCTATATTTTTCCTATACAATTTTCTTTTAGCCCACATTTTATTTAATCCTCCTCTTTGTCCCGTTGTTATGAACTGGCCTTAGCGGGTCAGATTCGGTGTTTGAAATCCGAATGATCTAACAATAATTATTCAGTACTGGCCTAACGTAGGGTCGCTTTCTCGATTTTTGTATGTACAAGCTTTTAACTTCAGCGTAACTTATCGGTACGTCGTCGATTAAAACCTCACTATTCTAGGGACGTCTAGAGCATACTCCACCATGCTGTTCCAATGCGGATTGGTGGAGCGGTTGGTGGCCAACCCAGTGTCGAATGTTCTCAAGCAACCCGAAGGTCTTCGACGAGGCTTAACGACTGTGTGCAAATGAAATTTTGCCACTAGCGGTGCACCCATCCACAAGCCGACCGCGCCCGTCGTTGCTTAACTCTTTCGATCGCATTGAATCGACGCGACCCATTGGGCTATGGACGCTACAAACATAAGACATGTATTTAGTCAACTTCGTTAAAATAGATCGCGCGTGCACAGTGATTCGCGAAAACCCAATTCCCGGATTTAGAGCAGAGCGTAGACCTTTCCAGGGGGATGAGAAGGCCTCGCTTGGCCGAGCATTCTCGTTCCCATTAAAACCGACACGGGATTTAAGAACAGCTCCCATTAACGGAAACCGAGCGAGCGTCGGGTACCGCTAGGCTTTTGTGTGTAACGTCCCGCGCAACAATACAGACAATAATTAACAGCTTCTTAAGTTTTGATAAAATCTGCGTCTCAATTATGGCGCCGTCGCTGCCGGTCTTTAGGGAACGTCGCCGTAATTGCAACAGGGCCTGCAGTGGATGCCGCTTGTTAGAGGCACAGCGATGAGCGAAAGACAAATTGTGTCAAAGTCAAATAATTTATTTCGCTATGAGGTGATTAGACACGCATAACGAAAGTCTAGGTAACTACAAACTGCTTAAAGAGAAGAGATATAATGCTATTCTAAACTGATTAATATAAGGCAAAGGATAAGCTATTGATTCTTGAATGAATAGCTGATCCTACACAGGGGCCTAACCAGCCTTAAGGCTAATTTACAATAATTACCTACCACTAAGCTATGCTCTAAGTCACAATAGACTATCTATCTGGTCATCGGCTTTAGGAAGAATTTACAATATTCTTATCCTATGCCCTAGTGTAGGCCGAGAGAGAAAAAGCCGGAGGAAAAAACTCGGTGGTCAGTAAATTAAATTATCATTCATATTGAGTGTGAACTGTAATTTTGCAGCGAATTGAATGCTCTATCCATCAAATTGAGTTGATTTTTCATCATCATCATAACCTTTTTTTTTGTCCCACTGCTGGGCACGGGTCTCTTCTCAGAATGGGAGGGATAAGGCCTTAGTCCACAACGCTGGCCAAGTGCGGATTGGCGATCAGAGGACGGATTGTAAAATTACTGTTGATATCCAGAGCTATAGGCCATACCTAATCATAGATCAGTAGCGTAAGTGAGATACTGTCATACCTCAGTTTAGGTCACCGCTTCAATAGATCACGCAAAATTTCTCGCATACGGTTCGCGTGTATTTCCTCGCCCATTGTGCGACAGACCGATAATTGGACTATCAAAATGGAATTATATTTCTGTGCAACAGATATTCTACGGACGACGCAAACAATTATGTTTAAATAAATTGGGAAATTTACCTGTTCTATAAAAATGGTATACTTTTTAGTAATAGTACATTTTGTACCTGTCAAGTGTTCGTCACACGAATATTTGTCCTGAGTGGGATTCGAACCCTGGCGCAAAAGACAGGGTCACTACAGATTGCGCCAACGGGCCCGTTAAAATCTTGCAGCATAATGCGTTGCGACCGCAATGTGAGGCCTTCCTTAACACGCAGTGATAAATATTTACGCTTAAAGTAAGTGCCTTTTACCATTACGTCGCCCATTTAAATCTTAGCTGCGACGAGTTCGCCGCGACAGCTGGCGAAATGCGTTTTTAATCTCATCCGTTTAATTCCATTACTAGGCACCAGAACATTTAAGTTCATCAGAATAAAACTCATTTCGAAATGAATACAATATTTTTTGACGACTTAACTGAACTAGTGTTCACCGAGTGTTCGAAATTCGACCAAAATTATTTTTTCAAATTTTAAGTTCTAACGTTATTTATCTGTAATCATGGACTTCATCCATAACAAAATGTTCAAGCAGTACATAGTAATACATAATCTGTGGTTTAAAGTGACATCGGACAAATAACAAGCCAACGTATCCGGGTAACCAACTATTATTATGTGTGTGCTAAACCAATGTTAGTGTGTGTATGGTTATATGTTAATAATTAAATGTATTTCCAATGTATATTATACAAAAATATTACATTACGAAAAAAAATGTGACGTGTTTCTCCCGTACCGCTAAACGTACCGCCAAGTATCAGGTGTTTTTTTTTACGACCTCACTAACAGTTTTACTGGAAATTCGAACTCAAACCAAGTTATTTTCCTTTACCGTTAAAGCATGGCATTTGAATAGTAGCAGTTTATGGTATGAATCGGGACCCCTCGTGCAAATCCTGAAGGCTATCACAAATCGCGCAACCTAAGACGTCATTATAAAGACAATGAGTTCAACGAAATCCCGGTCAATGGGTTCTCATCGAGCGCCCGGAGTGTGCTTGAGACGAGAATTAAAGAAACGGTCTCGGCTAATTGACCTGTTTCGAATGCTAGGCTCCTGTGTTGCTGATTCAAACTCACCTTTGAATTAGCAGTTGCAAACAGAAGGTCGACTGACATTTGTCACGACCTTTCATTAGACCATTGGTTGTAGGAAGCACGACAGAGATAGAGGTCCTAGGTTAGATCTTAGCTCAGGCATCTTAGCTATTGAGTGTTTCTTTTTTTTATAGTATAGACGGACAAACAGACATACAGGCCGCCTGATGGTACGTGGTCACCGTTGTCTATGGATACGTGCGACTGCAGGAGTATCTCAGGTGCGTTGCGTGCCTTAAAGGAAGCGTTTCACACTCTTTTTGAAGCGCTATAATTCGTCCTTCTAGATTGGAAGTATTAGCTCGGAGTTTTGATTGTGTGAAAAGTGGATTTAGGTAGGTACCTACTACACCTAGGGTAGCTTCAAAAACGGAGGCGTTGTGGTTCCATAACCTTCCTAGGCGGTTGGAGCCACCCAGCTTGAGGATTCGCGTGGGTGATGTTGACCTCGAGGTAGGCCGGTATATCAAATACCTGGGCCTTACCCTAGATGGTCGCTGGGGCTTCGAAGAACACTTCGAGCGGCTGGTCCCTCGTATAGAACGGGTAGCAGGTGCAATGCACCGTCTGTTACCCAATCTAGGAGGACCTCAGGAAGAAGTTCGCCGCCTCTATGCGGGCGTCGTGCGATCTATAGCACTCTACGGTGCCCCCGTGTGGTCGCATAGACTACTAGGCGTGCGGCGCTGTAGAGCCAAAATCTATGGTGTGCAGCGCCGGATGGCGATCAGGGTCGCGCGGGGATATCGCACGATTTCGTACGAGGCGGCTACGGTCCTGGCACGTTTTCCACCCCTGGACATCCTGGCTGGCATGGACGCAGAAGTCTATATCCAATCTCGCGCCATGCGCCTAGAGGTGGGAAACGTGTCTGATACCGAGCTCGGAGTGCTCAAGCGACAGGCGCACCAGCAAGTAGTCGCAGAATGGCGTGCGCGTCTGGAGGCGGAGGGATGCGCGCGTCAGCGAATTGTTAGTGCGATCCTGCCGAATTTCGAAGCCTGGCTGGGAAGAAAGGAGGGCAACGTCACCTTCCGGCTGACACAGGTGCTCACCGGACATGGCTGTTTTGGTGAGTACCTGTTTCGGATCGGTCGCGAGGCAACACCGCAGTGCCACCACTGTGGTGGAAACCGGGACGACGCACAGCACACGCTCGAGGAGTGCCCCGCATGGGAGTCCGAGCGGCGCGTCCTGGTGGAACGGATTGGAGGCGACCTCTCCCCGTCAGCAATTGTAGCGGGTATGCTTTCGCAGAGCAATGCCTGGAAGGCAGTAGTCTCTTTCTGCGAAGCTGTCATGACACAGAAAGAGACTGCAGAGCGGGAGCGGGAAAGAGCAGACCCGGCTCGGAGACGAGGGCAGGGTAGTAGAGGCCACCATCGCCCCGGACCGTCCCTTCAGTAGGGACCTCGCAGATCGGTTTTGGGGGCTCAGACCGAAGCATATCTGCATTTCTTTTGAAGATGGCAGACTGTACGAACGCAGTCTGCCATGCTCGGGGAGTTTCAGGGCTTAGCCCTAGGATGATTGCGCAAGGGAGGCACCGGTGCGTTCCGTAGGAGATCCCGGAGCCTCCTTAGATGTGCTAGAAGGCTGCCGAGGGGGTTTTAGTGAGTAGAAATCTCACATACCCCGGCCTCTTCCCCCAGAGAGGTCGGGGATCTTTGGAAGATTTCCCCCTCGAAAAAAAAAAAAAAAAAAAAAAAGGTACCTACTACACACCAAACCATCAGAGATAAATTTGATAGATACGAATCACAAAATCATTACTTAGGCTATCTAGCGTTCGAAGCCGAACGGAGTCCGCGACGAAATGTAGTGATTTATAAAACCAGCAGTTGTTAAAGCGTGCAATGTTCTGAGTGCGCTCGGCGGCTAGGCGGCTGTAGCAAAATTAGTAAAGTTTACAGCGTCATTATTGGCGCTCGACAAAGGGCTCGGGGCCTTTGTCGCCGCGTAATTACGCCGACGCAGCGCCCCGCCCGGCGAAATATTATGGAACAATTGTTGGCTTTGGGAACCGCTGTCTTTCGCCCTTTGTTGCAGTCCGAGAAAGTGAAAGTACGGTTCGATTAGCGTAATGGGAATGATCAATAGACGATGGAGAACTGAAAGGAAGAAACTTCTAGAATGATTTGCTTGTGCTTGGCTTCAATTAGAATTATGGAAATTATGATTTATAGGCTTTTACTTTAAACAATAGAGTTATATCAACGACGGGAATATAAAGAGACATTGTTTGGAAATGCTTTTTGAGCTGTCGGTGCACATCACTTACGTTCCTACTGTAAAACCAACATATTTAAGATTCGAAGATTTCACCCGATTCCGTCACCGATCACCTGCCATCCGATTGTTCTGAGCAATATTCGATACGAGAACTTTTCCTGTAACCCATCACTAGTTGACATCATAATGAGTTCTTGCAATGTAAGCTGTCGCTCATAAGACTGTTCTCTACTGGCGCAAACAACTCCACGAATTAGGTTTTTAGTTTGACTCTATCATATAATTGTTGTGATAGCTAGTAAAAAGCAACTCAACAAATAAGCGGTGACATCCCAGTGGCTGTCGAACTCGCCTCTCACTCGAGCGGTCCGGGTTCAAACCCAAGCGGCACGCACCAATGACTTCTCTAAGTTATGTGCGATTTAAGCAATTAAATGTCACTTGCTATAACGGTGAAGGACACATCGTGAGGAAACCTGCATGCCTGAGAGTTCATCATAACGTTCTCGAAGTTATGCGAAGTCTGCCAATCCGCACTTGGCCAGCGTGGTGGACTACGGCCTAATCCCTCCCTTTCTGAGAGGAGACCCGAGCCCAACAGTGGGACAAAGAAATTGTGAAGGGTTGTGATGGTATAATTGTTGTCAGTATAAACACAGTCGTTCACAGAATGCTGAGCGAGCGTCTTGCGATTGCAAACTTGCTACCGTCAAAATTCCCCCGCAATTTTCACTACCTACCGCAAATTACGTCTTCGGCCCGAAGTGGTCCGGAAACGAGCGAAGTCGCTTCGTTAGTACTCGGATCGGGCCATTGTAGTTCGCGCTTAATCGCCGCCGGACAATGGGCAATGACGCGGCGTAATCGTCCCTAAATAGTGCCAGTTAAATCGGTGGTCGAGCGCTGAAATCGCTTTATTTTAATTGCACGTGCAACGTTTGCATGTAGGATCGTTTTTGAATGCGTACCGGCTAGTGATGTAGCGAATACGTATGCCAGTATTCGCCGAATTCACGTGACTTACGCCGAACAAAAAAGCCGAACAATCGAATGTTCGGATTCACCGTATACGAATTGGTATTATTTGCGGGGATACCAATCCAATTGGTGCAACTTGGTTCTTAGATAAAGCGATTAATAAACGTTGGGAGCAGTAAAATTTAAGGTGATATTTGAAAAAAATATCGATAAATACGTGGTTATTCGGTAGGATACGTGATAGTATCCGTTGCATCACTAGTACCCAGTAACATACGTACATTTATACTGTATAGGCGGCGTCCCAAGCTCGTTAAAGTCTGATTGATTTAAGCGAAGTTGCGAGGAATGAGTGGCGATGAACTGAAATGCAAATAAAGTTGCATTTCAGAGACGAGCCAATTTATATATCAAGAATAACGCAACGCATATCGAATGCAAATGAAGAAATTAATATTCAATTATAGTATCTTCCTTCTCTTTAACAATTAACTATTTTATTATAATATACATAGATTGAAATTCAGTACTCAGTAACACATATGGATTTAAAAAAACTACCGCCATTAAGATTTTCTTGATAGCATACTAATGAATAGCTTAAGCAGCAGTAAAACCAAACGATGGCACGTAAACAACACCAAAACACCCACATTTGAATTCATTGCGATCAAATCGTGGGATTTATTTTTATTTTAAGGGCAACATTATTTTTTTAGGGTTTTTAAAAGTGGCAACACTAAAACGCTTTACATTCTGAATATTGCCCCTCAAACGAGGCGTTTGCGTCCGAATGACGAATTAATTTTGTTGACGATCGACTTTACGCCGCTGTTACTTTCAGCCGATGAGTTTTACGCACGGATTTGTGATGCTCGTATCGCTTAGAGGACAGCGTATTTGATGTGTAAAATTCGTAGATAAATAACAGAAAAACACGTTTGAGAATTTAAACGCTTCAATTAATCGTAAATCACACGTAAATCTAATTTCCAGGCAAATTCCTTTTTTCAGTCAACAACAGCAGCGTATCGATATAACATAAGTATTATAACAACTTTATTGACACCTATAAAGAGATATACCATGAGCGGACGTTATGCATTGTGGCATTTTCTACCAGTCAAAACCCGGAGGAGTGGGGAAAAGATGTGGTACTTAAGTGGAAAATGAAAAAAAAACCTTAAAATTATAACAGATTACAAATTTTTTTTAACGGTTTACCCACATACTCCACTACGCTGCTCCAATGCGTATTGGTGGAGACTTTTTGTTACGTTTCATGTATTTCCTTTTTATTTTTCAAAATCATGAAAGAATTCTAATTGAATCTTAGATACTTGTAGTAATACCTTACAGAGCTCGTTTGGCTAAGCTTGCAAAGTATCTCCGCTAATTGAAACCATAAATATAATAGCGCCATTTTGCAACGTTGCAAAAAATGGCCGCCGACTAATCATTGTGGTTAAGTTTCCTTAAAAAATGTTCAATGCCCAGATAATTGTTAATACAATCCGGTTTATAAACTTGAGCAGTTATAAGCTGAATATTCATAGAAGATGGCATGATTCAAGTATCGGTGAGTCGACTAGTTTCGATCTAATACGATAGTACCACCATCACCAAGAGCGATCATATCAATTCAATCAACGTAATTGAAGGCAATGTACTACTAGTACACGAGTTACGTAGGTACATTGATATATATGTTATGCGTAGGTACATAAGGAACCTACTATGATTGTAAACAGACATGAATCGAATGCACACTTGCAACAATACAATTTACCCACTTTTTTTTATTTTACCGTGCGGAGCGTATCAAAAGTCAGAAAGTCAAAAGTAATATAATTTAATTCGCTATGAGGTGATTGTGCACGCTTGCAGGATCGGGAGGAGTGGCGACGATTGAGGGAGGCCTATGTCCAGCAGTGGACCCTAAAAGCAACTAATAATTTATTTACTTCTAAACGCTCGAACGTGAAATGTCCTATAGGATTAGCTATTGATCATTGGATGACTGGTGTTTTTTTTTTTTTTTTTAGAAATATTGATATCAGAATAATTTTGAAAATAAAATATCGGCGCAGCGTCTCGCCCGCACTCCTAAACCAAAAATATGGCTTTAAACATGCCTCAAAGTACTTATCGAAAGCAAAATGTGAGGCTATTACCAACACGAATAACTTCACAGCCTAAGTACGTTAAGGAATTCAATACGGCCGATGAAGACACCCCACGATACATCTGGCAACATGCAAACGGCTAAGAAATGTAAACACGGTACATTGCCCGTTACCGGGAACACAATCTTCTAAGTAAGTACATACTGAAGTGGCGATGTATGTTGAATTAGGGAAGTAGTGGCAGAGTAGTTCGAGTGGGGTCCGCGTAGTGTCGCCTCTACATCCGCTCCCCCAGTCGCGCATCCCGCTTTCCCGCTATCCCGCTATCCCGGGCCCCTCCGGGCGCGATAACCGCTTTTTATACGCATAATGCCCGGGATCTCGCGCTAAGCTGATAGAATTGTGGCGGAATCAGCAGCCCTTTTGAAGTTCTATTAAATTGTAACACTCGCGAGTTCGCGCCAACGCGTCCGTGAAATTGTGGCTTTATTGAAATTGTTTGAAATTATTTTTTTCCCCGTTCGGGAATTCGGAAATTAGGATGGCGGGATTCGTGCGCGTTATTATCAAATGGCGAAAAATGGTGACCAAAAAATACCTGCCTTTTTTTCATTCGGGCTGTTTTGGGTATTTCCAAGATATTTTTCAAAGTAGATGTTTTTTTTTTTTCATATAATATATTTCTTAGATAGGTAAAGGTACTTTTACAAATTTCTGCATAGATATCCAATTTCTACATAAAAAAAATTGGAGTGTAGGACTCCACAGATGTAACGTACATTTACATTGACTTACCTACTTCGACAAACTTTACACACTAAAGCTTAATTATAATTACTATAAAAAACATAAATAATTTTCTTTTTCTTATATGAGATGATTGAAAGGTTTTTTTTTTTTTTCATTTTTATTTCGCTATGAGGTGATTACGCTGATACGCTTAACGAATGTCTAGGTAACTAACTACTAAAAGAAAAGGAGATGTAGGAATGCTATTCTGAATTGACTAATATAAAGTAGCTAATAATGTATTTACCCATAAACGCTATAACGTTAACTACTAAAAGAATAGGAGATGTAAGAATGCTTATTCCGAATTGACTAATATAAAGTAGCTAATAATGTATTTACCTAAAAACGCTCTAACAACAACAACTAACGTTAAATTATATATAGGATTAATATAAGTGTGCGAGTATAGCCTGCCTGGTTATACTCGCCAAGTTATTCATCCTTCTTCCGTCGTGCCATATAGGCGGTGTCGGGTTGCAAGCTGTAAATATTGATCGCGAGCGAGCGATGCCTCGCTCTAACAGCCAGGAAATTAGGAAAAGTAGGTGCCTATTGGGTTTCACGCTCACAAAGATTTGGCTGAACATCTTCGAGTTAGCTGGTTGTCTTAGTTAGAAAATGGTTATTTTATTTGGGTCACTTAGCTCGAACTTATGTAGCATCCTTAGCCCAATGGCTCGCATAGAATCAAATCATAGAATCGAAAACAATCGATAAGCCTTGTCGAAGACCTTCAAGTGGATTGAGAAAATTCGTTTCGACACTGGGTTGGCCACTAACCCCTCACCCAATCCGCATTTAGCAGCATGGTAGAGTATGTTCTAGACCTCCCGCAGCGATGGCTGTCGGGAGACCCGTACCCAGCAGTGGGACGTCTATGGGTCGCAGCGTTTATTGCCATACACCACACACAAATCCAGACCCGGGAATCGAACCTAGGACCTGTAGCTTAGCAGTCGCCACGACCACTAGACCAAAGTATATCGCCCTTAAAGCATTGAGCAACACGTTTTTGATCAAATTATTTTAATTGAGTAGAAACAGAGAATACAGTAAATTATCCTTTCCACCAACGTTACTTTGAAATGGCTTTCGAATCGGTGAAAGAACTGTATGATGCCGCATGCACCTTTTATAGTCAAACATCATCCGCACACACCCTACCGACTAATACACAAATTGCTTAAATAAATGACTGCTCACGTCATAAATGGGTATGGCGTTGGTTCCGCCCCGGGATCCGTTCCCTACATAACACCTTGCCTCAATAATTCGACGGGACAAAGCGCGTACGCTGACCCTACCTCGAAGCCGCAATATAACCTTTGCAGACCTTTATTACGAAGACAGGAGCCCACTATGTATAACGGCAAAGTATAATCCGCGGGGCATTATTTATACATTACTTTGCATAAATCCACGAACAATTTGCATGTATATTATTTTTTGTGCACAATGGCGGGCGCGGGTAGAGCGTGGCTCGCAAAAACGATGGTGAAAACGGAGCAACAAAACGGGTTTTGCTGCGTCGAAAACATCACGCGTTGGTCGCGATTGATGGACGCTGTAGCATTTCAATTTCGATGTGGATTTATCACCATCACCGTACACCCGTCATCAGTTCACTACGACTGAACGGAATGAAGAATAGACCATCAATTGACCGCCTTCAGGGAACTGTAAATGTAGATATTATTGTTTTCTATATCTATACATATAAAGCTGCAAGCTATCTAATATCCGCAAAAAAAAACGATTTCAAAAATTCTTTCAACTATGCTTTATATATTTAGAAAGCTGCATCTTTACTGAGTAACATAGGCTATATAATATTACTAGGTGTAAAGGAAACGTTTGTTATGTCTAATTCCACGCGAGCGAAGCTGCGAGCGTCCACTAGTCGTTTATTTACGAGGATTCAGATTGTCTTTGGACTTCGTTGGTCTAGTGGTCGCAAGCGCGACTGCTAAGCTAAATGTTCTGAGTTCATTCCCGGGTCGGGTGAAAACTATTGGAATTTGAAATGCCCTGTAGCAGCTCGGAGTCTGGATTTGTGCCCGGCGTATGGCAATAGACTCACCACCTACATGGGATCTAAACATAACTGGTGAAAAGTGACTGTACACACCTCTGCCAACCACTTCGGGGAAATACATGCGTGATGTCCACACACGCCTTTTGAATAAATTAGCCGTTTTCAAAAAAAAAATTAAATTCGAAAGAAATACGAGTATGTCAGCTTAGCGGCAGTTGTACTGAATTGACTTATAGTCTAGTCAACAAGTGCCTTTTAGGTCAAAATTTTTGCGCCTTCTCCGAAAATTATGATTGAGGTGTCATTCGATTCGGAATGGCATGTAGATAGTTTTTGAGAAAATTCGAAGCCCGCTCGCAAAAAATGCAATAGTTATAAACAATTAAGTGAAATAAAAAAAGGGGGTTTGGTATTTCGTTAATATCTCAAAAACTATTTGAGAAAATTTAAATTTGAAAAAAGATTCAAAAAGAGGAAGAAATTTCCTAAAAAAAGTCTCGACTCCCAAAATTGTCGGACTAATGTTTATAATGTTCCCAGAGGGTTGAAAATACGCTCGAAAACGGGTACTCCGGCTTGCGTAAGCCACGGCCCCATCGGACCTGTAATGAATAAATATTATTTAAACTTATTAAATATGAAAATTAAAAATTGAAAAAATTCAGGCGCCTGTAGGATAGATCAATGAACAATAATCCGTAATCAAAAAATTTTTATCGCGATTTTTCAAAAAGTTATCCATTAATTAATTAACAATTTTTTGTAGCATGAACATTAACATTGCAAGTGCGATAATTGTTAAACTATTAATCTGAGATTTTTTTCCTTTCGTGGAGCTATTTTTCATAGGTCTTAGAATAGATTCCCGTTGGAAAAATTCAAAAATTGTTAATTTTCGTTTTGTTATTAACAATTTACTGAGGGAAAAAATTATAAAGCTTAATTAAACATTGAAAAAAATTCTTTTTTTGTAATATTATTATTGGTCCATTTTCTTATGATAAGAAGCTACTTAAAAATGATTTTTAATAATTTTTATCTCCTATTGTTTAAAAAATTGTTATAAACAAATGCGTTGTTTATGAGATAATTAAATATTTTTTTTGATATCATAATCGTTGATGATAATTATGATTTTTTAAAAAAAAATCGTTTCTCTAAAAAAATTTTTTATTGCTTAAAAACGCATTTGTTGAATAACAATTTTTTTTTACCACTTATTATGAAAATTAAGGAACCATTTTTTAAAAAAAATTCATTGTTTATCTTGATCTTTGATAGTAAAAAAGAAAAATCGATTATTATTTAAATTTTCATTGTTTATTTAATACACAATTTGTTATTAACAAATTAATTATTTCTTTGTATTTTTTTTCTTTTTCTACTTAAAAAAACAAAAACAAGTAGAAATAGAAATTAAGTAGAAAAAGAAAAAAAATACAAAGAAATAATTAATTTGTTAATAACAAATTATGTATTAAATAAACAATGAAAATTTAAATAATAATCGATTTTTCTTTTTTACTATCAAAGATCAAGATAAACAATGATTTTTTTTAAAAAAATGGTTCCTTAATTTTCATAATAAGTGGTAAAAAAAAAATGTTATTCAACAAATGCGTTTTTAAGCAATAAAAAATTTTTTTAGAGAAACGATTTTTTTAAAAAAAATCATAATTATCATCAAAGTTTATGATATCAAAAAAAAAAATTTAATTATCTCATAAACAACGCATTTGTTTATAACAATTTTTTAAACAATAGGAGATAAAAATTATTAAAAATCATTTTTAAGTAGCTTCTGATCATAAGAAAATAGACCAATAATAATATTACAAAAAAAGAATTTTTTTCAATGTTTAATTAAGCTTTATAATTTTTTCCCTCAGTAAATTGTTAATAACAAAACGAAAATTAACAATTTTTGAATTTTTCCAACGGGAATCTATTCTAAGACCTTTGAAAAATAGCTCCATGAAAGGAAAAAAATCTCAGATTAATAGTTTAACAATTATCGCACTTGCAATGTTAATGTTCATGTTACAAAAAATTGTTAATTAATTAATGGATAACTTTTTGAAAAATCGCGATAAAAATTTTTTGATTACGGATTATTGTTCATTGATCTATCCTACAGGCGCCTGAATTTTTTCAATTTTTAATTTTCATATTTAATAAGTTTAAATAATATTTATTCATTACAGGTCCGATGGGGCCGTGGCTTACGCAAGCCGGAGTACCCGTTTTCGAGCGTATTTTCAACCCTCTGGGAACATTATAAACATTAGTCCGACAATTTTGGGAGTCGAGACTTTTTTTAGGAAATTTCTTCCTCTTTTTGAATCTTTTTTCAAATTTAAATTTTCTCAAATAGTTTTTGAGATATTAACGAAATACCAAACCCTCTTTTTTTATTTCACTTAATTGTTTATAACTATTGCATTTTTTGCGAGCGGGCTTCGAATTTTCTCAAAAACTATCTACATGCCATTCCGAATCGAATGACACCTCAATCATAATATTCGGAGAAGGCGCAAAAATTTTGACCTAAAAGGCACTTGTTGACTAGACTATTAGGCGAGTCAGCGCGCAGCTTGACTAAGCCAACATGATCACAACAAGCTAAGAGCTCGGCCAATCCAATTGTTAGCGGCGTGATTGCTCTGCTCTGCGAGTGCTACCTTGGCCTCGGCTTACGTGATAAGTATATTTATTTGTTCGAACATCGGATAAACGCCCCCGGATTACTTACAGCCATACAACCTCCGAGCTTTTAAGGGCACCTGTCACGTCCGACCTACATTTCGACCTGCCCTGTTTACTTTTGAAGGCGAGCTTTTAATGTATAAAGGAATTGGGGCCTCCTCAGGATTGCTAAGAATAAGTGTCTAATAAAATATAACGGATGCGGGAATATCCTTAAATTGGGCTCCGTTCTGTACGCGTGGATACTTTCGGGGTTCCTCAGCGATTGGCTGAACCTCCTCGTTTCTTTATAAAATTGCGAATCGCGTCGATTCAATTGGATCGAAAGAATTAAGCAACGACGAGCGCGGTCGGTTTGTGAATGGGTGACCGCTAATCGCAAAATTTCATGGACGCTACCGTGCTTCGGAGGGCACGTTAAGCCGTCGGTCCCGGTAGTTTTCAATGGTTGAAACAGTCGTTAAGCATTGTCTAAGACCATCGGGTTGCTTGAGAACATTCGACACTGGGTTGGCCACTAGTGCCTTCAGATTGTCTGATCAGACGTATCGGATCCAACTATCGGAGAGAAAAATCGGAAATGTGTTCCCAGTCACCTAACCTTACGATATCGTTTCGTAGCCACTAATCTCACATGCATTTGCAACATACATTAAAAACTTTTCGGAAGCACAACACCGTCCCATTACATATTTCCTCCCAGTAGGTGGCACATTAAACCTGATAAATAACTGTGTCCATGGCGTGACGTGAACCACCGGCCCGATAGGACCCGACAACCACCCGGGGCACCCTTTGTGCCCAAAAAATGACCCATACTCCCCGTCGCTAATCCTATTTGCTACAGCAAATAAATTATACCGGCCAACCGCTGATAATGCATGGACGCTACGCGACCCCGTATTTGTCACTCGACACTGATAGCTATTGGAAAACTACATTTTATTTATACCCCCGATAACACTGGTACATTGTGTACGCTTTCTTTTATGTCGCATCGGATATTGGAGGTGATTTTTCATTGTACAGTAGCTGTTTCCTTTCAATATTAGCGCGGACAAGAGATACTCTGTCCTTTGAAGGTGGAAATAACGACTTATTATTGCAGTGGAACGTCAATCGTCGGCCTGTTAGCTCTCAAAGCCTGTGCTGCAAAGCTGTATCAGCCCTTTGTTTTTACTTTTTTATTTCCTGTAAACAAAAACTTGTTTCGAGGGAATCGATTTACTGCAGACTCAATAAATTATTTATTTATTTAACTGAAGTTAAATATTATTTTGAAATGGAAAACAACCGAGTTCGACGGCTTAACGTGCACAGAAGCACCCATGTAGTTTAAAGGTCCTTTATATATCCGCTCCCGACGTTGCTTAACACGGATCGCGTACGTATAGCCGCGAGGCGTAGAGCTATAAGCCTCCAACCAATCAAACCTTACATATTAAGTAATGATATACTTATGTAAGTATATCACTGTATACTCGTATGTACGAGTAGGTACATTCACACACTTTTTTTTTTATCGCTGGGAAATGCAATTTACGCATCGGTATGTGGAACTCGCCGATAACGGAATACCCACTAAAACCCAGCGGCACCCTCAGCGTTGATGTGAGATTTCACGGGATCGCTTGCGCTTTTGGCCCCTACACTACACCTATATTACGGGGCAGGGAGGAGATGCGCATAGCGCATTCTCCTTCTCCCATCGCTTTGAAGGCGCTTGTCTCCCTTGTCCGCTCCGTGGCCGTCTTATGCATAGCCATTGTTTCGCAGAAAAAGGCCAGTTCAGCATGAGCATAGCGTCCACCACACTCTGCAGCGAGAGATCTGTGCGACGATAGAAGTAGCACCACATTCCTCTAGGGTGGCAAATCCTGTACACATTTAAACTCCTTGAAGTTGAAACACAAACAGACAAAACTATAAACGTTCAACAATCGTCATTTTATTCGGAGGTTGGAAATTAAGAAGCAAAGAGCCGCGGAGGTGCGGTAACGACGTTGGCAGCGTGATGGCATTATGCCGGTGAAAAATGTATCGAACGCAAGTGTCGGACGCGGGGCGACGCGGTGCTGGGTGAAACACGTTCTAGGAGAGAAAAATACGGACAGTCATTGACGACTCCTGGCGCGTTGGTGAGTTACTCTTACTGTCAAACCGTGGCACAGCAACTGATGATGTCACCTATCTGAGTACTGCTTTTTTGACAACAATTTCTTTGTCCTACTATTGGGCACAGGTCGCCTCACGTCATGGAAGGACTTAGGCCTTAGTCCACCACGCTGCCGTGGATTGTGTGGACTCCACATGTCTTCAGAAACTTTGTGGAGAACTCTCAGGCTTGCAGGTTTCCTCACGCCTATTCAGGAGCCAGCAGAGTTGATTTTTTTAATTAACATTGGAGTACTATGGTTCTCAATCGGGACCTCCCGCACAACCAGCATGGCCTGGTGACCCCAGCCGTGGGCTCGCAAAAAGCCCATTCAGCGCGGGTGCGAATATTAAATATTGATCAAGCCGGAAATTTATGAAAACATAAAAATGCGTGGCCCGGGGTGCTGCGATTCGCCCCGGATTCGACGCTTCTTTATCCCGTGATAGGCTTTTTGTTGGAAGACTGGGAAGTTCTTCCCGTGTTATAAGTAGGTACAAGTATCTCGTAAAAGGTTTTACTAGCATGCACTTTATAAGATAACAAAATTTAATTTAATCGAGCTGTTTGGTAGTTCCGAAGAATTAGTCTTTAGTATCTTATAGCATCTATACCATATATGACTCCAGTCTTCATAGCAGTCTTCTTCCTCCAACCCAGTCTAACTCCTCAAGGAGTTGACATGATCAACTCCTTGCACATTGCACTCATTGCATACACTGTAGGAGTATGTGGTGGTATTAGGGGTAGAGGACAGTGGACGCCTTAAGACATAATGGCTATGTTCTATGAGTCTGGCATATCGTTCGCAAATGTATTTATGACATATTCGATTCAAACAATATTACGTATTGCATGGATTATTGGTAGGGTTTAATCAGCATGACTAGTTGCCCACAGTTCTCTGAAAGAGGTTTAAAGTCTGCCTTGGTGCACTTTACTGGTGTTTGACTACGGCCCAGTCGTAAGAAGACCTTTAATGAACCCTGCTCTGCTTGCTTCAATAACTACAAATATATTTGAAGAAGGGTTATTTTATAACCCTCCTAAAGGACCTGAAGTAACCCGAAAAGTCGAGTTACTTTTGATCTCGCGTTTCTAGCATGTGGCTTTTTAATGTACTATTGTTCTTACAGCGGTTGTTCTTCAGGCTGTTTCTTTGATTCGCTTCTTTATTTCATTATTTAAATGTTTTATAACGATTAGCCTTTACGTCTGTGCGCGGTTTCCGCTCACACTTCACAGTGTTTTTGTTCTATGTAGGTTAATTAACTCGAATCAACTGTATTCCCTTAACGTAATTTTCCAGCCACGACCCTCTCATACCTTCCAAAATTCCTATTGTAACTTTATATTAGCGTTCCGAATATAGCTCCGTTTAATAATTTAATTTCAACGTTGCCAATAAGACTTTTAAGTTCTTGGTAGTAGGAAATTATGAACCATTGTTGCCAGTTGTTAAATATTATTTTACAAAATAACTACATAAATTACGTTAAATTATGTCAGAAATTAAGAAACAATATTCTCAAGCCGAACAGTTCTAGTTTAAAAAGTAATTATTTTTATGTATCACAACAATATTGCTAATCTCATATCCTCAAGGCTAATTAACGTTCTAAGGTTGTCTACTAACGGGTTTATGCTCGGTGTTGCAAGCTGTAAAAATCAATCGAAATATCCTTACGAATTCGAGCTGTGAAAAGACGTAACGGTCATGGATATAATGAAATTCCTGGATCAGTCCGCTCCTCATTCCATGGGGGATACCCTTCGTAGTTATTACCCGTTTTTATGGAAAAAAATGCATTTTAATCCTTGCGGCAGCAGGAAACGCCGGCCTCTATTTAGCTACTAGATTACGTCTAAACAGACGCTTTATTTCCCCTTTCAACTTCAGCCGCTATTTTGGCTCACGAGATGTTTATTTTGCATTTTAAAATATCCAATTATCTCGTTGTTGCCATGTGGAAAGTGTCTATTTGCGCTGGAGGCAAAACGCGAGGTATTTATATAAAGATGAATGTCGCTTGGTAATTTATCGAAAAAGTTCTATTAAAATAATAATGAAATATAATAAACAGTAGGTAAAACGAGTATGAGCGACAGTACAAAGTTTACGAGAAATTCGCTTTATAAAATTATCAGAAGGACTGCGAAGAGAATTCGGTAACGGAAATTCACGAATATCATTACGTGCCCTGTAATGAAATAATGAGACTGGAAAATAATGAGAATTTATAATTATATTGTTTTCGAAGAAACGCCGGCGAATTCCACCAGTAGGTATTTCGATTTTACACCCGAAATGGTGATTGTTTTAGCGTGTGATACTAATCCAGATTAAACTGGTCTCGACCTGACTACGGGTGTGTTTCGAGCCATGTCGAGTCCGAATGAGCGATTAAATTAAAACCCGATTGATTGGCTTCAGACAAACTTAATGTAAGCAACTTTGTCATGAATGTTTCGACGATAGAGGACCGTGGCGCGGTTGTGAGTGAACCTGACCGAAACGCGGGTTCAAATCCTGACGTGGGCAGAGTGTGAGTGTGTAGCGTTTATTTATTTTTTAGTTTATTGTTTATTGTGTGGTTCCGGCATAGGCACTATTAGGCACTGGACCTCCATGAGTACGAGGGCTTTATGGTAAGGTAATATAAGGTACCTACCCAGTGAGTAAGCAGCACGTGTCATTTGTTAAGCTGGATAGCTGCTAAAATTGGTGAACAGCCGGCGCGGTTTGCGCTGTACCAATACATCACATTAGCGTATCGTCAGTCAATCGAAATACCAATTTAGCTCGAGCTTTATAAAATCAATACACGCATCATCCAAGTCGCCGATGCATGCCGTGTTTTTAGGCGTATTAAATGGCAAACCGACATTTTCAATATCGCTTATAAATTTTAATAGGTACCTATTCGATGTAAATTCTTCAATTTTCACTGACCTAGGTAGACTACCAACTCAATTAACCTGCCAGAAAACACATCATAAATATTTTAAAAACCGAAACTAAACATTTTTATGGAATCAAGGATTCATACCCCGGTATGTAGGTAATATTTTTACCTCCGGTGCCAGATTAGTAAAAAGCCGGCCAAATGTGAGTCGAACTCACGGTTCCGTACATTAACCATTAAAACGGGAAAAAAATCACGACTGTTGTATGTTATAGTGGCATGGCAACAGAAATATAGGTATCATCTGTGAAAGTTTCAACTGTCTTACTATCACGGTTCACGAGATACAGCCTGGTGACAGACGGACAGACGGACAGCGGAACCTTATTAATAGGGTCCCGTTTCACCCTTTGGGTACTGAACCCTAAAAACGAACGCAATGAGACATGCATCAATCTTTTTGTTGTTCTTGTTCACTTACTACCATCTTCCCTGACCAACCGGGAATCGAAAACGGGATCACTAACCGCACCAAATTTTATTAGGATGTGCAAATCATCCGTCCCACGCATACATACGCGTCACCCGCCGCGCAACCGATGGCCGTACATCAAAAATATCGAATAACAAATGGAGTGTCCGATTGGGCGAAAAAACGGGCCATCATCAATCCTGACGGCCGCGTCGAATATGGACCGAGTGGCGTGACGGATTAAACCTCGCGATTTATACGGCGGACGTGGCAACGGTCTCAGTGGTTGCCCATTAGCTCTTACAGCAGTTACAGCTCTATCGTAAGTTTGCCGGCCACGTTGGTGAAGGTCTCTTAGATGGGCTGTTAAACTACGTCGCCCGGGCATTACGCCGTGTTATTTATACGACAAACTCGTGCTGAAGATCAGTACCGTTGGTCCTACCACTGTGATAAGTTGTGACTCAACTGCGCAGGACACTGATGACTGGTAGCGATTCGCCCGGGGCCTCATTTCTACCCTGTAACAAATGGTTTTACAATTCTGTTCCTGGTAATGATCGTCGGGACAGGAGATACAGTACATGAGCACCGGTGCACTCTATCAGAGTTCCCGGAGCCACGCCGAGGAAGGCCACCGAGGGGGTTTTAGTAGGTGGAAATCCCACATAACCCGGCGTCGCTGCCACGATGTCCGGGTACCTTTAAAAGGTTTCCCACTCGCTTACAACACATGAGGCAACCTTAGGTTGCAGGGGCACCTATGTCTAGCACAACGGATTTGCTGACAATGACAAGAACAAGATTTTATAGTCTTAAAACTGATTGATATGCTTTTACTTAATCAACCCCCTTACCCAAATTGTTGGTATGATATTTATTGATAAAATGTATATCCCTTGTCGAAGGCCTTCTGGTGGCTTGAGAACATTCGACATTGGGTTGGCCACTAACCCCTCCACCAATCCGCATTGGTGCAGCGTAGTGGAGTATGCTCTAGACATCCCGAAGATTTGTCGAAAGTTTAGGGAAGACACGAGCCCAGCAGTGGAACGTCTATGGGTAGCAACAAAATGATATTTGTAGCTCTGTGGTAGGTAGGTGATCTGTTACAATCGCACACACATTTGCATAGTACAGAGCCGGGGAAAACTATTATCAGGGCGGGTCCGGGCCATCGCATTGTGTCGCCCGGGCATTCTTCTTCGGCGGCGGCGATGGATGACGGGGTCGAATCGAATGCGCCTCGCTTCCGTCGGAGGTAGATGCGTGTCCATTTATAACCCCCAAGGCAAACGGTTATAAGGTGCTTTCACATTTGAATGGCACCCTTTCATGACGTCAGAACACAAGTATTTTTCGTCTTCGTTTTTAATGCAGTAAAATCGTGGCACTTTTTGAACGGTTCCAGCCGTTTCAATATTGTATTGCTTGTAATGAAAAGCTGCAAACGATATAATGACAAACTAATTCGAAACAATTCTAATTCTATGTGCTTTGGAGAACAGGCTAAGCCGTCGTTTCCACTTGTTATGGTAAGATAGAAGTCGTGAAACCTTCGGGTGACTTAATAACTCACGGCAATTAGGTTGACCAGTAACTCCTCTGCCAATTCACACTGGAGCAGCGTGGTGCAGACCTGCTGCGGGCCTTCTCAGTTTTGAAAAATGTGGCGTATCCAGGCCCAACAGAACCTCGCCCTGCGAGCAATCACAGGTGCGAGGTGCTAGACCTTATACCCCGACCAACTGGCACTCGCAGGAATTCGAAACGGTTCTTAATACGCATATTTTCTATCATCGTTCCAAATGTAGGCAGATGTTGGAGGTATTGGAGGGTTCCATAACGGTTGCTACATTCAAATGAATGGTGACGATGGAAGGCCCGCGTAGCTGTGTGTTATTGATGGTGGTCTGAACCCCATGTCCCGAAATGTAAATAAAATAGAATACGTTTAAATCCCCGTCGACGTCCCCCGCTCATTTTTCAACCTTTTCTCCTTGACCGCACGTCGATCCATCATCGTGGCACGTCAATATGACATTTTAAACTTTGTTCCGTTGCACTAAAATCGATTCTTGTCTGCACTGTCAGTCTTTTCTCGCAAGACGTTGATCCGTGGAGATTTTTTTATAAACAAACTGCTTGTCAACAAGTACACGGGCGTGCGTTAGCTGATATTCTATAAATCATTTCCTATTTGGGATTCTGTTAGTTGATAACTAATAATGATGTACATTCTAAATCGTGTATGTATCTGTCACATGTCTGTTTGCGTGAAGATGTTTTTTTATTATACATGGAATAATATTAAGTGTAGATCCACGAGCAAAAAAAGAATGGTCGATGGTATAGATATTTTTGTATACGTATGTATATTATACTGAATATAATATAGAAAAAAAAATTATGAATTTCAATGGTTTTTCCTTTCATCCAACTAAAGAGCCTTCGACGAAATACATCTGTGAAAATTTCAACTTTCTAACTATCTCGGTACATGCGATACAGCCTGGTGACAGACGGACAGACGGACGGACGGACAGATGGACAGCGAAGTCTTAGTAATAGGGTCCCGTTTTACCGTTTGGGTACGGAACCCTAATAACAATAACATTCGGTATAAACAAGCTTTGGCAGATAATTGATTAGTCGACACTATAAATAATTGCTCTAACAAACATAACACGGCCGTACTGATAGGGCTGTTTAAGATTCATGTAAGAACGAAATTACGAATTTATGCGTAAACTTTTAATTCTATCCTGAGAAACATATAATACTAATTTGTTTACATGTTGGAGCTTGCAAATCCTTATATTAAAATTACATACTACATTGCATTACATACATTCTTAGCGTTTCACACTGTAGCGTCCATAGCCCAGTGGCTCGCGTCGATTCAATGTAATCGACAGAGTTAAGCAACGACGGGCCCGGTCGGTTTGTGGATGGGTGACCGCTAGTGGCAAAATTTCTTATGCCGTCATTCAATTCAAAATTCTGCCTTTATATTGACGTTGAAAAGATATTTGAATTCGAATTTTAAACTATAATTATAATAATAATAATAATAATAATAATCATTTATTTCTTAACTCTAACACATACAGCATAAACTTAGAACTTAAAAAATAAACAGGATTAAACAACAAAAAAGAACTTAAGTATATTAAACAGTATAGGAAAAAAATAAAAAATAAGGTGGTAACAAAAATAAAATTAACTAAAAATATATATATCAATTTGATTATTACTAAAAATTAATGGTAGGTTAACTTAGGTAACTATGTTCACATGTGTCAGAGTTGCAGAAAATGGAACTCGCTCAGCATAATACCGCAGTGATTGCGGCGCTGATTTTCAGCGAGCCCAACTCGAGGTGACTCACGGACGACGGAGGACATGCTATATATATTTATAAATATATATATATATATATATATATACGAGAATTTTATATATTAGATATTGTATATAATTTATATGTGAATCTGTATAGTATTAGTAGTATTATTTATTATTTATTAAGTACCTACGTAGGATAAAAAGTGTATTTGTGTTAATATGTTAGATATATGAATAGGTAATAAGAGGTAACGATGAAAGTCAGGTTTTAATGTTAAGGGGTGCTTATTTGTATTAAGAGGAGTTTACTTGTAGACTCAAGAGGTGTATTTTATACTTTGATCTAAACGACGTTATTGATTTGAGGCTGGCCAATGGCGGAGGGATGTCATTCCAGATCTTTGCTGCGGCATATTTGAAAGATCCTCTGAATGCTTGAGTATAATGACGTGGAATGTGTAATGTACTCCGTTCTCTTGTTTTATTTAATTGTCTTTCGCGTGTCCATATTAACTTAGTAGCCAAATATGACGGTGTTCGATTTTTGATGATTTTATATATCAGAACAGCCAAATGCAATTTTCTTCTGTAATCCATTTTTAACATTTTTGCTTCATTAATGAAAGGAGTGACATGTGTGCGAGGGGGGACCGAGAAACAGTATCTTGTGCACGCGTTCTGGACCCGTTGTATTAGTCGGCGAGTACGAGCCAGCAATCTGGGACCATAAACCACGTCCATATAGTTAAACTTGGATAAAACTAGTGACTCACATAACTTGACCCGTATATTAGTATTAAGATATTTTCTAATCAGGTATAAAACTTTAAGCCGATAAAAACAATTAGCAGTTATGTTTAAAATATGGTTTTCAAATTGAAGTTTGTCGTCCATTAGTAGACCCAGATTGCGCGCTTCATTAACTCGTTCGACATTGGCGTCTTCAATTTTTATTTGGAAGTCCTGCAAAGCAATATTATTAATTTGTTTTTTTGAGCCCATAATTAAATACTTTGACTTTTGACCGTTAAGTACGAGTCCATTTAAATGACACCACGCTTGTATCCTCTTTAGGTCCTCATTAATTTTGTCCACGGTCTCAAGGGTGTTGTTCGGGTCGCATGATATGTACACTTGTAAATCATCAGCGTAGAGATGGTACTTACAGTGTTTTATACAGCTGACGACGTCTGCACTGTATATAGCAAAGAGGGTAGGGGCGAGAATTGAGCCCTGGGGTACACCAGTGTGAATTGGTTTTGGACTTGAACTAGATGTGATACCCGTATCACTGTTAAATAATTCGACAGTTTGCACACGGTTATTAAAGTAACTGTCAAACCATTGTATGGCTCTGCTATTAAACCCATAATATTTTAGTTTGGATAAGAGTATAGTTCTGTTGATGCAATCGAAAGCCCTCGAAAAATCTAACAGAACCAGTAGAGTACCTTGACCGCTGTCCCGAGCTGTCAATATATCGTCAACCACCTGGGCCAGTGCGGTTGAAGTGCTGTAGTCTTTTCTAAAACCAGATTGAAGTTCAGGTAAAATACTGTTGATTTCCAAATATTTTATTAACTGCTCTGAAATAACTTTTTCGGTGATTTTTGAGATGCAAGGGAGTATACTAATTGGCCGTAGGTCTTTTTCAGTCATTGGGTTGGATATCTTTGGGATGGGTTTTACAAGTGCGTGCTGCCACTGCGTCGGATACGTGCTGGTCCTAATCGACGTATTTACCATTGCAGTGATGCTAGGCAATGAGCTACGTATTGTCATTCGTAGCATCTCCAGTGAAATACCATCAACGCCAACTGCATTAGATTTCACGGTTTTGAGGATTCTAATGATGTCAGCTTCTGATACTTCTCTTATGCTAAAATTACAATCTACAGCCGAGTGAAACTCAAAAAACGTCAAGTGGGATAAGTTTATATCTTTATTGCCTGGAATGGTCAAAAAGTGGTTGTTAAGTAGGTCTGGATCCTTGAATATGTGACTTGGAATTTCATGTTGCGTTTTTAACCTAACATTTGTTTTTATATGTTTCCACATTTCTTTTGGGTTGTTTGAGTTACGGTTGACATAGAAAGTAAAATAGGCTTGTTTTTCTTTGTAAATTGCATCATTGACATGTGTTTTTAAGTCCTTATAGAATTGTTTATGACTTATATTGTCTTTCTTTTTAAGTTTTTTATATTCCTCATCTCTACGTGCCATCATTAATCTTATATTATATGTTATCCACGGATGTTCCTGATGTTTTATGGTTCTTTGTTTTAGCGGGGCATGCATATCAAATAGATTGAGGATAGCTGTATTAAATAAGGATACCTGCTGATTGACATCGGATAGTGATTCAATTGTTTTCCAATCAATTAAAGCGAGGTCTCTTTGAAAATCCCTTTCGTCTATATGTTGTAGAGACCGCCGTGTAATTGTAACCGGTGGTGGTCTATTCTTACGTATATTTAACGTGCATGTAATGAACGCGTGGCTACTTAACTCAGGTATGTGATCAATTGAGACTGTGTTAACCTTCACGTCTGTGCATATAATATCAATTAGAGTTTCAGTTTTTTCCGTAAAATGCGTGGGACCGGTTACACATTGGGTTAACTTAAAGCAGGTTAGGAAACCTGCAAGCTTTTTTGTATTTGTTATGGTTTGATTAAGCATGTTGATATTAAAATCGCCCAGTAGTAATAGGTTTTCACTCCACGATAGCGCACTAAGGGTCGCCGTTAACGCGTCAATAAATAAATCAACACTTTGCCAGGGCGGCCTATAAGCAGTCCCGATGGTCAATTTTTTCCCACCAACATTGATGGATAACCACATTTGCTCAACGACACTGAGACTCAATTACACTGAGAGACGTTCCAGTGCAGACTTTTTGTCGGTAGTCTTTGCAGTGCTTTCCAAGGTTTAAGCTTATTGTTTATTTTTCTATTCCTGATAAATGCATTAAGCAGTTGCAGTTTGCAAATAATATAATATCATGCTCATTAATTCATTGAATAGAATCAATTACGATAAAGAGATTAAACTCTTACTATCACTATCTACTACTCTCACTATCAATAGAAATAACCCCTGAAGGGCAATTAAATAGTCTATTTGTACAGCTCAGCTAGCTTAGCTCACCAACCCTTCTAACCACAGCTATTTAAGGCTACTGCACCGCACTGTCACTAAAGACAGGCACCTTCGCTCAGTTCGTCCCCGCCGCATCGCGCCAACCCCTTGTAATCTCTCAAATGAATCGCCATAACGCAGCTTCCGAGGGCGTGTGATGTGTAATAATTGCGCGTATAAATCAAAATGACATTCGTTTAATCGCACCGGGATGTGACAACCCTAGCGGAAGCGAGGCCACTAGCGAAAAAACTTGAAGATATCCTCTAATGCACGGTCTTTTTCCCGAATTCAAAGTGAATTTAGAGCGTAGCTTTTTAAACATATGCGACGGACAGAAATAGCACTATCCAAAACATTTGCGTGCGATATTTAACTATCTACTCAAAAAGAAATGGTTTGATGAAAGCTTGAGTGCCGTCAATAGAACCCACTAGGGTATCAGCCGTCGCGACGACTAATATTAGTCGTTTGTTAAAAAATGAAAGGCTTTTCAGTCGGCTGCGTGTTTTTTCGCATTAAAACGTATTCCCTAGGGCGGGAAGGTTGGTGTAAAATTGCCAAGTTGAACGATTAATCTAAATCAAAACTGTCGCGCGCGGTTGGCAAGGAACGCCACCGGCGGCGCCACCGCACGCAACACCGACCACCTGTCAATGTCACGGATTGTCATGTCAAGTCCCGACGCGGCAACATTTATTTCAAAATTCAGATAACGTATCGGGGTGTGAATGTACCGCGAGTTGCGAACGGTCCCAAGGCGCCGCAGAACTTGCTGATTTATTTCATGCCCGATATGATTTTACCGCAATTGAGCACTCTCGAGCCGACCCTAACGCTTAGTTTATAAGCGCGTGCTAACCCACGCCTGGGAACACATGCTAAATTCACCTTTTTGTGCTGGCAACACCGCCCATAACCGCACGAGCGGAAGTTTGGTACGAACGCGTGTCGCGGTCGATAGTTGCACCGAAGCGAAGTCAGAATCATTATTTTTGCTGGGAACGATGGCCAATTACGTAAGGAAACTGCGACCTTTTCCACGTAGTACTAGGTAGTATAATAACAGCCCTTGTCTCCGGCGTGAATGGGCCACTCAGCCGGTGTCGAATGCCTCTCCAGCGTCGGTGCATCTCGCTGACAAATGCGCAACGCTGAAAGCGGAAAAAATTGCGGCCGAAACAAATGGGGTCTTGAAACGCGCATTGTTGATGGGCTAAAAATAGGGTCTATGAGTTTTTATGTTTCTAGAACTACGCCACTAGCCGGGAACTACGACTCCACACAACAGAACTTTGTACCTCAATGTAAGCCTTACAAACTATATCACTATATCACTATATTGATACATTCACCACCCAAGATACATTTAATCGGAATGATTGAATATTTCTTGGGTGGTGAAAGCGACATATTTTAATCGTTTAAAACTGGTAGGAATATATTTTTGCGAAACAAGGCACTACGCCGTGTTTGTACACTGTATAATATTCGGCCATCAGTTTTTGTGACCTCATCATATTAAATTTATGAAGATGCCTTAATATTTTATGTTAAGACGCCTCAAATTTTTAGAACTTGGTAAGAGTCGTCTCCAGTGACTCAATAATGTATTTTCGCCTATCCTCTATGAGACCAGCTCATTTAAGATTTCTCCACAATTTTCCTAAAACATCAGACGTCTTACTAAGCTATGGTTTCCCATCGTGGTTACCAATGCAATGGCATAAACCATTCATATTTTTTTTAATTCTGTGAATTTCTTTTAATAATACAGAACGAAGTGCGTACTGGTAAACATGAAATTAAACTAGAAAAATTCTTTTGTAAATCGATTACGTATTTTTCATCACGAAAATGATTTTGACATGCAAATTGTTCACGATACAAGTGACCCATAAAGCGGAAGGCAATAAAACAATGCTACTCTAAAATGGAATGCAGGCCAAAAACATTTCGACAATTTTGCATGCCAGGTATTACGATCGGAACATATTCGAGCACAATCAGCCGGCCTCCACTGATCGAATGATACGAACCTGATATATAACACATATCGAAATATTTTGCGCGGTTTTTTGAAACATATAAAAACAGGCCAGTGATAAATGTATCAGACACACGAGAGATCGTTTAACCTATACACATACGAGTACATACCGCAAGAACGGACCTATCTCAGTGGAAATACAACAAGATAATTGTAATATGAATATCAAGTGCAGGTCGACTAGAACACCTAGGGTTCCGTACCACCGAGAGATTTTGTATGGCTACTTGTATGAAGACCCCTTTCTAAGACCCAAGAGTAGCTGTTGACGAGCCACAATGTCTCCGTGCGCGCGGGCGTCCTGACGAGCGATCGATTACTTAACGCGATACGCCGGGGGATTATCAGGATAGTTATCCGTAAGAAACGTCCATCACGGTCCAAATTTGGATATATTCGAATCCCCTTTGCGGGGTAATCGCGTAAGCTCGGTCGCGATGGCCGCTCATCAATCTCTATCAAGCGTGCGGTGAAAAAGCAGTGGAATATGACCGGCGGCGGCCCTTGACGTGTCTCCAATAGGTACTTCGATATTGGTTCCGTACTGCTGCAATGTAGCGTCCATAACCTAATGGCTCGGTTCGATTCAATGTGATCGAAAGAGTTAAGCAACGACGGGCCCGGTCGGTATGTGGATGGGTGACCGCTAGTGGCAAAATTTCATGGACGCTACCGTGCTTCGGAGGGCACGTAAAGCCGTCGGTCCCGGTTGTTTTCAATGTTGGAAACAGTCGTTAAGCCTTGTCGAAGACCTTCGGGTGGCTTGAGAACATTTGACACTGGGTTGGCCACTAACCCCTCCACCAATCCGCATTGGAGCATCGTGGTGGAGTATGCTCTAGACCTCCCGCAGCTGCGTCTGTGAGGGAGACCCGTGCCCAGCAGTGGGAGGTCTATGGGTCACAGCGACTGCTTCAATGCTGGTCTCATGCTCTTGTCTGAAAAGATCTGGTTTATTAGGGAATGCATGGAATGTTTATTAGGTATTGGTCTAGCTAGAGCGAATCTTGATTGGCAAAAATAGTATCGTACTGCTTTAGAAGTAAAATGCAATCTTTTTTTCATATCCATGATTATTTTTTGTTTATTTATCTTTATTGAACCACATACAAAAGGTACAGGGTACAAATGGCGAGCTTAATGCATAAAGCATTCTCCACCAGCCAATCATTGGGTTAACCAGATAGTCACGAAAAGCGGTTTCATTTTATTTTTTAAGCAAACAAAAAAAAATATATTGATTCATCTGATTACACTTTTACATGCTATAAATTAAAATTATTTATGTTAAAATTGTATAAAAAGTCGAAATTGAACTATGAAGTGTTGACTGCAAAAGCCAAAAGCTGTCTGAAACGGTATTAAGTTAAATGTAGTCCAGTGGCACCTTATCCCTCCGCAGATTCCAGTTGTCAGGAACAGATAATGAGGCGTGATATATTCGCTCCGTTTCCCGATCCAGCGCTGATTGTTCCCTGCAAATTACATTGTTGTTGAAGCAATTATACAAAACATTAATCTGTATTCACGATCTCGTTTGCGAATCGTTCGTTAGAAGGGGGACGCGAGAAAAGGAAAGTTTCGCGAAAGTTAAGACGAAAATAGCGAACAAATCTGAATTCGGAATTGTTTCATTAAAATGAAACGGCGACACAATTTCCATCCGTCCCCAATTTATCAATAACAATGGCGTTGTCACTATTGAAGGTTCATCGCGAATGTATTTGATTATCGTCGAGCATCTAGAGGGAATCCTCTGAATGGTGCGTCCTATTTGCCGGGAATAACTAGACGATAAATCCTCAAAGAATAATGACAGTTAGGAGCGGCGTGTGTGGACAAAGTAGCGTCATGTGAATGCAGCGAAGACTCGTTGTTTCCATAAACCAGCTCAGAGATTACAATGGCAATAGAAATTGGATTTTTCCAGCTTCAATCTCGACAAACCAGCCGCTCGTCCCGTAAACAACTCTTTATCTCCCATTGTATCCCCGACGTAGCGAGTAGGATGAGACAATTAAATAACTATCTCGCTCCATTTATCTGTTCGAGTTTTGTTTGTTTCTATTAAGTGTAATTAATGCTTTAAACGAGGAAAGGTTAATGAAGCGGAGCGGGTTATCGGGCATCTCGCCAGGTCGTATCAAAGGACCACGTTTAATCGTCAGCCCACGACGTCGCCATCCTGCTCAAATGTTTAGCTATTCGGCTATTGCCAGTTTTACAGGCCTTCTGGGAACGAGATCTACTGGGTTTTCTAATAATGTTTGTTTAAAGTAACGAGCTACGGTTACATAAATTAAATTACCCTCATTTGGCTTTCCTCGAAGATTTACTATCACATTAAGTAAGTGATGATCGTTCCATTTGTAAGTAATTGTATGACAAAACACTGTTTAAGTCAGATTATTCTTCTCGAGGATTAGGTAAGCAACTTCACATACACCACCACCACAAAACATCACATTCTTTTTTAAAGGATAGGATGTCAATGTCCACGCTTGCCAAGAGCGGATTGGAAGACTTCACAAAACTTTAGAAACATTATAGAGAGCTTTCAGCCATGCAGGTTTCCTCTCAATGTTTTCCTTCACCGTTACAGCAGGTGAAATCAATTTTCTTAAAAATTTCCTCCGACCACAACCCTTTGGGTACGGGTTTCCTCTCGGAATGGAAGGAGATTGGCTTCAGTCCATCACGCTGCCCAAGTGCGATTTGCAGACTTCATATGCCTTCAAGAAAATTATAGAAAAAGCGGCACATTTAAAATGTTCACAACAGCAATTAAGTAATTCTTTTTTTATGTTTCCTTCGCCATTTCTTTCAACATTTTCCCTACTCATCCGTGTTTACTCGTTCGGCAAATCTTGATAAAGTTCCGTAATAAAACAACCGTAGGCCTCGCCTGCAATATCGCGAGGAATTCCAATCCGCGCCCCCTATCGACCTGCTTGACGACACCTATGTATCTTTGTCTCACCAAATCGCCCCCCTCCGGTACGTCGGCAGGAATCAGTCACAGCCGTAACTGCATTCTTCTGCCGACAGCTAATTTGCCCGCCCAATTTCATGTAAACCGGGCATCTATCAGGAGTTGCGGATACAGACGGCGGACCATTTACTCTTCAGCGATTAAATCGATCATGGATGAAATTACCAATGGTCAAACAGTCCGTTAGTCACCATTAGATTGGGCGAATTTTCGTTATTTTTTTGTTGGTCTTCAAAATCATAAGTTAAATATTAAAAAATTAGGAAAAATTTAAATTAGCTGTGTTTCCACTTCTAAACTTTGACGTGTTCTTTACTTGAACATCAAGGTTAGTCTAAGTAGTTCGTTAGTTAGTTAGTTGGTCTAGCTTATACGTATTCTAGCTTATAATACATACTTTACCTTGTTCTCCGCGGATACCTGCCGACAACAAGGTATGTATTATGTTCGCCGGACAAAATGTCTATTGTCTACACCTAAAGGCGATCCGGACACCTCAAGCCACCGCAGCGCCATCGAAAGATGCAACGATAACGAGCCTAATAAATGCGGAAGCCGCTCCTAGAATGGCTGTAATTAATTTAATGGATTTAGACAAAGAAATATGTACAGTGAAATAGTGAGATTAATGGCGGCATGGCATTGTTGCGGCCATTAGCAGATGTTGAAAGTCTAAGGATATTCGGTTACGTGATAACGCGATCTGCCCGATGCGGACGTCCGCCGCTTTATTTTTTCTCCTTACTGGTAAACATTAATGAAGGAGCGGGCTTTCTAACGAGCTGGAAGAACTTAGTATCAACTTTGTGATCTGGGCTCATTCTCTTGAAGTGCGCTCGGATGAACGCAATCTTTGTCAGTTTTGTCAGCATTTTGGAATGATTACCTGAGTTCAAAGTCTGTCACAGTTATCATGTGAATCAATTAAATAACGAATCAACGGTTTGCTAGGTAAAAAACCTGCGTAAAGAAACATTGCAACTAAATTACTCTGTAAAGCTAGATATGTGGAGTACAATGAACATGCCATTCCAGAATAATTCCGGCTGCTCTGAAACCGCGCTCGAATCATCCGTTTTTCAGTTTTAGTTTCAAATGTTACATTGAAATTCACATTTTATACTAAAGGGGAGTGCAGTTCATGTGGTATGCAAATTCGGGATGTCTCTTTGTTTTGTCAGACAGCTCGTTAGCATAACGGCCCATAAAAAGTCTTGGTCGGTGCGAGGGGCGTCCACGGTACATATCTGGAATCGCGGCAACATAAATTAGTGCAGGTCGCGTGAGGTACGTCTTGGACGACATCGGTTCCTTATCGGGTCAGGAAGCCGGCTCACAGACGTCGCGCAAAAAACCGCCTTTAAAATCATCCACAAAAAGCCCATTATTCCTCAACAATGCACTCTCCAAACGTCCCCGGTAGCGGCCTTTCGACCGTATTCGCACTACCTTTGGGTCGCTTTCTGCTGCTCGACTCCACAGCGGCTACAAATAAGGCAACATAGCCAGTATCTCGACATAAATAAAGCTGACTGTCCTTTAGCGAAGCAGACGTTGACGTTACTACACTAATAAAGACCAATGTATTGTGGACTCTAAGTAACTGGAATTAAATTTGAGAATTGGCCGCCGAAGTCAGGGGTAGAAAATGAAGGTTCGCATTTAGCGATCGCCGTGGTAGTGATATGGTGGACTTCCTTTGTCTAGTAATCTTATCAGCGGGCAAGCGGGGCGCTACTTGACATGATGCATTGCTCGGTATATAGACTTACAGTGTAATGGGCTATTTGTGGACAGCTCATTAAGTTCGATGCGCAGCTGCAAAGAAGTCACGAAAGCTATGCGTCACGATGTTACAATGAGTCTGTTCGATTGGCAGACAAGCTCTTAAGCTTGAGAAAACATTTACATCCTTTTTAGTGAATTTTGAGTTAGTTTCATTAACTGATGATAAATCATGTAAATTCAAAGATAACTACTAACAATACCTCTTTCTGATTCTTCTGAAGATAAAGAACACAATGAAAATTGTCGAATCACTAGAACCATTGAAGGTTATGCGTAATTCCATTATGCAGACCCATTCTAGGTGTAATTTTAAGAAAACGCCCGATTCGGTATTGAAAGAGGAATTTCGCTAACGCCTACGAATTTTTCGATAATGCTTTCGGCGTCTTCCAATAATCCACCCAATTCTTTACAAATTCGATAAATGTTTTAAAAGGACCAAGGGAAGGGATTTTCCACGGGCAAGTATTCCCGTGAAAAATCTTAGCGTTCGTGCCGATCTGTAATCTGAATAACTTTCTACCTTAAGTAAAATTTAGGAGCTTAGTAGGAGGGAATTAATGCTTGTAATTTTTCGTTACTAAGAGTTACGTAACGGTCCATTTAAATTTTAATAAATCTCTCATCATAAAGGGCTCGCGAACTCATTGTTGGGGCCCGTTGAACAGGATTGTTGAAGACAGATGGCAGCATCAGAATCTCCGATCGATCTCATCACAATCGCAAACTTCGAATACACCTCTTTCGACTATCGAAAAGTTCCCGATAATGGATTCGTTGGAGCACTCAATTGTTCTACGATGAATGGGTACTAATTAAAACGAAGTCACGCCGTCGCCGGACCAACTTCCCCGATTGTTTCCCAACTATAAATCGCGGCGCCTCTCTCTCATATAAATATGGTACGGAGTTCCAGCGCAACTTCGGTGCTAAATTTAAAATCGGAATTGGGGAATTGGTTCCGAGAATGTATGACTTGAATGTTCCGCGCGCAACTATTTATTGTTCGAACATAAATGGGCGCCGACGTAAATCTGTACGATAAGCATTTCGCACTCGATCGATCGTAAGATTCGAAGGGTTAAATTCTTAATTGCTCGCGGAACGTTCCAGAAATAGATGTTGGGTCTTTCGCTTGTGAGTTCGTAAACGTATTCAGTTACCGGATCGGTGACGAGAGCGTACGCTCTCATACATCAACGTCTCGAGTTATGGAACAAGTTGAAAGACATATCTGTCTGTCAGTTTAACTGTGAACCACCGAAATAAACGCACCGTTCCACCTCATAAAGCTGGAAGTTCGCTACAGACTTGAGTGTTGCGGCTGGGCGGCGGTGCTAAGTAAAAATTACAGTTGTAATAATGAAGATAAAGACAGGATTGGTTCGCTTCGGGGGACTCTCAAAATTTTGCTCCCCAGCTTGCATCTTTCCCCATAAGAAATCTCGTTCGATCAAGCCGCGCCGGCCGCAAATGAACCGAAACATACCCCCTTTATCTTCCAATAACTAAGCGCGGCGTTTCGGAGGGTACGAGGGTACGAGCTCCGACCGGGCGGCGCGGCGGGCACTCGCTGGCCGCCTTGGAAAACATAAAAGCGAACGAAGCGGAATCCGGGTAGGATCGTCTGATTGTTATTCAGTTTTATGCATAGCGGAGACACGTCAATAAATGATATGGGCGGTAAACCCGGGCGAAAAGTCCGGGTCGGATGTAAAACGAAAATCAAACTACATGTTTTCGTTGCGTAAACAGTACGGAAAGGCGGGCGGCAATTTTCGGGGAAGCGAGAAAAAAAGCGAGTTTCCGGACAAATCCCAGGGCGGCGTTCAAAATCGCGTTCCCTTTTAAAGTTGAGACGATTCGGTTAACGAGTGTCGAATTCTCCGGCACCGGGGCCCCTTCCAGAAGACGGAGCGTCCCCGGGAGGTGCCTCGGTAATTACCCGCCATTACAGACAAAAGACACGATTCGTCCGATTACCATAATTCTCAGCCCCCGAGACGAGATATAAATGGGCCGCATTTTGTACTGGGACGGCGAGTGACGTGTGTATTAATGACTATACTTGTCCTCCTAAATTAGGTGAGGGAGCCGGTGATTCGGTTTTTCATCGGCAACTGGTCGGAGCGGGCAGCGCGGCCCGCGGCCCGCCCGGCTGGATGGATGGCTGTGATTAAGCGATTGCCCCGCCGGCCCCCGCTTAGCTATATGCTAATGTAATAAGAATACCCGATTTGTTCCTGCTCTCACTCGATATGTTTAACGTTCTTTTATTTCTTAAAAGGACATCAAGGCTTATTCGCTGCGACCCATAGACGTCCCACTGTTGGGCACGGGTCTCCTCTCATTAAATATTTAAATATCACCAGATTATGATATTTCTTAGTAGTTCACCACTGCTACGTATGACGACGTGAAATTCTGTTTTCTTAATTGGTCACATATCTTCAATCTTTGTAAGTAGGTATTAAAAGGAAACAACGTTTTTTTAATTCCAATCTTTAAGCATCTCGATATTATTTAACCGAATTAAAGAGTCAACAGAAATTTGTCTCGTCACGATTGCTTCAACACGCTCATAACTTTCAATTAAATGAAGCCCAAAGAATGCCCTCAGTGGCCCTCACTGACCCTAATATGACAATACGAAATCACGCACAGTGTTCAATTGAATTAGTAGATTGTCGTCTGTGACAACACTTGGCTTTGATCTTCTTCTATTATTCTGTTACGTCACATTAAATTTTTGACGATGACTGTTTTTTGTGGTAACCTGGCTTATTAGCTCCAAGAAGATTTCATGATGTTAGCTCGCGTATGAAGGGTTTTACAACGATCGGTATATTCATTTGTGGAATGCGGTAGTAAATTCATTACTTTCTAATTACCGCGAGCGAACCGCCGCCGGGAGGGCGAGGAGGGCTTCAAAGCGAGGAAACGGGAGTCCCGCTTTCTTTCCGCGAGACGAAGGGCGATCGCCGAAAAAAAAAACAACACAAAAACCCTTTTAAAATTAATTGAGTTTTCTTGCGGCTACATCGGCCGCTACAATAAATTAATTAACGCTCGAAGGAATCCTTAAAATTTGTCGAGGATCAAAAGTTGGCGGGGCGGCGGGGAGATAATACTTCGATTTTCCATTAACTTATATTAGCGGTGGGAGAGGCGCGGCGCGCCCGCGACCGAGCGATGGCTCCCGATATTTCCTTTATTAAGTAACTGCCGAAACACGCGATCTTTGAACCAATTCCGTAGCCTACGCTATTTGTTTATAGACTATCGGAGGAGCCCTAATTCAATTACGGTACGAAACCGTGGCCCACTAATTAATTATCCAACAACACCTACCGCCTTGAGAAGTTCTTCTCGCCCCTTAATCTGATTTCCATTATCAGAAAACGTATTAATTTAACTTGAAATTGAATCACTGGTATCTTAAGATCAGCGATTTGAGTAAAACTCTGTAGGTAAACAAAATAGTTTCCTAGAATGCTGAGTAGGTAATGTAAGCATAATGTGAGAGGACAAGCCAAAGTGATTGATTATGCTCGAATTATACAGATACGATTTAATCAATCATAAAATTTATCCAAACGTACGTATAGAAATTATTAGCCCTACATAATAGATTATTGGTCGCAGAAAAAGGTTTTATCCCTACGGAATAAGTTTTTCCTTCGATCAAAATGTCCCTTACTGTCACGGGACAAACCTGTGTGACCTAGTTTCGTAAAACGTTATTGTCGTTCTGATTATGTTCAAATTTAGTAGCTCGGTAGTGTAAAAACCACCTAGCAAAAGTTTTATCTTTTCTCCAATGTAAATGACATTTCATACCGTTAATTGGGTACCCAATCCCCTTGATTTATTGATTACATCCTATTAACGACGATCACCTTCTGTGTCAGGAAGAGAGGTTGCCATCATCAATTGGGAAGGCAATTCATCGTTTAAAAGGATGTCTGATTGTTTACTCAAACGCTTGCCCCGTTGACGACGAAGACTGACCAAGCTGTATCCCCTTGCCAACGCCTCACGATGACTCACAGACTCATCAAAGGAATTTGTCACCAGGTTGTCTGCTCGAGAGCTCCCGCCCCCCGCCCGATGTGCCGCCGCGAAACCCCACCATGTCTCGCCTGAACGGCCGTATCACGGGCAACCCTGCCGATCTCTCTGATTTCGAACCCTCGTGTCTGGTGCGAACCCCATCTGGAAATTTCTACGTGCCTTCAGGTAAGCCCGGATTCTCCGGATTAATATTATCCATTATAAGTAACTATCTTTCCCCGCGGCAGCATTTCTTTGAGTAGAAGAAGGACAAACCAATTTATCGATTAAAAATCGAACTTCTGGGATAAAAAGCAGATTATGTGACTCTTCAAGCCGTATACATCTGTTGGATGCAAAAAATGTGAAGGAGTGTGACATTTAAAGTTTTACTAATTATTTACAAACGTTTGTGTAAAGCCTATGAACAAGCAAACCTGATGCTAATTCTTAGTGGTCACCGTCGACTATTGTTGCGTCTTTCACGTCTTTTGAAGCAAAGAACAAGATCATTTCTGTTTTTAATTACGCGGAAAAATTAATGCGCAAACCGTTTTACTTTTATTTAGAACTTCTATAATGATTTATTTTAAAGTTATATTTATTATTGTTTTGTGGTTCCAGGGGACATCCAAAAGAATCCGTCTATGGACTACAAATCCAATTCGTCGTGCAGTAGTCCTGGCAAGCAGGAGAAGAGTACCTTAGAGAGGATGGACCGGAGCGACCGGCACCCGGCGTTTGGGGTCCCCGTGCCCGTGCTCCCCGTGCGGAATAATCTGAGGGCGACGCACTTCCCACCCACAGCCTCCCGGTTTCACTTCAGAAAGGGCCTCTCCTCTAGGTGCTCTTGGAAGTGCACCGCAATAGTGTTTATAATGTTGTTTGTCCTACTCTTAGCCATCGCCTCTTATATGTCAGGTAATTGTGGTTTTGTGACGTACCTGTTGCTTTAACTTTCATGATCAAAACGAAGAAGGGTTCATAGATTTATAATTAAATTGCAATTGTTGCTACCTTTATGTGTTTACATCTTAATAAATGTAAACTAATATTTTATATGTTTACAGCGTCCTATTTCACTGACAACTGGTCATATCAGAACAAGCCGTGTACAGTTATAGTTGGCGAATCTTCTGATAAATTCCCAGCGTCGAAAGCGACGACGCTTGAGTCAAGTAACAAATCTTTAGTAAGCAGACCGCACCAGAGCTCAACATCCTCCGGCTCAGGTAACGGTGAAAGCCACTCGCGCCATCGTAGAAGTATAGATGGGCATGCTTCTTCTGTAGAACCTTCTGTTTCTTCCACGGATTCTTCTGCTACTGTAGATATGCATGAGTTAATCACTATGCCTTCTGTGAATAATGTAAGCTTAGTGCATGGTGTGTCGGCTTTAGAAGAGGCCCGCAGCGCTACGACGGAAGAAGATATCGAGGTTAATAATCATGCTTCTGTGTCCATCGAAATGGGTATGGTAACTGCTAACCTTGGTGACTTAACAAATTCAACAACGCTTACTGTAACCCATAATAATCATGAGGCAATCCATGATAACAATATTACCACTGCCAATATCAATCATAATGATGACAACATAATCGCTGTGACCACAAGTAATGATAAAACAGCTTTAAATACATCTGTAAAGCTCGATAATAGTTACTTACCTAAAAATAACAGCGAGGCTACAATTCAAGTAACCAAAACAAAAAATTATGCCTCAAAATCTTCTGCAAATAATATAAATGACGCTAAAATGGAAAATCATTTGGATCATATTCCTGAAATTATTGAGGTTACTACTAAAAGTAACTCTAAAAGCAAATCTGATTTGGAAGAAAGACACGTTGCATATGTCCCTGAAGACATGCAAGGCGATGCTTTTCCGTCAATTTATTCATATGGTGTGCAAAAACTACAGTATTTAAAACTATTAACAAGACTTAACGAAGCTAATGAAGAATTACATATTTATTCAAACGAGTCTGCTGATTTGGAAAATAATCTTGAAAAGTTTCACTATAATAGAGAATCCAGCACTTCCCGAGATGTTGGAAACATTAACCCTACTCCTCGTATTTATGAAACAACTCCACCTAAATTTATAACAGTACCACCTACTGTGGCTACTGACATGACAATAACAAATAAAACATCCCCTGAAAGTGTCGCTTTTATTACCACTCACAAACCTCTTCTTGAAACAGAGCATGTAGTGGTGGCAACTCAATCTTCAAAAAATGTTACTAATACTGATTTTGTTGGAAATAATACAACTACAACAAGTCAACAGATGTTTGAAACTGACCAATCATACCCTGTACATACTGCTACGGAGTCTAAACCGACAGTAGTAACACCTAACGAGTCAACCCCTGTATACACTGCTACGGAGTCAAAATCTCCAGAAGTAACACTTAACGCCAAACATGTTTTGATTAACCTAACCATTTCATCAGATGATTCTGAAAACTCTTCTTATAAGCCTTTATATTCGTTGACAGTAACCGTACCTACGGTTGGCGATTCAAATGAAATACCGTTTGTAAAAATCACTCCAATGGATTCCGAACCAACGGTTCCGACTAATTTCAATAAACCTGTAACGATTGAGGGCACAACAAAGACGCAACAGATACCAGAAGCAAATTGGGGCGGTACATGTGAATGTTCGTGTCCAATTTGTGAAAGTGGTAATTCAACAGATGATTTTTATGATGACTATCCTGACAAAGCAACATCAAAAATACCTACTGATATTGAATCATCTACGGGCGCTAATAAATATGAAAGTACAATAAATATTGCTACTCAGGCAGTTAATAACATCACAGAATCAACTGATTCTATAGAAACAACTGAAGGTAGAGAGTTCACAGTCACAACTGAGGCAACCAGTACAGATATTACAACAATGGATGATGGAACCACTGAATCAGAAATAATTACATCTACCGATATACCTAAATGCGTATGTCCAAAAATAAAACCTCCACCGATCCTTATTTTGGAAGGTGAGGTCTCTGAATTAGCATACTTATAACGTACTAATGTTCACCAAATTCCATTGGCAGGTTTACTCCACGAAATAATAATAAGTTAAACCTAACAAACTAACATGCATGTTTGGCTCTCATTAAGGGTTGGGACAGTAGATCTATTACCTATTGCATGCTATCTGTACTGTAGTTAAAATTCTTATATGTTAACATTGGAGCGCTATTGTCTATCGTAAATCTTTAGATTTAAAATTAAAGTAGGTAGTTGCTTTAGCAAGTATGACTAATAATTTTGCTAGCGTAGATTTGTTCACCATATCATCACATTATCGCATGATGAAATTTGCATTTGAAACAGTTTAAAAACAATTTAACTGATATCTAACATAAAATTATATGTATTATAGGTGCAAGAACATTCCCAGCACAATCGTTTCCACCCGATGGGACAACCTTCAAACAAATTAATTTAGGTGAAAAATTATCAAAAGAAATCCCTCCATATAGTTACTGGAATATGCAATTCTATCAATCGGAAGCCTCGTATGTTAAATTCGACTATATGATACCGAGAGGCGCATCAATAGGTGTATATGCGAGAAGAAATGCTTTACCAACACATACGCAATACCACTTTTTAGAAGTCTTGAGTGGATTCAAAGCAAGAACAACAAGAGCATCACATGTAAGTTCAACTTATACTTTTTATTAACGCTTACACAATCACACCTCCACTCCACGGTCTAGTCCTGTGTTGCGGACTAACAGATAAACAACAATTAAATATCCAAATACATCCAGTTCAAATATTTATCTTCATCTTATTCATTCGAGGTCATAGAGGAAAAGTTATCGGTATAAGACATTTTTTACTCAAAATTACATTCGTAATTAAAAGAGAAACAATATTTTTAAACAGTAAATAACACAAAACGAGGGTACAATCACAAATTAAAATTCCCAAACAAAAAACAATAAACTAAATGTAGGGTAGGTACTTAATGACTAAAACAGTGCAATGGAGTAAGTGAATAGTTGCGTGAATAGGAAGTGACAAAGTGAGCGCCTATAATGCTCAATAATCAAATGTTAAATTACAGCCATCGGTAAAAAAGGAAGTGACGCATTACATGGAGCAAGGACACTGGTTTTTATCATTGTACAACGACGACGGTGATCCACAAGAAATCTCTTTCATTGCTATCGTAGCTGAAGACATGACCCATAATTGCCCCAACGGATGCTCTGGTAAAGGAGAATGTCTCATGGGACACTGCCAGTGTCAGCCAGGCTTTGGAGGCGACGATTGTAGTGAGAGTAAGTATTATTAAACCATTCTTCTCTTCCCTGAAAATTTGATTTGAGCCCTTCTGTGGTCATAAAATTGAGAATCCCCTTACATTCTTTTGCAATATTTTTAGGTGTATGCCCAGTGTTGTGTAGCCAACGCGGCGAATACATTAACGGGGAATGCCAGTGCAATCCTGGATGGAAAGGCAAGGAGTGCTCCTTGCGCCACGATGAATGCGAAGTCCCCGACTGCAACGGCCACGGACACTGTGTCAACGGGAAATGCTCCTGCGTTCGAGGGTACAAAGGAAAGTTCTGCGCAGATGTCGACTGCCCTCACCCAACTTGCTCGGCTCATGGCTTCTGCATAGATGGCGCTTGTGTCTGTAAGAAGGGATGGAAAGGAGCCGACTGCGCGACCATGGATAAGGACGCTCTTCAGTGCTTACCGGACTGCTCCGGCCACGGGACCTTTGATGTCGATACGCAAACCTGCACGTGCCATGCAAGATGGTCTGGAGAAGACTGTTCCAAGGGTATGTTTTATTTGTATATTTTTATAAGTCTAGACCTCTCTCAGCTGTATTGTGTGCAGCTGAGAGAGGTGCAGGGTATAGTGGCCAACCCATTGGCTCGAGAACTTTCAAATCACCCAAGCTCTTCGACAAAGCTGAATGATTGTTTTACAACAATCTGGATCAATGGCTAAACATGCCCTCCGTAGAAAGCGTCCATGAAATTTTGCCACTAGCGGCCAGCCCTCCAAATACTGACCGCGTCCGACGTTGTTTAACTCTATGTTGATAATGCTGCTATGGCCACTTCAATCACATGCTTATTTTATGCAACGTTTCCTTTGCAGAGGTATGCGATTTGGATTGCGGTCCGCACGGGAGATGCGTCGGCGAGTCCTGCGCCTGCGACCAAGGGTGGACCGGCGAGTTCTGCACGTCGAAGCTGTGCGACGCCCGCTGCAGCGACCACGGCCAGTGCAAGAACGGCACCTGCCTGTGCGTCTCCGGCTGGAACGGGCGGCACTGCACGCTGGAGGGCTGCCCCCGGGGCTGCGCGGGCCACGGCCAGTGCCGGGTCGCGAACGACGGCCACTGGGAGTGCAAGTGCTTCGATGGATGGGACGGGCCGGACTGCACCACGCTCAAGGAGCAAATCTGCGACGATTCCAAGGACAACGACAAAGGTAATTAGTTGCCGTGTTCTCAACCCTTCTGTTTTAGGGAGACCGCCCGGAAGCTATCGAACTCGCCTCTCGCGCGAAAGGCTCTGGGTTCAACCCTTGCGGTGCGCGTCAATGACTTTACTAAATGTGTTTGTACGTTTTAAGAAATGAAATGTCACCTGATGTAACGGTGCAGGATAACATTGTGAGGAAACGCATGCCTGTGAGTTCACCATAATGCTCTCGAATGTATTTGAAGTCTTCCAATCCGCACTTGGCTAACCACTACGCCAATTTGTAGACTATAGCCTTAATACCTTCTCATTTTGAGAGGAGACCCGTGGCCAACAGTGGGACTAAGAAAGGTTTCAAGTGGCGGGGTATCCTGTTTTCTTAGATAAACTAGTGAGTTAATGGTTCATTATATTGGTAGTAGCCGGTTAATGGTGCTGCCATCATGTGGTGGCAATCCAAGGCAAATGATTTAGTACCAAGCGTGGAAGCGCTCTTGATAAATTGCAGTAGCGGTCACGCACCCTTGCGATCGTGCTCGATGTTACGTAACGTACAAGACCGATTGCAACTTACATACAGATATGGCTCTGTACGTACATACATGTATCACTCTGGCTATAAATACTTCAAATAAATAATGACATCTGATATTTTACATCAGTAAACAAATTACGACGTGCGAATGAAACACCCACACATTCTGCTACCTAAATAAATTTTGGTAAACAAGTTACGACAGTTCAAAATATATGCAAATATCTTTAGCCATTTCAGTTTTCAGAGCGTGGCAACTAACATTTGACACGTTATCTCTTTTTGGGTTAATAAACCCGAGACCCACACGAAACTAAGACGAATCAATTAACGCTCAAATATCTAAAACTGGTCGGGTACTGGGAAGGGTGAAAACCCAAATTAATATACCTACGGACAGACCCAAGGCTGTATTGTACATGCTTTTATCGGATATGAGAATGAGAAGCGTTAATGTGTTATGCTCCATTCAGATGGGCTAATTGACTGCGAGGACCCCGAATGCTGTCAAAGCGCCGCTTGCAAGGGAAGCCAACTATGCGTGTCGTCCCCCAAGCCGACCGACATCCTGCTGAGGAAACAACCGCCCGCAATCACGGCGTCCTTCTTCGAGAGAATGAAGTTCCTCATTGACGAAGGTAGCCTGCAAAATTACGCCAAGCAGGAGACCTTCAACGAAAGGTGAGGATAAATGTTCGGTGTCATGTTAGATGTACCTTGGACCAATTGATATGCACAATTGATAACATTTAATTTTTTTAACATACTCATATTATTATTTTATTGAAAATAAAATTAATTTTAAATTACTTTTCACTTAAATTTTCAAGTTTTAAAATTAACTAATTAACAATCTAAAAAGTCTGAAACGCCAAAATACGTCATTGGTACGGCTGAATACGCTTATTGCGTAACCATAACTCTCTGGTTGTCACTGTCATGATGAACTATTCTGTTCGTAGAATTCATCATCATGAATTTTTTCGTTTTTATTTTATTCTCAAGTACTAGTTTAATCGTAGTAATAAAACGAAGTAATATAAAACGAATTTGAAACAACTATTTTAAAACTCAGGGCACAAAAATAATAAACGGTATTTTTAGTTTCACGTGTTACAAATTTTGAATTGTTGTCAATTGAAAGCATACCAACTGGTTCCATTCAAATGTCTGTCCTACTAATTAATCGATAATATTATATAAGATACGCAATGTTGTGCCCCAGTCGATCCTAATGTTTTATTTACAGAGTGTATCACTTATGTTTTACTTTTTCTTTTTTCCTACACCCTGTTCTGCGAAGTGATCTCTGTACCTACTCTTTTGTGTTTACAATTTGATGGAGAAACAACAGAATGTTCTGAGCGGTTGCTAACAGTTGCTAACAGTTGCTAACGTTGCATGCATGTTACTCACAATTGGCACTCCGCCCCTGTTACTAACTCGTTCTGAACATTCCTCTTCTACATTAACATGACTGTATCTAACGATACTTACTTATTTTTTGTAATTTCTCGTCTTTCCGCTGCGCAGTATGTTTTGGAACCACTTCAACACGAGGTAAGATTTAGCATCCAAATTAGGAGTGTGTGCGTTTACACTTAGTTTTATAACACTACCAATATCTATTGCGGTATTATAGCAACCTATTAATATGTATATAATATAGTGTGTGCATGCTTCTTTATGTTTAGTACCTGAATCGTGTCCTGTGAGTCTTGTGTTCGCTTTTTATATATTCATATTTAATTATTATATTTAATGATACTGATATATCTAGAACCTATGTAGGTAGAGTTTGAAGGTTTAAATTATCTTGAAGATCAAAGTATAGTCCTAGTACCTAAGGACATTGCTAGTTGAGTGAAATGTAGAAATAATTTTTTGAGTCAGTCACATTACCTAGGTTGCACTGAAAGTTTTTAGAACTGGCCAGTTAGAAACATTGCCAAAGAAAACTTCTTTTAAATTTCGATTATATTCTTCAGTTACCATAGTGGGATGACATTAATTTGTAATTACTTTTTTTTGTGAATTGGCAGCAATTCCAATTGTGTCCACCTCAAAATGAATTCAACGTAAGAAATCGGTCCATGATTTATTACGACTTTCGTTCTGGTCTTAATCAACAACAAAGCTATCATAGACTTCGATTGACATTTAATAATGAAGCCCCATCTCGCGCCACTGTTTACAGTTTGTTTATGGTAGTGTATGAGTTTAAGCGTGGGCGTAGCAATTCAGTGATGATCGTCGGAGAGACGTCGACTCGTCGACGTCTCTCCGACGTTGGGACTATATGTCCCTCGGGACATATAGTCCCAACGCGCTTACATTTATTTCCAAAAATCAAAGATAAGCTTCTAAGTATTCGCTTTACGAGCCCTGAAGCTGCGGCGAGTGCGATCGAAAATGCCATAGACTCCATATATTACCCCTAAGTAGAAATGGCCCTCATCTTCTGGCAGTGGTTACATCGAACGCGAGAATGTAGAGAGAGGAATGGCGACTACTTAGTTTTGGCATCTTTCTACATTGAGCTGTTTTTTATTTTCTAAGGACTTTCAGTGACCAGGATGTGTTGAAGATACAAATCATAGAGTACAGTAGTTATTCCCATATCAAATTTCATAAAGTAAAACATATAAACCTAGGCATCATAAAGTAGTTGAGAGACCTCACATTTATCCTGACAATGGAAAAGTAACAATCTTTAATCACTTCACTTCCCTCGTAGTATTCTTAAGGTCGACACCAATCTATTCACAGATTTGACTGCTAGAAATAGAAATTAAACTCATAATTATATCTCTAGTAGCCAAATCAATGGATAAATTAATTTCCACCTTAACGGCCGAAATAAATAACCTATCTTTGGATAGATTTGCCTATCTGAGATAGATATTTAACTCCATATAAAATGTGTCAAATAACTATCTCAGATAGGCAAATCTATCCGAATTTCGGCCGTTCAATCACAAGTATCCAAATCGTTCGTTTGGATTTGGTCATCGTCACGGTTTTCTGATTGCAGCCGGTCCGCCGTGATAAGGGGGAGGGTTGTGACGTCGCTGGGCTCCGGGCTGGTCGGCGTCAGGGTGTCCACGTCGACCCCGCTGGAGGGCTTCACGCTGACGAGGGAGGACGGGTGGTTCGACCTGCTGGTGAACGGCGGGGGGGCGGTCACGTTGCACTTCGGAAGAGCCCCGTTCAAGCGGTCCACGCAAGTCGTTTTCGTGCCTTGGAATGAGGTTAGTGACTTTTGTATCGATTTATCCTAAGGCAAGTTAGGTTAACCTGTGTAGGATTAGCTATTCATTCAATGATCAATAGCTAATCCCTTGCCTTATATAGATCAGTTAGTAGTTTAAGTAGTTTTTAGTTAGGTACCTAGACTTTCGATAAGCGTGTCTAATCACCTCATAGCGAAATAAATTATTTGACAGCAATAGTATGCGATGTAGTTTATCTATTTAAGTTTAAGGTGATGGGTGTTTAAGTAAGTATAGGATTGAGTAGATGTAGATCCAATGATCCATATTATGTCCATAGCCCAATGGCTCGCGTTGATTCAATGTGATCGAAAGAGTTAAGCAACGACGGCGCGGTCGGTTTGTGTATGAGTGACCGCTAGTGGTAAAATTTCCTGGGCGCTACTTTTACTTTAACTTAGACAGAGGAAGCTGGTCGTAACTTTAATCGAATTTTGAGGTTAAATGAATTATAATTTTTTTTTTAAAAAAAAGCTTTTTATAACTTGTTTTTTATTTTCGTGCATTGTCATCGGAACCTAATATATGTGCCAAATTTCAGCTCGATAGCTTCAGTGGAAGTGGGTGAAATATTGATTGCAAGATTCCAGGACATACATACGAGTGAAGTTAAATAAAAGCTTTTAAATACATACTTGTCGAACTAATAAAAGCATGTTAAAAATTGTGTAACCATGTCTAATACGCTATTACCTATAGACTACGTATAGTATATATATTCCATCATAATATAGCATGACGAAGCGTCGCCACGGCCTGTATCGCCACGCCAACAATCAGGTTTACCCTCCGCCTATAGATGTTTCACATCAAAAATTACGCATTTCATAATTTATTTGTTGTCGAATACAAACCTCTGTTTGTAGGTCAAAAGCTCTGAATATCCCAGCCGCCTTTCACACTCGATGTATTCGTTAATAATTCAAACGACTTTGACGACCGAACTTCGTATGAAGCAATTTAATTTTTTTTCGCTCCCCCGAAACATGCGAAACGGCGATCAAAGGGGCATTAGGTATTTCAGCTCTTAATTTCGCTCACACATGATGAAGTCCTCGGGATTTAGCTACGGAATTTTTTATCGTTTAGTAGGTGTAAGTATTTTTATATTTTCGTAAATTTGGTTTATAGAATCAAGTGATCGTGAATTGGCTGGTGACCTTAGTGTGAACATAAGGAAAAAATTGATTGTACCTAGCTCTAGACTAAGTAAAGTATCAAAATATTTTATGGGGAACTGTGTTCGCTTCTACAATAAAATACCCGGAAGTATTACTTGTCTCTCAGAGAATAAATTTAAATCGTACATTAAACAAAACCTCCTTAATAAAGCTTTCTATAAAATTAATGACTACTTGAACGATAGAAATGCTTGGTGCGATATATCTCCAGCTCCACTTGTTCAATAATAATGTAATGTGATCAAATTATAAAAATTGTAAATTTTGAAAAGAGTATAACAACTGAGTTTCTTGCCGTGTTCTTCTCGGTAGCATCAACTTTGTGAACCGGCGGTAGATAAAAAATGTTATGACGTTCATTAAGCGTATACAAAATACCATATAATGAAAAATAAATGGATCTGAATCTGAATCTGAACATTCAGCAATAATACTTTGCAAAAAAATTGCTTCAACCCATAGTCGACCTGGGCACGAGTCTCTTCCACAGCTTCCACAGAGTTAGGTCTAGAGCACTCTCCACTACTATAAATATAAAATGTCCTCATCAGGTGGTGATCATCAACGAGGTGGTGATGGCGACGTCGGACGACAAGGGCGGCGTGGGGGGCCCCCAGGCGTGCCTGGCGCACGACTACGACGCCATGAAGCCGGTGGTGCTGGCCACGTGGAAGCACGGCTTCCAGGGCGCCTGTCCGGACAAGAGCGCCATCTTGGCTGAGTCACAGGTAAGACACCGATCAGACACCGATCTGAAGCTCTCATTTTGAGTAGCGTGACAAAGGTACTTATAGCAAGCGGACAGGGCGCGCGGACAACAATGTATAGCGCTCCATAGAACGAAATACAAGCGGAAGGCGCGCGCACAGATTGATGAACCCGGTATTTAACGTAAACGTTTCTTAATGGTTTGTTTAAATTTACCTTTGCTTGGTAACAATATTGTTACGAAGGCACAGGGAAGCTAGCGCCATCTAGCGCCGCTGGTGGAACCACTCAGTGAACGCATAGACAACGTGATATCCCGACTCGATACTAGATGGCGTTAGTGGGCCTGTATTCTCGCGTGTTCGGGAACACGCGGTATCTTTCCAGAATCGTCTAGTACTCGCGACGGCACGTATAAATAGTCGCGGGGAGCGCCGCGAGTTCAGTTCAGTTCGAGCTACTTTCGAGGCGACTTCGAAGTGAAAACTAGTGATACCGGAGTGAAACAAGTGAAACCTACGACTTGGCTTACGACCTAGGACATCGTTAGTGCTTTGTGTTTGGACCTAGTGCATTGTGTTGGACCTAGTGTTTAGTGTTTGACCTAGTGCTTTGTGTTAGTGCTAGTGAATAAAGTCTTCATTGAGTCAGCAGGTCTTTCTCTCCAAATCCTTCGAACCCAAACACGTAACAACTGGTGTCGGAAGTGAGATTTGGAGATGCCATTGACTCCGAGAGAGGACTTACAGGAGGGCGTCAGGACAAGGGCACAACGAGCTGCGGAGGCCACAACTGGGGACCAAGCTCCGCCCACTGTGGGCCAAGCCCCGCCCACTAGCCCCGCCCACCTTGCCACGCCTACCAGACAGGCCACGCCCACCAGTGGCACCGAAGCTTCTACAGCCCCTCAAGTGTCTCTTCAATTAGGAAGTTTGTTCGTATTGATTCGGGAAATGAAGGAAGCACAAGAACACAAGTTCGGCGCTTTACAAGAGCAACAAAGAGACCTCCAAGAAAAAGTGCTTGGGGCTATAAATGATGTTAGTGGCACGGTGATTAAGCTTCGGAAAGATGTCGACGTAGTGGAGGAACGAGTTACCGGGTTGGGATTGGATGTGGAAAATATGAGAACCGGCCTCACTGAATTACAGAAAAAAGTAGTGCGCCTTGAAACCACGGGAGTTGCGATGTCTAGTGGAACTACCGTAGTGGCGCAAGGACCAAGAGTGAAAGTGCCACCATACGACGGCACTACTTCTTGGAACGCTTATCGTCAGCAATTCCAGACTGTCGCTACTGCCAACGGATGGACGGAAGAACAATGCCTGACCGCTCTCACTGTTGCGCTCAGAGGGCAAGCCCTGTCGGTCCTGGAAGCACATACAGGAAATGGGTTCAAAGACCTGATGGAGGCACTTGAATCCAGATACGGGGAGCGACACCTGGAGCACGTGTTCCGTGCCCAACTGCGTGACAGAGTCCAACGCTCAGGAGAAGGACTACAACAATGGGCGTTGGAAATTGAAAAACTAGTCAGGAAGGCACACCCAGGAGCCGACACCAAGATGGTGGACACGAATATTGTTCAAGCATTTGTCGACGGTATAAAAGACTTGGAGGTCAGAGCTGCAGTCAGGCTTCGTCACCATACCTCGCTAAAGGAAGCATTAGCGCATGCCTTGGAGGTCGAGGCGGTTCGCCATGATATACGGCAGACCCATAAGATCCGCGAGGTCTCTGAGGAGGTCAAGGAGGTTAAGGCTCCTACGAAGAAAGCTTTTGGAGCCATGTGCTACAAGTGCGGCGAGAGGGGCCATCTTCAACTCAACTGCCCGCAGAAGGAGACCCAGATGGCATGGAAGAAAAGGATGGAGGAACAAATAGAGGAGCTGAAGAAGCAAGGGGCTTCGTCCCCTGCCCGGGATCAGGGAAACGAATAAAAGCCAGGACTAAGGGGCGAGTGCTGGCTGACGCGGAGGAAGCCCCGATAACTGTTATCTCCCAGGCATGCAGCGGGAATAGTCTTGTGATTCAGGGGACTATTAACGGGACGGATTGCAAAATGACTCTAGACACAGGAGCCTCTAGAACAATAGTGAACCCAAATCTGGTAAAAGCCGCAAGGAGACACAAGAGGAGAATTAACTGTCGGCTTCTTACTGCCTCCGGTCAGCCAATACCCGTCCTGGGAGAAATGTCAGTTACGATGTATGTAGGGGGGTCCTCGTACTCTCATAACGTTATCGTGGCTGAGATTATGGATGATTGCATCTTGGGTTTGGATTTCATGAAGAAACACAACTGCAGAATTAATGTCGCTGACGGAGTTTTCAAGTGTGGTGAAGAAGAAATCTTCATTCTTGGAGGCGCCTGCGGGAAAGTCACATGTGTAAAGAAGATCATCATACCTGGACGAGCGGAAACTCGGGTGCTGGTGAAACTGCCGCCAGCTGGAAAGAAAAAGTCAAACAGATGCGTGTTGATCGAAGACACACCTACCAAGACATCGGCGCAAAAACTGATGACGGCGAGAACCCTTGTTAGTGGAAGCAGTAACGCTGTGGTCAAGGTTTTGAATCTTAGTGATCGCGAGATCTGCGTGAACAAAGGTGACGTCATTGGAAAGTGCGAGGAAGTTGTCTGGATGAAAAAGTGTAGTTCGATGACAGGCATGGACTCAGCAAACAGCAACAACTACGGAATAGTGACTGAGCTACTCGATGACTGCAAGAGTAATCTGACTTATTCGCAGAAAATGAAAGCTAAGAAGTTTTTACAGCACTACGCGAATATCTTCTCCACTCAAGAAGGGGACCTTGGAAGAACGTCGATGGTTCAGCACAGGATAGATACCGGAAGCGAGAGACCAATTCGTCAACGAGCAAGACGGATACCAATTGCAAAGGAAAAAGAAGTTGAAGGCCTTTTGGAGGACATGAGAAAGAATAAGATTATTGAACCGTCTGCAAGTCCGTGGTGCTCACCTGTTGTATTAGTGAAGAAGAAAGATGGTAGCACGAGATTCTGTGTGGACTATAGGCGTCTCAATGATGTCACTAAGAAGGACAGTTACCCGTTACCTCGAATCGACGACACTTTGGATACCCTGAGTGGCATGAAATGGTTCTCGACCCTAGACCTGAAATCTGGATACTGGCAGGTGGAAATTCATCCAAAGGACAAGGAGAAGACAGCTTTCTCGACCGGAAAAGGTTTATGGCAATTTAACGTCATGCCCTTCGGATTGTGCAACGCACCTGCCACATTTGAGCGACTCATGGAGTGTGTACTGGCAGGCTTAGTTGGAGAGGCTTGCTTAGTCTACTTAGATGACGTCATCATTGTCGGCCGTGACTTCGAGGACCATTTGCGAAACTTGGAGCGAGTTTTCACCAAAATAGAGGGAGCCAAATTAAAGTTGAACCCGAAAAAGTGTCGTTTATTCAGGAGTAAGGTCAATTATCTCGGCCATGTTATCTCCAGTGATGGAATCCAGACAGACCCGGAGAAACTGGAAGCAGTTCAAAAATGGCCTACCCCTAAGGACAAAACCGAAGTGCGGGCATTCCTCGGCCTATGCTCATACTACAGGCGTTTTGTTCAGGGATTTTCAGAGATAGCCAAGCCATTACATCGGCTGACAGAAGATAAACGACAATTTAGTTGGGATGAGACTTGTGAAGATTCTTTTCAGAGACTGAAGAAACATCTATGTGAAACACCAATCCTGGGGTATCCACAAACTGAAGGTCGGTTTATAGTCGACACGGATGCAAGCAACACGGCCATCGGAGGGGTGTTATCTCAAAAACAGGGTGAAAGAGAAGTTGTTATTGCATATTTCAGCAAATCTTTATCCAGGCCAGAGAGAAACTACTGTGTGACAAGAAGAGAACTCTTGGCGGTTGTAAAGACGCTACAACATTTCAACAAATATCTCATCGGCAGACCGTTTCTACTGCGAACTGATCATGCAGCCTTGAAGTGGCTACTGCAATTCAAGAACCCAGAAGGTCAAGTAGCTCGATGGATTGAACAGCTCCAGGAGTATGACTTCGAGACGGAACACCGCAGCGGAAAGACGCATGGGAATGCTGACGCACTCTCACGAAGGCCGTGTTCGGAAGACTGCAAACATTGTGTTAAGCAGGAATCTCATGAAGTAACATTAAAATTAACGAGAACAGGTCCTTTGGGTCTCTGGGAGAACGATGCTATGAGGGAGGCTCAAGAAAGAGATGAAGACCTTCGGCACATCATCACAGGGAAGAAACGGGGTGACGTAAAACCAATCTGGAGCGAGGTTGCACCCACTGGCGCTGTCACTAAGGCGTACTGGGCGCAATGGGACAGTCTGATACTTCAAAACGGAATACTCTACCGGAAATGGGAGAAGACTAACGGCAGGGAGTTCCATCTTCAGATAATTGTCCCAAGAACGAGAGTACCAGATGTTCTCCGTGAAATACATGATGGCGTATCAGGAGGTCATCTAGGTGTCAAGAGGACGTTAACAAAAGTGCGAGAACGATTCTACTGGTTGCATTGTCGAGATGATGTACAGGATTGGTGCCGCAAATGTACTACCTGCGCTGCTGTAAAAGGACCACAGACCAGGAGCCGTGGGAACCTGCGGTTGTATAACGTCGGTGCACCGTGGGAACGAATAGCAGTTGACGTAGCTGGGCCATTTCCTGTAACGGAATCGGGAAACAAGTATTTTATGGTCGTCATGGACTACTTCACCAAATGGCCCGAAGTGTTCGCCATACCAAACCAAGAAGCTACAACAGTCGCTTCTAAGTTAGTCGAAGAAGTGATATGTCGCTTTGGTGTGCCTCTAGAAATCCATTCTGATCAGGGCAGGAACTTCGAATCGCAAGTATTCCAGGAAGTGTGCAAAATTTTGGGCATGCATAAGACGAGGACCACCGCGTACCATCCACAGTCTGATGGAATGGTTGAGAGGTTTAACCAGACTCTGGAGAGGCATTTGGCAAAAGTGGTAGACGACAAACAAAAGGATTGGGACAAGTATATACCACTCTTCCTTCTGTCGTACCGAACCGCCGAGCATGAGAGCATTAAAGCTACCCCGGCGTATGTCAATTACGGTAGAGAACTACGAATACCAGTAGATCTATTGACAGGAGGGTCACCGGAGGGACCAGAGACCGTACAAGACTATGTTTGCAATTTAAGGGAAAAAATGCGCTATATACACGCCTTGGTACGGGAAAATGGGTTACAGTCAAGTGAGGGCATGAAAACCAGATACGACCGGAAATCGAACACGAGCGGCTTCGAGGAAGGGTCACTGGTGTGGCTGCATAACCCAACTCGCCGGAAAGGAAAATCTCCAAAGTTGCAGACCAAGTGGGACGGTCCATACAAAGTGGTTACCCGACTGAATGATGTGACTTATAGGATTCAAATGCAACCAAGAGGAGCATTCAAAGTGGTACACATAGACCGTCTGGCGCGTTACCATGGCAGTAACAACGATGCTCGGGACGAGCATCGCTAAGAGGGGAGTGGTGTTACGAAGGCACAGGGAAGCTAGCGCCATCTAGCGCCGCTGGTGGAACCACTCAGTGAACGCATAGACAACGTGATATCCCGACTCGATACTAGATGGCGTTAGTGGGCCTGTATTCTCGCGTGTTCGGGAACACGCGGTATCTTTCCAGAATCGTCTAGTACTCGCGACGGCACGTATAAATAGTCGCGGGGAGCGCCGCGAGTTCAGTTCAGTTCGAGCTACTTTCGAGGCGACTTCGAAGTGAAAACTAGTGATACCGGAGTGAAACAAGTGAAACCTACGACTTGGCTTACGACCTAGGACATCGTTAGTGCTTTGTGTTTGGACCTAGTGCATTGTGTTGGACCTAGTGTTTAGTGTTTGACCTAGTGCTTTGTGTTAGTGCTAGTGAATAAAGTCTTCATTGAGTCAGCAGGTCTTTCTCTCCAAATCCTTCGAACCCTAACACGTAACAATATTAATAAAACTAGTGGACGCGCCCGCAGCTTCGCTCACGTGGAATTAGACATAACAATAGTTTCGTTTACACCTAGTTATATTACATAGCCTATGTCACTCAGTGAAGATGCAGCGTTCTAATGGTGGGATGCTAATATGTTGATCCTACAATTCGGAGAAGAATGGGGCTAGCAGTATTGCAAAACGCGCCTGGTACGCGGCGAGAGGGCCGGCGCGCGGACATGTCTCTAAAACACTCGATTGCCACTCTTCACTAAATAGAAACAATTCCGTTTATTTTACAATTAACAATTTAGTCTATCTTACAACTGTTGCTTCAAGTGATTCAAAAATGCAGATCAGTGTTTATGAATAGACATTTTGCGCTCTACCGGCAACGAGCGCTTCCTATAGAGCTGACACCAATCGACACCGACAGCAGTGCCTGTGAGCCAGAAACTTCCGATAAGTTGTTTCTTGTGCGAGACTGCAGATACTGTCGCACTATTATTATAGTGTCAGTAGAGTGGACCTTAATCATCTCCCCATAATAAGAGGATACTTATGCTTAGGAATAATCATAATAATAAGGTAATCATAGATATTCATCAAGTTACAGCGTACGGTTACTGACATTTTGTCACTCGCAGTCACTTATCAGCTGACATGAATTAAAACAGTATCGATGACGAAAAAAATACGTCATGTAACTTATTAGCCGAACAAACCTTTAAGGTATGCATATTTTCTTCCGATAAGAGTTCCAACGAGCAGTTTCGTTTTCCAGGTGATCCAAGAAAGCATGCAGATCCCCGGCACTGGATTGAACCTGGTATACCACAGCTCCCGCGCCGCTGGCTACCTCTCCACCATCCAACTGCAGCTCACCCCGGAAAAGGTTCCCGCGACCTTGGCTCTGATCCACCTGAGGATCACCATCGAAGGGATTCTCTTCGAGAAGACATTCGAAGCGGACCCCGTTATAAAGTTCACGTATCCATGGAACAGGCTGAATGTTTACCGCCAAAGAGTGTACGGCGTGACCACGGCGCTGGTCAAGGTTGGCTACCAGTACACTGATTGTAAGGACATCATCTGGAACGTCCAGACGACTAAGCTCAGCGGACACGACATGAGCATCTCTGATGTTGGCGGCTGGAACCTCGATATCCATCATCGATACAATTTCCACGAAGGTAAGTCCATAAATCATTGGCTCTCATCGATTCTATGTGATAGAAAAATTTTAGAATTGACGCGGCGCGGTTAGTGGATGGATGACCGCAAATGGCAAAATCACGGCGCTACCGTGCTTCGGAGGGCACGTTAAGGCGTAGGTCCCGGTTGTTTCCAATGGTAAAAACAATCATTAGCAACACGTAACAGCCTTATTCTGGTTAGCCAATAACCCCTAACATCACCGTCAGATGTTAATGTTGTTTCCCGAGGAATTGACAAAACACTGATTAAATCGTTTGATTTTTAATCGATAGTTAACTATCGAACAACTTTTAATCGATTGATGGCTACGGTCGGACTGCGGGTGAAGCAAGCTTTTGATCAGTGGTAATCTTTGGTGAAGCTTGCCGTTGATAAAGACTGCTTATTATATTTTAAACCATCGCTTGATGGTAGAGGCTCACGGAAGAGGTAATTCTGCACGGAATTCTGCTATTGCCGAAATAAAAAAATGGTTGTCTGTAAAGTCGGTTTACGGACGATAGATTTACGTGATAAAGTCATAATCATTATTTTATACAATACAAAAAAGGAGAATTGAAAATACAAAGTTAACAGACAACAGACAAGTCTATATATTTATTTTGACAGTTCCCTATTTGGGAGCCATGGAAACGCCAATGTTGTCGTGTAAAATTAATTTAATAACAATTGACACCACATTCACTTTTCACTGCACTTGATACTCGATCAAAACATGTAAATGTACTATAGTATAGCAGCTGTCCACGCAGACGCATCGCTCACTCAAGTAGGAGAGAGACGGATGTCGAACGCTGCCGAACGCAAAGGCCGATTATCCTTCTTTGTCGCTCATTCCGCGCTCTCGCTTGCACTTCAAGCCTTACATGGGACGCCTCAAAGCGAGGTAACGCCGTACTTTTTCGTGCGTGTTGCTGGCGTTCATCGATTTATAAGACGTTATCACGTCAAAAGTTAATTTAATTTGCGAACATTCCAGGCATCCTGCAGAAGGGCGACGGCACCAACATCTACCTGAAGCACAAGCCGCGGCTCATCATCTCGGCGATGGGCGACGGGCGGCAGCGCGCGCTCGAGTGCGGGCCCGAGTGCGGCGGCGCGGCGGCGCGGCAGCGGCTGCTCGCGCCCGTCGCGCTGGCCGCGGCGCCGGACGGTGCCCTGTTCGTCGGGGACTTCAACCTGGTGCGCAAGATCGGCACCGACGGCACCGTGCGGACCGTTGTCAAGCTCAAGTGAGTGTTGGACAGTGCTGTTGGCCCTATTGGTCGCGCTCGAGTGCGGGCCCGAGTGCGGCGGCGCGGCCGCGCGGCAGCGGCTGCTCGCGCCCGTCGCGCTGGCCGCGGCGCCGGACGGTGCCCTGTTCGTCGGGGACTTCAACCTGGTGCGCAAGATCGGCACCGACGGCACCGTGCGGACCGTTGTCAAGCTCAAGTGAGTGTTGGACAGTGCTGTTGGCCCTATTGGTCGCGCTCGAGTGCGGGCCCGAGTGCGGCGGCGCGGCGGCGCGGCAGCGGCTGCTCGCGCCCGTCGCGCTGGCCGCGGCGCCGGACGGTGCCCTGTTCGTCGGGGACTTCAACCTGGTGCGCAAGATCGGCACCGACGGCACCGTGCGGACCGTTGTCAAGCTCAAGTGAGTGTTGGACAGTGCTGTTGGCCCTATTGGTCGCGCTCGAGTGCGGGCCCGAGTGCGGCGGCGCGGCCGCGCGGCAGCGGCTGCTCGCGCCCGTCGCGCTGGCCGCGGCGCCGGACGGTGCCCTGTTCGTCGGGGACTTCAACCTGGTGCGCAAGGTCGGCACCGACGGCACCGTGCGGACCGTTGTCAAGCTCAAGTGAGTGTTGGACAGTGCTGTTGGCCCTATTGGTCTTTACACCGTCACCGAAAGAGACGAATAGAAATAAAATAGCTGCAACGTCACCTGGTGCGCAAGATCGGCACCGACGGCACCGTGCGGACCGTTGTCAAGCTCAAGTGAGTGGTTTTTTTTTTGGACAGTGCTGTTGGCCCTGTTGGTCTTTATATCGTCACCGAAAGAGATGAATAGAAATAGAATAGCTGCAACGTCGGAGACTTCAACCTGGTGTGCCAGATCGGCACCGACGGCACCGTGCGGACCGTTGTCAAGCTCAAGTGAGTTGTTGTTGTTTTATGGACGGTGCTGTTAGCCCTGTTGGACATTACACCGTCACCGAAAGACGAATAGAAATAAAATAGCTTCAACTCGAGCGTTTAATCAGTTGGTTAACAAGAACCGCTCTGTTCGTCAGTATTCTAGATTAATATTATTAGTATTAGTAGATTCCTAACCAAAAAAGCAAACAGATTTATTTTCTGTTTGTCATTAGAATAGAATACAGATAAAAAACCTTTGTATGAAATCGATGTTCTGAATTTTTTTTTTCCTTATATTTTTTTTTCTTTGATTTTGCTTCCTGTGTGGCACACATACTCGTAACAGTTCTAATCAAAACCGTTTCTTTTACAGCGCAACCAGAGTATCCTACCGCTACCACATGGCACTGTCGCCTCTCGACGGCACATTATACATCTCGGACCCCGAGTCCCATCAAATCATCAAAGTGCGCAACACCGACGACTACAGCGATCCAGAACACAACTGGGAGACCGTAGTGGGCTCTGGAGAGAGGTGCCTTCCAGGGGACGAGGCTCACTGCGGCGACGGCGCTCTCGCAAGGGACGCGAAGCTCGCGTACCCTAAAGGGGTCGCGGTCTCCATCGACAACGTTCTATACTTCGCCGACGGTACCAACATCCGAATGGTGGATCGGGATGGTATAATTACAACCGTGATTGGAAACCACATGCACCGCGCGCACTGGAAACCTATCCCGTGCGAGGGAACGCTCAGCGTCGAAGAGGTCCACCTGAGATGGCCGACGGAGCTCGCCATCAATCCGCTGGACAACAGCCTCCACATCATCGATGATCACATGATCCTCCAAATGGCTCCGGATGGAAGGGTTAAGGTCATCGCCGGCAGACCGCTCCACTGCCCGTCTCCGTTGACCGGTTACGACATGGAGCTCGCCACGTACGCGACCCTGGTGATGCCGCAGAGCATCGCGTTCGGCGCCGCCGGGGACCTGTACGTGGCCGAGAGCGACTCGCAGAGGATCAACAGGGTCCGCCTCATCACGACCGACGGGAAGATATCCTTATACGCCGGCGCGGAATCCAAGTGCAACTGCTTGGAACGAGGCTGCGACTGCTTCGAAGCAGACCACTTCCTAGCGTCCAACTCCAAGTTCAACACCATATCGGCGGTGATCGTGAGCCCCGACGGAATAGTGCATATTGCTGACCAAGCGAACTACAGGATACGATCCGTCATGGCGAGCATTCCTGATGCGAGCGGAGCGCGGGAGTACGAGATATATTCGCCAGACACGCAAGAGATTTACATCTTCAACCGGTTCGGGCAACACGTCATGACTAAAAACATCCTCACTGGTGAAAACAACTACGTGTTCACGTATACCGTGAACACGAGCAACGGCAAGCTCAGCACGGTGACGGACGCCGCTGGTAACAAGGTGTTCCTTTTGCGCGACTATTCGAGTCTCGTCAACTCGATAGAGAACACGAAAGGACAAAAGTGTAGGCTGAAGATGTCGCGAATGAAGATGCTTCAAGAACTGCGAACGCCGGATAATTTCAACGTAACGTTCGACTACCACGGCACTACCGGCTTGCTGAAGGCTAAATACGACAGCACTGGACGCAGCTATATCTACAAGTACGACGAGTTCGGCAGACTCACCTCTGCCGTCACGCCTACAGGTCGAATTATCAATCTAACCTTCGATCTCAGCCTCAAGGGCGCCACCGTCCGAGTCAGCGAGAACAACAGAAAACCGATATCGATTCTCATCAAAGGATCTTCAGTTAACACCAAAGTCGGTGAGGCTGAAAAGAAGACCATAATTTCGACCGACGGCAGCATTTCGTCCAGCATGCCTTGGGGTCACGTCATATCCACCGACACTGTGCCTTACACCATTCTCTCCGAAATCGATCCCATTCTTGGAGAAAGCTACCCGGTGCCCGCCAAGCAACGAACAGAGGTTGGAGGCGACTTGGCCAATCGATTCGAATGGCGATACTTCCTTCGACGGCTGCAATCGAATAAAGGAAAGAGCAACAAGGCAGTCGCGCAGATAGGTCGGAAGTTACGAGTGAACGGCGAAAATCTACTGACGCTGGAATACGACCGAGACACGTCGACCGTAGCCGTATTCATGGACGATAAAGTGGAACTACTGAACGTTACTTACGACCGTACGGCGAGGCCCGTCAAGTGGGGGCCGAGGAGCGGGATATTTGCCGAAGTCGAACTGGATTACGACAGGTTCAACAGACTGACCAGTTGGAGATGGGGCGAGCTCAACGAAACATACAACTACGACCGGGCCGGTAGGTTACACGAAATACGTTATGGCGACGGATCATCTCTAGCGTATTCCTTCAGAGATATGTTCACGAGCTTACCGCTGAAGGTCACCACGCCTAGAGGCAGCGATTACCTCCTAGACTACGACGACTCTGGAGCTCTGCAGAATCTGACGACACCCAGAGGGCACATACACACGTTCGCCCTCATGACGTCACTAGGCTACTTCAAGTACCAATATTTCTCGCCGATGAACAGGCATCCGTACGAAATCCTGTACAACGACGACGGGCACGTGTTAGCGAAGATCTTCCCGCACCAATCCGGCAAGATCCTTTATGTGTACGACAGCACCGGGAAGTTGGAAACAATCCTAGCCGGTGCCTCCGCGATCCGATACGTCTACCACGAGAACACTCATCTCGTGAAGAACGTCGAAATAACCGACCCCGATTACGAACTCAAGCAGGATTACAAGTACCACGCCGGCATTCTCAAGGACGAAAAGATGAAGTTCAACTCGAAGAGCGGCCTGAACAATGCCCACTTGAAATACCAGTACGACGGCAACGCGAGACTCTCGATGATCGACGTGAATATCAACAGCAAGGAAATGCCTCAACTCCGGTTGAAGTACAACCAAAATCTCGGCATCCTCGAAGGCGTGAGCGACCTGAGAATCTATAGAAACACGTTCAACCGATCCGTCATGCAGGATACGAGCAAGCAATACTTCACGATAACCGACTACGACGATCACGGAAGAATCAAAACAGTCCTCATGAACATCAAATCGTTCGATGTCTTCCGTCTCGAATTAGATTACGACGTGCGAAACCGAATAAGGGCGAAGAAGATGATGATAGGCGACACGTCGTCCAACGAACGGATCAGCTACAACTACGACGGACATCTGATGGAGGTCGTCGGTTCAGAAGACGATTGGAAGTACGTTTACGACGAAAACGGCAACATTGTCGGAATCATCGAACACGGGGAGAAGCGATATCTCGGCTACGACATCGGCGATAGGGTCGTGCAATACGGCGACATCGAGTTCAGCAGCTACGACGGTCGCGGCTTCGTCATTCGACGCGGCGAACAGAAATACCGATACAACTCTCGCGGTCAATTCGTGCACGCGTTCGAAAGGGACAAGTTCCAGATGTGGTACTTCTACGATGACCGGAATCGCTTGGTCGCCTGGAAGGACGATAAGGACAACGTTACGCAGTTCTTCTACACGAACCCGCAAACTCCCAACGTCATCACTCACATGCACTTCCCCAAGGCGGAGAAGACTGTGCGATTCCTGTACGACCAGAAGGACTTTCTGACTTGCATCGAAACAGAGGACCAGCGGTTCTACGTGGCTACAGACCATAATGGCTCACCGCTGGTTGTCTTCGACGTCAACGGCGAGATCATCAAGGAGATAAAACGCAGTCCCTTCGGAAAGATTGTCAAAGATTCCAACCCAGGCTTTTACCTGCCAGTAGACTTCCACGGCGGCATACTGGATTACAACACCAACTTAGTATACTTGGAAAATCGTTTGTACGATCCGGTGGTGGGACAATGGATGACGCCCAGTTGGGAGCATCTGGCGACAAAGCTGAGCACGCCTACAGACATTTTCACGTACAGATTCAGGAACAACGACCCCGTGAATAGGAATCAAGATGTTCCGTACATGACGAGCCTTGCCAGCTGGCTCCAGCTCTACGGATATGACTTGACCAAGATGATGGGAGCCAAGTACATCACGGATATGATATTCCAACCAATGAACACGCTGATAAGGCAGCAACTCGCGCCAGATTTTGGCGTCATGTCCGGACTTCAGTGCATCATTGAGAAGGTAAGAATTGCTTGGTTATAGAAACATTTTTTAAACACTTGCACACATTTTTGTGACAGGCTATTAGTACTATTACCCTGCTAATAGTAACTGTTTCCTCTCGTGCATCTCTCTGGCAAGCAGGTTTCCTTACGATGTTATGAAGAATGAAATTTATTTTTTAAGACGAAATTTGAACCCAGACCATTCGAGTAAGAGGCGAGAGCTACAACCAATAGACGTCCCACTGTTGAGAAGAGTCTCTCCCACAGACACAGCTGCAGGTGTTCTAGAGCATTCCACCACGCTGCTCCAATGCGGACTGGTGGAGAGGTTAGTGGCCAAGCCAGTGTCGAAATGTTCTTTAGCCACCCAAAGGTCTTCGACAAGGCTTAAAGATTGAAAACAACCGGGACTGACGGCTAAGCGTGCCCTCCAAAGCACGGTAGCGGCCATGAAATTTTGCCACTAGCATTCATCCATACACAAACCGACCGCGCCCGTCGTTACTTAACAAGACAAGACAAGTTTACTATACACCAAAAGGATAAAGACACAACATACAACAAGTACATACAAAAATAATAAATTTGTCCATCATATAGAATCGACGCGAGCCATTGGGCTACTGACACTACTGCTTACACAAACTAATCGATAATATCTCCAATCCATCCAATTTTTGTCAAATTTGTATTTATGCATTTAGATTTTTTTTTTAAGGTCAATAATTTTTTTTTTTTATCGTAATTGTACGTAATTTGGCAATAAACAAAACTCAAATTTCAATTTAAATCCGCAGGTGAACGACAAGCTGTCGGACCTGGAGTTCGTGCCGACGCCGCTGCTCAAGATGGAGCCGATGACGCGCAACCTGCTGCCGCGCGTGTCGTACAAGCGCGGCGTGTTCGGCGAGGGCGTGCTCATCTCGCGCGTCGACGGCAAGGCGTACATCAGCGTCGCGGACGGCGCCAACAGGTTAGACGGGGCCGTCAGTGGAAATGCGTAACAGCCCAAGCGAATCGCTGTCCTGGTTCAGATTGGCTTGTCACTGACAGCCCAAGCGAATCGCTGTCTTGGTTTAGATTGGCTTGTCACTGACAGCCCAAGCCAATCGCTGTCTTGGTTTAGATTTAGACTTGGTTTAGATTAGCTTGTCACTGACAGCCCAAGCGAATCGCTGTCTTGGTTTAGATTTAGACTTGGTTTAGATTGGCTTGTCACTGACAGCCCAAGCGAATCGCTGTCTTGGTTTAGATTTAGACTTGGTTTAGATTAGCTTGTCACTGACAGCCCAAGCGAATCGCTGTCTTGGTTTAGATTTAGACTTGGTTTAGATTGGCTTGTCACTGACAGCCCAAGCGAATCGCTGTCTTGGTTTAGATTTAGACTTGGTTTAGATTGGCTTGTCACTGACAGCCCAAGCGAATCGCTGTCTTGGTTTAGATTTAGACTTGGTTTAGATTGGCTTGTCACTGACAGCCCAAGCGAATCGCTGTCTTGGTTTATATTGGTTTGTCACTGAGATGTCAATAAATTTATATATTAGTGTAACCGAAAACCTTACAAAATCGTCATGTAGGCAATTTAAAGAGTGCCTGTGCTATGTGGTGCGGTATGAGAACGTTTCAACACTCCCCTCTGTCCCAACAGCGTGGTGGAGGACGTGATCACGACGGTGTTCAACAACTCACACTTCCTGGACGTGCACTTCAGCATCCACGAGCAGGACGTGTTCTACTTCGTGAAGGACAACTCGCTCAAGATAAGGGACGACATGGAGGAGCTGCGGCGGCTGTCCGGCAAGTTCAACGTGTCGCAGGACGAGACCAACGACCAGGGGCTGGAGGTGCGTGCTTATTATCCGTACTAACTTCAGCATCCACGAGCAGGACGTGTTCTACTTCGTGAAGGACAACTCGCTCAAGATAAGGGACGACATGGAGGAGCTGCGGCGGCTGTCCGGCAAGTTCAACGTGTCGCAGGACGAGACCAACGACCAGGGGCTGGAGGTGCGTGCTTATTATCCATACTAACTTCAGCATCCACGAGCAGGACGTGTTCTACTTCGTGAAGGACAACTCGCTCAAGATAAGGGACGACATGGAGGAGCTGCGGCGGCTGTCCGGCAAGTTCAACGTGTCGCAGGACGAGACCAACGACCAGGGGCTGGAGGTGCGTGCTTATTATCCATCTATACTAATATTATAAATGCGAAAGTAACTCTGTCTGTCTGTCTGTCTCGCTTTCGCGCCAAAACTGCTGAACCGATTTAAATGAAATTTGGTACACAGATAGTCTAGAGCCTGAGGAAGGACAAAGTCTACTTTTTATTTGAAAAAAAGTGTTGTGTAGTATGTTGTAGTGTTCCTTCAAGGCAGGCAATGCACCTGTGATGACCTGGTGTCGCACGTGTCTATAGACGACGGTGACCACTTACCATCAGGTGGCCCGTATGTCTGTTTGTCCATATTATAAAAACAAATAATAACTAACATAAGCGTCTTTGTTCAGCGCTTTTTTACCTTAGACCATAAGTGGATAAAACCAACAATTTCATGATCTTGGACGACTAACAACCATCAAGTCTTCATTCTTAACTAGTCAAGCATTATCTGGTTAACATTTCACTTAGAGTTCATTTGTAAATCCCCAGGTCCGAGTCCACGCGGTGGGCAAGGGCTCAGCGCAAGCGGTCATAGTGCTGCGCTACGGCGTGGAGCCCGCCGCGGAGCGCATCAAGCTGCTCAAGCACGCGCACAAGCGGGCGGCGGCGCGCGCGTGGGAGCGGGAGAAGGCGCTCGTGGCGGCCGGCTGGGAGGGCCGCGGCGCCTGGAGCGAGGAGGAGAAGGAGGAGCTGATATCGCACGGCGTAGTGGATGGATGGGCGGCGAGGGACGTGCACTCTGTTGCCAGGTAACACATGGTTGGCTCTTGTAGTACTCCGCGTCACAAGCGGGCGGCGGCGCGCGCGTGGGAGCGGGAGAAGGCGCTCGTGGCGGCCGGCTGGGAGGGCCGCGGCGCCTGGAGCGAGGAGGAGAAGGAGGAGCTGATATCGCACGGCGTCGTCGACGGCTGGGCGGCGAGGGACGTGCACTCTGTTGCCAGGTAACACATGGTTGGCTCTTGTAGTACTCCGCGTCACAAGCGGGCGGCGGCGCGCGCGTGGGAGCGGGAGAAGGCGCTCGTGGCGGCCGGCTGGGAGGGCCGCGGCGCCTGGAGCGAGGAGGAGAAGGAGGAGCTGATATCGCACGGCGTCGTCGACGGCTGGGCGGCGAGGGACGTGCACTCTGTTGCCAGGTAACACATGGTTGGCTCTTGTAGTACTCCGCGTCACAAGCGGGCGGCGGCGCGCGCGTGGGAGCGGGAGAAGGCGCTCGTGGCGGCCGGCTGGGAGGGCCGCGGCGCCTGGAGCGAGGAGGAGAAGGAGGAGCTGATATCGCACGGCGTCGTCGACGGCTGGGCGGCGAGGGACGTGCACTCTGTTGCCAGGTAACACATGGTTGGCTCTTGTAGTACTCCGCGTCACAAGCGGGCGGCGGCGCGCGCGTGGGAGCGGGAGAAGGCGCTCGTGGCGGCCGGCTGGGAGGGCCGCGGCGCCTGGAGCGAGGAGGAGAAGGAGGAGCTGATATCGCACGGCGTCGTCGACGGCTGGGCGGCGAGGGACGTGCACTCTGTTGCCAGGTAACACATGGTTGGCTCTTGTAGTACTCCGCGTCACAAGCGGGCGGCGGCGCGCGCGTGGGAGCGGGAGAAGGCGCTCGTGGCGGCCGGCTGGGAGGGCCGCGGCGCCTGGAGCGAGGAGGAGAAGGAGGAGCTGATATCGCACGGCGTCGTCGACGGCTGGGCGGCGAGGGACGTGCACTCTGTTGCCAGGTAACACATGGTTGGCTCTTGTAGTACTCCGCGTCACAAGCGGGCGGCGGCGCGCGCGTGGGAGCGGGAGAAGGCGCTCGTGGCGGCCGGCTGGGAGGGCCGCGGCGCCTGGAGCGAGGAGGAGAAGGAGGAGCTGATATCGCACGGCGTCGTCGACGGCTGGGCGGCGAGGGACGTGCACTCTGTTGCCAGGTAACACATGGTTGGCTCTTGTAGTACTCCGCGTCACAAGCGGGCGGCGGCGCGCGCGTGGGAGCGGGAGAAGGCGCTCGTGGCGGCCGGCTGGGAGGGCCGCGGCGCCTGGAGCGAGGAGGAGAAGGAGGAGCTGATATCGCACGGCGTCGTCGACGGCTGGGCGGCGAGGGACGTGCACTCTGTTGCCAGGTAACACATGGTTGGCTCTTGTAGTACTCCGCGTCAGAAGCGGGCGGCGGCGCGCGCGTGGGAGCGGGAGAAGGCGCTCGTGGCGGCCGGCTGGGAGGGCCGCGGCGCCTGGAGCGAGGAGGAGAAGGAGGAGCTGATATCGCACGGCGTCGTCGACGGCTGGGCGGCGAGGGACGTGCACTCTGTTGCCAGGTAACACATGCGGTCCAAGAGCTGGCATCAATTTTTCTGTAGGTATTTGAGGCAAGCTTAAAACTTGTCCAACGCCTCTCCTATTATACCCCAACACGGAACTGCAGACCTGGCTGGTGAGTAGCGGGGCAAAATCAACCCCTATATAAATTAAACCGAAAAATTGGTGCCAGCTCTTCCTACTAATGGTTGTGGCTCTATATCATTGGAGATTCTTCCCATCGTCGGAATACCGTCTACAAGGGCATCACTGAAAATCAGCGCTGCCGTTGAAACGCTGCAGTCCACTACTGGACGTAGGCCTCCCTTAATCGGTGCAATTGCATTGGAGCAGCGTGGCGGAGTATGCTCTAGACCTCCCGCCACTGCGTCTATGGGGGAGACCCGTGCCCAGCAGTGGGACGTCTATGGGTTGCAGCGAATCGGTGCCAGTGCCACTGGTACTGTGTTTGAATCCAGTTGTGTTTTTCATATTATGTATGAATGTTAGTGATAAATTAGATGTTTTTGTCATCTCTATTACTAGATAATTAGAAGCTTTTTTTTAATTTAATTTCAGGTACCCCCAGCTAGCCGACGACCCCGCCAACATAGTGTTCGTGCGCGACAGCCGCCGCAAGCGGAGAAAGAGCGGCCGCGCGCGACACCGCTCGTGAAACTAACGTGCCATAAGGGTGACGACGCCCGGGTGACGTCCGCGCGCGGGTGACGCACGGCCGAGTAACATCCGCGCGCGGGTGACGGGCGAGTAACATCCGCGCGCGGGTGACGGGCGAGTAACGTCCGCGCGCGAGTGACGGGCGAGTAACGTCCGCGCGCGAGTGACGGGCGAGTAACGTCCGCGCGCGGGTGACGGCCACCCGGGTGTTCTAATTATTATTTTTATAGGACTGAAATATTCGATTTTGCTCTTGTGATCGGTTTATAAACGGTGAAGCGTGTTTTGTATCGGATTGTGTAAAGTTGACTAACGGACAAATTTGTAATGTTGGTTGTCAGAAACACTCTTATGCTTTACGTACTTAGGCGACCGAATCTTATTTTTTATTAGGTATCCCTTTGTCCTTTGCATAATACAAGATGAATCTCTTAAATAACATGACAGGGTAACGAGTCATAACGATGAACGTTTATCGAGAAGCTTATAATACGAACTGAGCATAATAATTACGAATCCATAATACTCAGAACGATCACAATTTTCTAATCAATTTTGATATTAATTTACAACGTTTTAGTAACATTAATCCTATACACAGATCGCTTAGATTAATTTCCACAAACTCATGTATTCCTATAATATTTTAGCCAAATATTTCGTTCTATCCATACTTTTAGGTATTTTGTAAATAGATAATTGTTTATTCTTGTAGGTATTCCTTTGTAACGTAGACCTAAGGTCTTTTTACTTCGCAATACTATACTATGCAAAATGTAAGCAATAATTTTTATATTTTTATCTTACTATGCGCGTTTATACATTTATTGGGCCCGTACCTTCGTTTCGTTGCTGTGAATATTTCAATGGCCTCTCATACTATCCTAGACATTTTGCAGAATAACCCCAGCTTTTCGCTATAGAATATAATTCAATTTTATATAGACAGGTATCTTTATAACATTCCATGGTTGAACTTCAGCCGTATGAGCATGTGTAAGCAAGTTATAATCAATAGCGAAAAGTCAATCTTCTATTTTAATGGTAAGGATTTCCATTAGATTTTACGGCCTCTTACAACTTGTAATGTGATTAAAATACGTACGTACATACAAAGTGATTTACTACTTCCTCTTGACTAGTAACATGTCCCAGGTTCACTCCTGTTCGATTTGTATTTTGTAACCCTATAGTAGTCTTCGCGCGGTCCGTCGTGCCGCGTTATCTTCTAGCTAATTACCCTATACAATTAAGGCCTCGAAACTAATAGAGAAATAATATTTATTAAATTGAAACGTTGATACGTACACTCTGAAGTGTTGTGCAATAAATAATCGAACAGTAGGGCTGTCGATAGGCGGCAGAAGGGCCTTCTCATTGGCTTGCGCGCATCCCTAGACTGAACGTCAGCTGATTGTGTCAGTTCATCGGATGACTTTGACAGTTGTTAAGGACTTCACATGTCAAACTGAGAGTTGTCCTATCTCTTTTATATTTTTGGTCGAATGAAATTGTGTTTTAAGCTGTCAAATGCATCTACAAATATGAATTATGTACAATCTGATCGTGTTGTATGCTTTTATCATGTGAAAATCGTTGGTGCGAAAAATTAATTATACGTATTTATCATGATTTTTTTTACAACGTTAAATATATATTATACCGTTAAAATCTGATTGTGCCCGTGTGATTAATAACATTTTTAAATATATTTTGATATTCAGTAACATTCTAGTCACGTTTTAAGAATTTTAAAATTTGCATTTAATTTTTTACACACTTTTACACACTTTCTTGTTTATTTTTTAACGCCAACCGATCATAACTCATTAAAACTGTAATTATGATGTGTAAGTCAGTGAGAAGGGAAATGTAATTATATAAAGTAGATATAGTTTATATATACTATTATTATGTATGTCCATAAATGTGTTTCATTTAAATTGTGGTGTCTAATTCGTGTTAGCGGTACTAATTGGATGCTAGTTGACTGAGTGAGAGACAGGGCGGCGATATTTTTACAAGAAAATTTAAATATGGAATGGATTGTAACGGTCGCCCGGGCCCCGCGGCCGGTATATGGTGATATTTTTCAAAATGTGACTAAACAAAGCAATACTCTAATAATACGTCTTATCCTTTATTTAGTGACTGTAAGATTGTATTTTTATTTATAATTAATTATTAATATAACAATATATATTACGATATTATCTATTGTGAATGTAGTTATTCGTTTCGCGGTGATATTTACTAGAGCGTATCTTTTTTATGATGTATAAAGAATTCTAATTTGTAAATAGGTACCTTACTTAATATTGTATCGTGTAAAAAATATTGTACATATCTTTACGCTTGAATAATTTATAATGTTAAAGTCGTTTAGGTTAGACACCTACAGAGCTAATGTAATATATCGGGCAGTGGGGCAGTAGCATGTCGCGGCGCTGGTCGGTTTCGAGGTTACGGGGTTTAATTCACCTCGTGTGTCAGATAAACCTTGGTTATTGGTATGTACATCGAATAATAATTTTATTTATATATTTTAAAACTTTGCATACAATAATTTAATGAAATAAAAGCATAATGAAATCATCGTATCGTTACGTTCTATTTAGCTATTTTAAACTTGTCACCGCCATATTACTTGCATCGTCTCAATATCGCAGACTAAAAAAATTCTTATTTCAATGGAACAGATAACAAAGCCGATCAGCCAGCGTCTAGTAACCATCAACTTACCATAGACAAATAAGCTTCTATAGAAATTTAGAGGGCTTACTGCGTTCAGGAATTCACTTAGATCCCTCGCTGCATTTAATTTGTATGATTGTAGATACGGTGCATAGACCCCAATACTCTGTGTATAGATAGTCAGTTCCCAGAGGACTCCATAGCAGGTGCGTGCGAACGATGTAAGCATGTACAATAATTAATATAGAACGTATTCTAATGAAATATGTAATAAAATATTAAAAACTAACTGCACTGTTTTATTTTAATTCCTAATGACTTTTGATAAGAATATTCCAGTAATATCTGTTATTACTAGTTTATTATAGAATAGTTGACGCCCGCAGCTTGGCTCTCGTTGAATTAGATATAATAATAGTTTTGTTTACATAAATTATATAATCTATGTCACTCTGTGAAGATACAGCTTTCTATTGGTGAAAGAATTTTTTTAAATCGGTCCAGTAGGTTTTGTGTGAAAACATTACAAACAAATGTTTCCTCTTTATAAAATTAGTATAGACAAAGTGTATGCTTAAACCATATCCTGTATAATAATAATATAATTCAATCAATCCACGTCGAGGCGAGAAGGAAGGACAAAACAACACATTCGCATTTACGATATTAGTAATGATGGAACTAAATTATAGAAGAACTATGATAGAAAACATATAAATTAATGAGATATCAATAACTTAAAAAGCGTATTGAAATCATTGAAGCATAGTAATTAATATAATATATAACTATTGTACTTATATCGCTGTTGGATTGCCTAATAAAATAAATAAATAAATAGCTAATATGCCTTAAACAAAAAAAATGTTGAACCAGCAAAATAGAAGAAAATGAAAATATTACTCGGTTTCCAATTCCAGGACACCGGTATGTAGGACAGTAATAAACTTGCAAGACAAAAGTAAAGAAAAAGGGGATTACTTACATTGAAAAGTTCAAACAGTATTCCGATTTGTAAAAATAATTTATATTTTAATTACATATATTATTATAATCAGCGCCTTACATTAATGATATGTTTAACGTGTTACCTTAACATGTGAACGCGTGTACCACATACTGTTCGGTGAAAACACCGAACACCTGATTCAGCGGTCTGACTGCACGGGTAGGCCGCGATCTAGTTCAGCAGCTCGTGGTACGCGAGTAGGCCACGATCTACATTTAAGCTCCTGACTAAGCATCGCGAGACGCGCGTGTTGCCGTCGACGTAGGTTTCCTCACGGAGATGGAAACGAACAAGATGGCAGTCCAAAATCATCTAGCAACCGCGACGCGCAAATCATTAATCATTTAGCATTTATCATTAGCATCTATCATTTAGCATCTATCATTTAATAGCATTTTAATAGCATTTAATATCAGTGTTTGTTATACTAAGTTTTAGCATTTAAATCATAGTTTATTTAGTTATTTAGCATTAAATCAATTCAGCACAAACCATCTTTGCTATCGACCCATCCCCCCAACACTACAATTCCCCCTACACATACATCACTTCTATTTAGCTTTGCTCTAAGCAACTTTAGTATATTCCGCGGCACATAAGATGAACAAATATGGCTGCCAATGCACAGGTACAATTGTGGACAAAAGTGCTAAGACGAATCTGTCGTCGTGGCATTTTATTAACGCAAAAATGAACGTCAAAAAACTTACAACTTTTGTACGCGACAGTAATCTAGCGACGGTGCGCATGCGCGCGAGGTGACGTCACCTCGTTGCTATGGTTACGTACATACTGCTATTCGATTGATACCCGAAAACGGGTTACTGCGTGTAGTATATTGGTCCAAGAGCTGGCACCAATTTTTGGGTAGGTATTTGAGGCAAGCTGAAAACTTGTCCAACGCCTCTCCTATTATACCCCAACACGGAACTGCAGACCTGGCTGGTGAGTAGCGGGACAAAATCAAGCCCCATATAAATTTTTTTTTTTTAAATTTATTTCCAAACATATATTTGAGGCAATATGTAATTTTTATAAGTTGTAGTCCAATGTTTACAGAATATAAAAAAAAATTGGATTTTTTTTTTTTAAATTTATATAGCAGTTCCGTGTTGGGGTATAATAGGAGAGGCGTTGGACAAGTTTTCTCAGCTTGCCTCAAATACCTACCGAAAAATTGGTGCCAGCTCTCCGGCTATATGTGGGTCCGGGCAGCGGCCGGACAGTCACGCGCTAGCTGTGAGCAAGTTCGGACGTGCGCCGGACGCATTACCTTCTTCACCTATTGAGTGATCAATGGCGTGTTTTATTTACCCAATGGACACCACAAACACTACACTGCGCATCGTTCAACTTATGCGTCGGTGATTATACTGTCTGAATTCAATTTACTCTACAAGTAATAATAATAATAAAGCCTTCCACACTTTCACTCCATATTTTTAACCAATAAAATAACTTGTGTTTCGGAACCATATTTTATGTTTCCAAATATAAGTATTAATTTTCCTGACAAATTAAATTTGTTATATAATGACTTATTTTCTATAATCAGTTCAAACGTACTCAAGCACACACATAATATGATGTAAAGATGTATCAGCTAAGTCATATCGCCTTTAAGTATTAATAATACTGTTAGCCTAGTGGTTGAAATACGTACATATTTTTTTTAAATTTTAAGTATGAACGTTATTAAGGTTTTCTTGTCAGAGATTATATCTCTATAAGCATACACCTATTCCAAACCAATGTTCAAAGTAACACGTGACAAATAAAATGCAATCGTATTCAGTAACCAACTATTAAATACGTTGTTCGTCAATCCAATGACACTGTGTATAATGTTTTCATTTATTAATTTAATATATTTCTAATGCATATTATATAAAAATTATAGCTTTCTACACTTCCACTCCATATAAACATTAACTGTGCCGAACTTCATACGTCTCCGTCCACGTAACTATCTTAAAATTGAGTACAAAGTTTTTGCTTCACGTATTAATATTAAAATATAAGTAAACATTTAACAGCGTAAAAATATATCTACTAGGAATGTAACTGTACTTAGTCTAACAAGCAGTGGTCCATTTTTAGTAATTTCTTATTTATTTAATAAACATTTTTGCATTAAAGTTTTCGAGACATTTGTAGGTAGACATTCACATCCTCACAATGACTAACAATAGTTAAAATATAAATAAATGATATGATATGTGGTAGCAAAATATTACTCTAAAAAACGTGGTACTGATTAGAAAACTACACTAGACTACATAAAATATATTCTTCTATAAATTCAATAATATCGATATCATTCAATATCAATCATTCAATAATATTTTATAAAATTTTCCCCATACAAATAAATATATAATATTACTTATTAGTAAGCTAACATTCGACACAAAACATGTTTTACATCATGTTTTACATCATATTAACAGATAATTTAAGTACATATATAAAAATGTAAAAACTATTTTCTACATACAGTAAAAGTAAATATATTCAAAAGTATCTAAGATGATTTTTGTATTTTTTAAAATAATGTAAAAAATAACAAATTAAGGTCGCTAATACATACACAAGAAAATACTAAGTAAAATGCCACACTTATATTTAGTTTGCAATGACTGTGTTCAATATATATAATTAAATTAATAATTGTAGTACGAGCTTGTGTTTGAGACTAAATTGTTAAGGATTAAAACATTTTCCCTCGATAAAGAAACTGAGACTAAAAAGACTGAGTGAAAATTCGTATAAGGTCGTCCTTTACTAATTCTACAGCAGTCGAATCAATGTTCACAGTCTTAATATATAAAATTACTAGTGGACGCCCGCAGCTTCGCTAGCGTGGAATTAGACATAGTAATATATGTTTATTGTACCTACACCCCAAAAATTTTACAAACTTTGAATGCCATATTTATTTATATCTAATCAACAGCCTATAATATAAATTTTATGCTTCTAGTTCTGAATATGACAAAACTTTCATAGAACCTTTCAACCACCTTTTCAACCCCTTACAACACTTTTTTCCAAATAAAAAGTAGCCTATGTCCTTTCTCAGGCTCTAGACTATCTGTGTACCAAATTTCATTTAAATCGGTTCAGTAGTTTTGGCGTGAAAGCTAAACAGACAGACAGACAGACAGAGTTACTTGCGCATTTATAATATTAAGTATGGATTTCCCATACAAATTTCGTTCACCTATTCTGCTACCGTAGCAAGTCGAACAGGGTCTAACTCGCTAGAGGGCGCTGCAATACACATTTTTACGTTTCTCTTTTCAAATCCTATTTCGTTTACATCAATGACTACAATGTTGATATGTACTCGTATCACCGCGAGCGAGCGAGCGAGCGAAAGAATAATATTCATGTTCGCTGCGACCCATAGACGTCCCACTGCTGGGCGCGGGTCTCGCCCACAGACACTGCTGCGGGAGGTCTAGAGCATACTCCACCACGCTGCTCCAATGCGGATTGGTGGAGGGGTTAGTGGCCAACCCAGTGTCGAATGTTCTCAAGCAACCCGAAGATACATCGGCACGAAAGTGTAGCTCTGACGTTGAATGCGCGAAGTCAAAATTTATGGTATCGAATGGCGCGGGGCGTAGCGTCCATAGCCTAATGCCTCGGGTCGATTCAATGTGATCGAAAGAGTTAAGCAACGACGGGCGCGGTCGGTTTGTGGATGGGTGACCGCTAGTGGCAAAATTTCATGGACGCTTCCCCAGCTTCGGAGGGCACGTAAAGCCGTCGGTCCCGGTTGTTTTCAATGTTGGAAACAGTCGTTAAGCTTTGTCGAAGACCTTCGGGTGGCTTGAGAATATTCGACACTGGGTTGGCCACTAACCCCTCCACCAATCCGCATTGCAGCAGCGTGGTGGAGTATGCTCTAGACCTCCCGCAGCTGCGTCTGGGGGAGACCCGTGCCCAGCAGTGGGACGTCTATGGGGCCCCCTTGAATTTCGAGCTACACTTTCATGCCGATGTTTATACCATGATTTTCTTCTAAAACATCTAAGATCAACCAATATCTACGTTCTCATATAAAAATATATACCTCTTCGATTCTTCGCTTGCACCACCTCACTCAGTAGTCCTCAACTGGTCCCGTCACAGCCAAGGCCACGGAGTCCCACTTGGCCAGCATATCCTGGTTGAGGGTGTCGATCGCCCACTGCTGGGCAAGCGAGCCGTCGCAGTGGTTGATGTAGAGCGCACGCGTGGGCTTGTCCCACTCGAGGCAGAGGTTACTCGAACTAGGGTTTATTGTTTTTGTGTCCTGAAATGTTGATAAGTTGATGACAATGTGTTATGGCGAATTAAAATAAAATTAAATATAATATTTTCTTTTCTTATATCTTTTCTTATATATATGATACAAAATTGAATATGGATGTTTTAGTGCTGCACATTGTGATCGTGAGCCCATTGTTGGGCACGGGTCTCTCCCACACCTACTAAAGGAGGTCTAGAGCCATATTGTATCATGCTGCTCCAATGCGAATTGGTGGAAGGGTTAGTGGCCAACCCTGTGTCGAATGTTCTTAAACCACCCGAAGATCTTCGACAAGCTTAACGACTGTTTCCACCATTGAAAACATCCGGGACCGACGGCCTTACGTGCCCTCCGAAGCACGGTAGCGTCCATGAAATTTTGCCAATAGCGGTCACCCATCCACAAACCGACCGCGCCCGTCGTCGCTTAACTCTTTCGATCACATTGAATCGACGCGAGCCATTGGGCTATGGACGCTACATTAAGCCGTTGTCTATGGTCTAAAAGGTTTGAATATTTAGTTTTTTTTTCCCTTTTTTTTCTTTGTAAATTGTTATTAATTAGTAGTTCCTTACATTTTTATTTTTCATTTTTTTTCTTTTACATAGCGATTATAATGCTTCAAGCAATAGCAAAACACTATTATGTATTAGTTGTTAATGGAAACTTTACTGATAATGTTATTTATATATTTTACTACTTATTTGTAATAAAAAAACTTTTTCCCAAATAAAAATTTTTTTTTTTTCCAAATAAAAATTAAATAAAATAAAAAATAAAAAATGTTTTATTTACCGGCCTGTACCGCCACAGCTGGTTCCCGCCGCCGAGGTGGCAGCCGTACAGCAGCACGGGGCTCTTGGCCGCCGAGTTGGGCAGGTCCCAGCACATCTTTCTGTCCTTACTCCTGCAACGGTCAAATACAGAGTTAACAACATAATTTTTTAAATACAATGGTATGAAGTGAGTCATATTATTTTACTACGTTATGTTAGTAGTTTTATGCATGTATTAATGTACAAGCTGCCGCTCGCGTGAAATATATGTATATTATGTATATACTGAAAAGTTTTTGAAATTTATATTTCATCCCAGGAGAACACAGTTATGTTAATCCAGTGTCAGCTACTTCCATACCAAATTTTATCAAAATTGGTCCAGCCGTTTGAGCGTGAAAAAGTATCAAACTTACAAACACACACACAAAATGTTGCCTTTATAAGATTAGTGCGACAGCTGCTTAAAATGTTATGTTATAAAAGTTTTTTTTTTTTTGGATTTTTTATAGCGGCAGGCATAGGCTTGTGTCCGCCATGACCAACCGAGCAAAGCCACTTCGGGCGCGGTCAGAGGGTCGTCCTGAAAATCAGCGGCTGCTGGCTTGCCATGGCATTATCTAGCGATCGTTAATTTATAGAAAGCCTCAGCCTAAGGCCTTTTGTCCACGAACGGTTTATCGCCCGTGAAAATCTACGGTTAATTCGCCGCGTGTAGGCACGGTCGTCAGTGTTGTATGGATCACTATGAAAGCTTGTTGACGTACACTGGTCATGTACAAGCTTACACGTTTGTTCAACCGTACGGTTAACACGCCGTACAGTTGAAACACCGTGTCGTGGACAAGAGGCCCAAGCGTTGTAGGTCAGCGAAGCTATTGGTCCAAGAGTTGGCATCAATTTTTCGGTAGGTATTTGAGGCAAGCATAAAACTTGTCCAACGCCTCTCCTATTATACCCCAACACGGAACTGCAGACCTGGCTGGTGAGTAGCGGGGCAAAATCAATCTCTATTTAATTAAAATTTTTTTTTTTTATTTCCAAACATATATTTGAGGCAATATGTAATTTTTATAAGTTGTAGTCCAATGTTTACAGAATATAAAAAAAAATTTGGAAATAATTTTTAATTTTTTTTATTTATATAGTTTTTGATTTTGTCCCGCTACTCACCAGCCAGGTCTGCAGTTCCGTGTTGGGGTATAATAGGAGAGGCGTTGGACAAGTTTTCAGCTTGCCTCAAATACCTACCGAAAAATTGGTGCCAGCTCTCCGGCTATATAGAGCGGCGCTCACTTGATGTCCTTGTGCCAGGACAGCAGGAACCGCTGCTCGGCCGCCGCACAGCTGCTTGTGTGTAGACGGCCTTATTGTGGACAAGAGGCCTAATGGTTGTAGGTCAGCGAAGCTATGGAGCGGCGCTCACTTGATGTCCTTGTGCCAGGACAGCAGGAACCGCTGCTCGGCCGCCGGCGAGTCGCTGCACGGCCGCAGCTCGAGCCGGTCGTTCTCGGCGCCGCGGCGCGCGTCCACGCACAGCTGCTTGTGTGTCGACGGCCTTATTGTGGACAAGAGGCCTAATGGTTGTAGGTCAGCGAAGCTATGGAGCGGCGCTCACTTGATGTCCTTGTGCCAGGACAGCAGGAACCGCTGCTCGGCCGCCGGCGAGTCGCTGCACGGCCGCAGCTCGAGCCGGTCGTTCTCGGCGCCGCGGCGCGCGTCCACGCACAGCTGCTTGTGTGTAGACGGCCTTATCTGGAACATAAGGGCTAGAAACTTGAAATTTTGCACATGGGTTCCTTTTATAACGTAGGGGAGCACTAAGAAAAGATTTTTAAAAATTCACCCCCTAAGGGGTCTCTAGTGTACAGTGTACAATACAATACAGATATATCCATACTTCCATACTAATATTATAAATGCGAAAGTGTGTTTGTTTGTTTGTCCGGCTTTCACGTCGCAACGAAGCTATTAAATGGTATGGTTTTTGTGTGTGGTGATAGTGAGGAGGGTGGAGAATGACGTAGGCTACTTTTTACCGCGGTAAAACATCCTCATGGGAAGATATCGATGTTTTTTTGTTTGCTAGATATTAAGTTCCGCATGTTGTTAATAGATGGCGTTGTCATGTATGATAAACATCTCATTGTTAATTCCCTTTGACCACGCGGGCGGAGCCGCGGGTAAAAGCTAGTCTTAATATATATAAATCACGTGTCACGTTGTTTGTCCGCGATGGACTCCTAAACTACATAACCGATTTTAAATAAAATTTGCACACCGTGTGCAGTTTGATCCAACTTGAAAGATAGGATAGCTTACATCTTAATTTATGGCCGCAATATTATTTTATTGCAAATTATCTATGAGAAGCTGACTGACTGACTGACATATCAACGCAGGGCCTAAACTATAAGGGTTAGAAACTTGAAATTTTGCACAGGGGTTCCTTTTATAACGTAGGGGAGCACTAAGAAAGGATTTTTGAAAATTCACCCCCTAAGGGGGTAAAACGGGTGTGCAAAGTTAGTATGAAACTTAGCCGTTTTTGATGTTATTCGAATGAAATTCAGTACCTATGAACGTTTTTCATTGAGTTTCGAAAATCACCTCTTAAGTAAAAGGGGGGTGTAAAGTATAAAACTACTGGACCGATTTTCAAAACTTCTTTCACCATTAGAAACCTGCATCTCCTCTCAGTTAGTCACTCAGTTGTTAATAATAATGTAAATAGAACTGTTACTCACCCGGCCTTCGGCGAAAGGTGGCGGTTCTACCGGAGGGTACTTATGAACCAGGTCGAAGGCTACCTGAAAATAAACGGACATTATACAGGCTGATTATATTTTTTTGAGTAGTTTTGGAACGAAGTTTCTTATCGCGCGTTGCGTTGCGTTGCGAGAAGGGGGGCTAGACGGAAAAAATTAAGACCAAAAGTTGTAACGACACTTTTTGCTATAGTTGTAAGCCGTGCGGCTGTCTGTCTGTCTCTCTCTCTCTCTCTCAATAATTTATATATCCAATAACTTCGTTCTATCCGGGTGTCCCTTGACACCTATCAAGTTTTTTTATTTTTATTATTTGTACATAATTACAATGGGTTTAGTGGTGGCAGACGCTCTGTCACAAATTGGAGTGTGGCAGACCCACAAAAGTTGAATGGAAAAAAGAAATTTGGTTTTTACATTTTTCCTGTTCAATTCTATTGTACTCTCGCCATAAAAACTTTTCACTTTAGCCGTTCATTTTTATTATATAGAAGATTTAACCAATCATACTCCACCACGCTGCTCCAATGCGGATTGGTGGAGGGGTTGGTGGCCAACCCAGTGTCGAATGTTCTCAAGCCACCCGAAGGTCTTCGACAAGGCTTACCGACTGTTTCCAACATTGAAACCAACCGGGACCGACGGCTCTACGTGACCTCAGAAGCACGGTAGCGTCCAAGAAATTTTGCCACTAGCGGTCACCCATCCACAAACCGACCGCGCCGGTCGTCGCTAGACTCTTTCGATCACATTGAATCGACACGAGCGATTGGGCTATGGACGCTACAATTAGATAATACTCTCTATCGAATGTCACCTGCGTGATAAACCAGCGGAAGGGCCTGCAGTTGAGCCGCGCCCGCAGCGCGCGCTGCTCGCCGAGCTCGCCGGGGTCTATCTTGAGGTAGTGCGGCCGCCGCCGGTACAGGTGGCGCGCGTACTCGTCCATCCACACCTCGGCCACGCGGCGGTAGTTCTGTTGCGTCACGTAAATGTCACCTGCGTGATAAACCAGCGGAAGGGCCTGCAGTTGAGCCGCGCCCGCAGCGCGCGCTGCTCGCCGAGCTCGCCGGGGTCTATCTTGAGGTAGTGCGGCCGCCGCCGGTACAGGTGGCGCGCGTACTCGTCCATCCACACCTCGGCCACGCGGCGGTAGTTCTGTTGCGTCACGTAAATGTCACCTGCGTGATAAACCAGCGGAAGGGCCTGCAGTTGAGCCGCGCCCGCAGCGCGCGCTGCTCGCCGAGCTCGCCGGGGTCTATCTTGAGGTAGTGCGGCCGCCGCCGGTACAGGTGGCGCGCGTACTCGTCCATCCACACCTCGGCCACGCGGCGGTAGTTCTGTTGCGTCACGTAAATGTCACCTGCGTGATAAACCAGCGGAAGGGCCTGCAGTTGAGCCGCGCCCGCAGCGCGCGCTGCTCGCCGAGCTCGCCGGGGTCTATCTTGAGGTAGTGCGGCCGCCGCCGGTACAGGTGGCGCGCGTACTCGTCCATCCACACCTCGGCCACGCGGCGGTAGTTCTGTTGCGTCACGTAAATGTCACCTGCGTGATAAACCAGCGGAAGGGCCTGCAGTTGAGCCGCGCCCGCAGCGCGCGCTGCTCGCCGAGCTCGCCGGGGTCTATCTTGAGGTAGTGCGGCCGCCGCCGGTACAGGTGGCGCGCGTACTCGTCCATCCACACCTCGGCCACGCGGCGGTAGTTCTGTTGCGTCACGTAAATGTCACCTGCGTGATAAACCAGCGGAAGGGCCTGCAGTTGAGCCGCGCCCGCAGCGCGCGCTGCTCGCCGAGCTCGCCGGGGTCTATCTTGAGGTAGTGCGGCCGCCGCCGGTACAGGTGGCGCGCGTACTCGTCCATCCACACCTCGGCCACGCGGCGGTAGTTCTGTTGCGTCACGTAAATGTCACCTGCGTGATAAACCAGCGGAAGGGCCTGCAGTTGAGCCGCGCCCGCAGCGCGCGCTGCTCGCCGAGCTCGCCGGGGTCTATCTTGAGGTAGTGCGGCCGCCGCCGGTACAGGTGGCGCGCGTACTCGTCCATCCACACCTCGGCCACGCGGCGGTAGTTCTGTTGCGTCACGTAAATGTCACCTGCGTGATAAACCAGCGGAAGGGCCTGCAGTTGAGCCGCGCCCGCAGCGCGCGCTGCTCGCCGAGCTCGCCGGGGTCTATCTTGAGGTAGTGCGGCCGCCGCCGGTACAGGTGGCGCGCGTACTCGTCCATCCACACCTCGGCCACGCGGCGGTAGTTCTGTGACGTCACGTAAATAAAAAAAAAACGTAAATCATTTTGAATATTTCAATAACTTTTCTTAACTTTATTGTGACTTAATAGACATGTAGAGACCGGGAATAGGCAAACGTAGTCTGGGACGACCACCTGGTAGACTGGATGAGGAGAGAGGAAGATATAACTCAGTGGTGTGCCTTGGGAGAAGCCTATGTCCAACAGTGGACTAAATGTGGGTTGAAGATAGAGAGTGGCATGTGGTATCATACACTTTTGTTTATAAAGTAATGATCAACATTCTTCGAGAACATTGAACTAACGTATCACTAACCATTACGGCATCGCACGCGAATTATAAATTTAATTTCGCTGCGACCCATAGACGTCCCACTGCTGGGCACGGGTCTCCCCCACAGACGCAGCTGCGGGAGGTCTAGAGCATACTCCACCACGCTGCTCCAATGCGGATTGGTGGAGGGGTTAGTGGCCAACCCAGTGTCGAATGTTCTCAAGCCACCCGAAGGTCTTCGACAAGGCTTAACGACTGTTTCCAACATTGAAAACAACCGGGACCGACGGCTTTACGTGCCCCCCGAAGCACGGTAGCGTCCATGAAATTTTGCCACTAGCGGTCACCCATCCACAAACCGACCGGGCCCGTCGTTGCTTAACTCTCTTGAGCACATTGAATCGAAGCGAGCCATTGGGCTATGGACGCTACAAATTTAATTTAACTAAATAAAATCATTAAATAAGAACACACAAACAGACAAAGCTTACCCGTCCGACGAAGTCCCCGTGGCCGGGGTTGGGGAAGGGCGCGAACTTGCGGTAGATGTGGCCCACGCGCGAGCACGGCGCGTCCACCATGCGCCCGCCGCACTGCCACACCTGCGGCATCGCACGCTGGTATACCGCTAGCTACGACCACCGTAACCATACACCGTAACCATACCCCTTAACCATACACCGTAACCATACACCGTAACCATACTCCTTAACCATACACCGTAACCATACCCCTTAACCATACACCGTAACCATACCCCTTAACCATACACCATAACCATACCCGTCAACCATACACCGTATCCATATCCCTTAAACATACACCGTAACCATACTCCTTAACCATACCCCTTAACCATACACCGTAACCATACACCGTAACCATACCCCTTAACCATACACCGTAACCATAAACCGTAACCATACCCCTTAACCATACACCGTAACCAAACTCCTTAACCATACCCCTTAAACATACATCGTAACCATACACCGTAACCATACTCCTAAACCATACCCCTTAATAGTTCCGTTTACACCTAGTAATATTATATAGCCTATGTGTCACAGTGAAGATACTAATGGTGAAAGAATTTTTGAAATCGGTCCAGTAGTTTTTGTGTGAAAACATTACAAACAAATCTTTCCTCTTTATAATATTACTATATATATACATAGATAATTGAAGTCGAATTACCAAAGATTCTAAATTTTTACGCACGGTTTTCGAATAGAGGCGTGAGACGAAAATTTTAATTTCATTATTTAACTACCTATTTGTTTGCCTACTACGCAGTTGTGTTTGATTCTAAAATAAATATATATAAATGTGTTTGAAATAAATAAATAAGCAAATGCGTAATAAAGACTGACCTTGAAACTCAGTTCGTACTGCTCGCCGCCCCAGATGTCTAGTCCAGGGTCGTACCCGCCCAGCTCCCAGAAGAAGGCGGCCGCGATCGCGAACAGCCCGCCCGCCATCACCGGACTCCTGCCGACCACGACGTGCCCACGTCAACTACATCCATCCATCCATCCATCCATCCATCATCCTCTCACCTCATCCAGGGAAGTTTTAAATCAGCCTTTCCCAAAGTGGGCGATAACGCCCCCTTGTGGGCGCTGCAAGCCTAAAGGGGGGCGGTAAGAGACCCAGAAAAAAATGGGGGCGTCCTACTGCGCTCAGGTTTCAAGGTAACTCTTGCGGGTTATAATAAATCTCCACTAATATAGCTCACAATAATGAATTAATTTAATTTGAAGTTATAGTGGTTTTTAAGTAGGTGAAAAAATGGAGGAGCTAAAAAATAATTTATTCTCAAAGTGGGCAGTAGACAAAATAAGTTTGAGAACCCCTGTTTTAATGCTGTATAGCCGTAGCGTCCATAGTGTCCACTAGTGGCAAAAATTCATGGACGCTACCGTGCACGTAAAGCCGTTGGTTGTTTTCAATGCTGGAAACAGTCTAAGCCTTGTCGAAGACCTTCGGGTGGCTTGAGAACATTCGACACTGGGTTGGCCACTAACCCCTCCACCAATCCGCATTGGAGCAGCGTGGTGGAGTATGCTCTAGACTCCGCAGCTGTCTGTGGGGGAGACCCGTGCCCAGCAGTGGGACGTCTATGGGTCGCAGCGAATGCAACTCACTCGAAGGGCTCCGTGCCCAGCAGTGGGACGTCTATGGGTCGCAGCGAATGCAACTCACTCGAAGGGCTCCGTGCCCAGCAGTGGCACGTCTATGGGTCGCAGCGAATGCAACTCACTCGAAGGGCTCCGTGCCCAGCAGTGGGACGTCTATGGGTCGCAGCGAATGCAACTCACTCGAAGGGCTCCGTGCCCAGCAGTGGGACGTCTATGGGTCGCAGCGAATGCAACTCACTCGAAGGGCTCCGTGCCCAGCAGTGGGACGTCTATGGGTCGCAGCGAATGCAACTCACTCGAAGGGCTCCGTGCCCAGCAGTGGGACGTCTATGGGTCGCAGCGAATGCAACTCACTCGAAGGGCTCCGTTCCCAGCAGTGGGACGTCTATGGGTCGCAGCGAATGCAACTCACTCGAAGGGCTCCGTGCCCAGCAGTGGGACGTCTATGGGTCGCAGCGGATGCTGATGAGGCACAACTCACTCGAAGGGCTCCGGCATGCGGGCCAGGTCGCGCGGCAGCACGGGCAGCCGCTTGTAGTACAGCTCCCAGTCGAAGGCGCCGCGCGCGCCCTCGTCCTGCGCGCGGTACTCGAACGTGTCGTACGCGACCACGTCTATGAAGGGGCACACCACCGTTCGCGGGTTCAGGGCTATAGGCTCTGGAATTTAAAGAGAATTCCGCTATAGTAGCATGTGACTACTGTAGACCAGGGAGCCTAGACAAGTGGCAAAACGCTAGTAGAATAGAAATAGAATAGATTAAATAATGTATGGGATTGACATTAGCTTACGACTAATTAGTCGTTAGCGAATGTCAATCCCATACATTTGTTAATCTATTCTACTAGCGTTTTTGCCACTTGTCTAGGCCCCCTGGAGAGTGTTTCTTTATTCTCCAATTAGTGGACGCCCGCAGCTTCGCTCGCGTAGAATTAGACCCATTAACGACGTCTACCCGTCTAACGACTTCAAAAACGGCAAATTTTCATACTAACTTTGCACCCCCGTTTTACCCCCTTAAGGGGTGAATTTTCAAAAATCCTTTCTTAGTGCTCCCCTACGTTATAAAAGGAACCCCTGTGCAAAATTTCAAGTTTCTAGCCCTTATAGTTTAGGCTCTGCGTTGATATGTCAGTCAATCAGTCAGTCAGTCAGTCAGTCAGTCACCTTCTCCTTTTATATATATAGATTTCAACGGACGAAGTTGATGAGAACCCGTGTGTCGGACAATTGTAAAGCCTGATACACTGAACGCAGTAACAGACAAATAAATAAAGATAAAGATAATAATAATATAATAGATTTATTGCAGGCTTGATTGCCTCGGTATAGGCATTGCGTCATGTGGATAAAAACACAACAACTGACGTCATGAAAGTGTAGCTCTGAACTAAATTCTAAGGGGATAGATGCGCATGAAAAAGGAGCACAGGTCGCCCTTCGACAAGGTGGACAGACGACCTGAAAAAGACGGCGGGAAACCGCTGGTTTCAGAAAGCATAGGACCGGTCGGAGTGGTGTCGTTTAGGAGAGGCCTATGTCCAGCAGTGGACCTGAAAAGGCTGACGGATGGATGAAGATGTCAAGTTTCGTGTAATGTGAGGGAATGGTAATAAACGCCTAAGCAAATGCAGACGTGTATTATTTGTCTTCTCTAGTCATCAAGTGCATCACCCGCCTACCTATTAGCACACCAAACTCGTCCCGCGCAATTACACCTTACATTTCTACAGAGGTGAGCTACACTTCCGCTCCAGCAGTACACACGTGACATGGCGGCGGCACAGCACAATACACACACAGACCTAGCAGCGGCGGCAGCCAGTTGACGTTGGCCTCGGTGTGCGAGTCGAGGAACACGAGCGCGGGCGCGGAGGCGCGGCGCGCGCCCGCCAGCCGCGCCGCGATCAGCCCGCTGCGCGTCTCAAGCCGTACGATCCGCACCTTCGGCAGGTGGGCGGCCACGTAGTCGTCCAACTTCTGCTTTAGGAAATCTGAAATTGAACCCACGACAATCATTCATCAACAATAGGCATAAGACAAAATTTAAAAATTTTTAAAAAACATATATATTTTTCATTTATTTTCATGCATTGTCATCGGAACCAAATATGTATGTGTAAAATATAAAGTATAAAGCTTCAATGGAAGTGGGTGAAATATTGATTGCAAGATTACAGGACATACATACGTACATACGTCAGGCTGTCTCTAAAGAATAAATGGTTTGAGCGGAACAAGTAGGCACGACCACGCTGACCTCCGGCAGCGAGGCCACGTACCGCCGCGTGCGGCAGCCGGCGTGACGGATGTCGGGCAGCGAACGGTTTAGCGGGATCTTGTCGCTGAGAGCGCCGTTGAACCCGTTCAAGTACCCCTCCCTCGCCTTTAGTGCTCGCGTCATCCACCAAAAAGATTCGGTCGGAAAGACCGACTCCCTCCCTCCCTCGCCTTTAGTGCTCGCGTCATCCACCAAAAAGATTCGGTCAGAAAGACCGACTCCCTCCCTCCTTCGCCTTTAGTGCTCGCGTCATCCACCAAAAAGATTCGGTCGGACAGACTGACTCCCTCCCTCCCTCGCCTTTAGTGCTCGCGTCATCCACCAAAAAGATTCGGTCGGAAAAACCGACTCCCTCCCTCCCTCACCTTTAGTGTTCGCGTCATCCATCAAAAAGATTCGGTCGGAAAGACCGACTCCCTCCCTCCCTCACCTTTAGTGCTCGCGTCATCCACCAAAAAGATTCGGTCGGAAAGACCGACTCCCTCCCTCCCTCACCTTTAGTGCTCGCGTCATCCACCAAAAAGATTCGGTCGGAAAGACCGACTCCCTCCCTCCCTCACCTTTAGTGCTCGCGTCATCCACCAAAAAGATTCGGTCGGAAAGACCGACTCCCTCCCTCCCTCACCTTTAGTGCTCGCGTCATCCACCAAAAAGATTCGGTCGGGAAGACCGACTCCCTCTCCCTCCCTCGCCTTTAGTGCTCGCGTCATTCACCAAAAAGATTCAATCGGACAGACTTACTCCCTCCCTCACTATTAGTGTTCGCGTCATCCACCAAAATGATTCGATCGGATAGACCGACTCCCTCCCTCCCTCACCTTTAGTGCTCGCGTCATCCACCAAAAACATTCGGTCGGAAAGACCGACTCCTTCCCTCCCTCCCTCCCTCCCTCACCTTTAGTGCTCGCGTCGTCCACCAAAAAGATCTCCCTAACGAGACCCTCTGGCGAGCGATCCAGCACGCTCACGGCCGTCCGCAGCAGCGTGCTCCAGTGCTCGTTGTGGAACGGCACGACCACGCTGACCTCCGGCAGGGACGCCACGTACCGCCGCGTCCGACATCCAGCGTGACGGATGTCAGGCAGCGAACGGTTCAGCGGGATCTTGTCGCTGAGAGCGCCGTTGAAACCGTTCACTGAATACAACTCCTGCTCGAGAGATTCTTCGGCTTTGGATAAATGCGCCGGTTTGCCTTGCTCCCCTATGCCTAAGGGCAATGGAATAAACGAATTCAAGTTTCAAGTTTATTTATTTGCTTTGAATACATACATCAGTGGTCTTAGAATAATAAAGTAGCAGTCATTTGTATTCAGCTAACATTAGCATGCAAATATTGTGTCATGTTATAGGTAACATAATCAGGTTACAAGATAAATTAACACCAATATAAAGTAAAAAAAAAAAAAAGTTGCCATCGAAGGTGTCTCTAGTCCGTGGATCAATGGCTCGCGTCGATTCTATGTGATCGACATAGTTGAGCAACCGGCGCGGTCGGTTTGTGGATGACGACTAGTGGCAGAATTTCATGGACGCTACCGTGCTTCGGATGGCACGTTAAGCTTCGGGTGGCTAAAGAACATTCAACACTGGGTTAGTTAACCCCTCCAGCAATCCGCATTGGAGGAGTGTGGTGGAGAATGCTCTAGACCTCCCGCAGCTGTGTCTGTGCGGGCGACCCGTACCCAACAATGGTATGTCTATAGGTTGTAGCTAGGTGTCCTGTACATAGATATGAAAAGAAACTTCAAGAAGTGTCATAATAGTCCTTTAATGCCAGTTATGTACCTTGTAGTAGGGGAGCCCAAGAGGGGATTTTGCGGGATACTCAAGCGCGTAAGTTTAATATACAGTGGGATACCTTGTACCCGGTTAAGTACCTCCACCAAATATGAGCCCCATATATAAATGGGGCCGTCAAGGATAAAGGATCAGATTAGTAAAAAAAAAAAATTTGTCATCAGAAATTCTTGAGCGCGTTAGATTAAGGTAGGGTGAGTTAATTACATGGTAAAAAGTGTATATTCCACTAATCTTACAATTTGAGAGTAACGTAAAGAAAGGGGAGGGCTACAACTTTGTAGCCCATATTCCACTAATCTTACAATTTGAGAGTAACTTTGTAGCCCTCCCCTTTCTTTACGTTACTCTCAAATTGTAAGATTAGTGGAATATACACTTTTTAGCATGTAATTAACTCACCCTACCTTAATCTAACGCGCTCAAGAATTTTTGATGACAAATTTTTTTTTTTACTAATCTGATCCTTTATCCTTGACGGCCCCATTTATATATGGGGCTCATATTTGGTGGAGGTACTTAACCGGGTACAAGGTATCCCACTGTATATTAAACTTACGCGCTTGAGTATCCCGCAAAATCCCCTCTTGGGCTCCCCTACTATTGGACGTATTGAATGTGGCCACAGGCGACGGTAACCATTGATCGTCAAGTATTGTCTTTACTACTATAAAAAAACACAAAACTTTTGCTCTAATGCTGCAGTATAAAAAACAAATGGGCATTCAGTATAATTGTCATGGATCACAAAGAAACCACAATGCTGACCGAAGAATATTTTTACATGTATTTTACCCACCAAAATATTGTCTTGATGAGATTGGTATTACTTGCAATAAAAAAGATCTTTATTCGTGACATAATTACCTACTAACTATTCACTTGTACCCATTTTTTTTTAAATAGGAATACATCACGATAAACATACACTGTTTATAAAGATAGCGAACTGAAAGATTATTTACTAAGAAGTACATGTACCAGTATAATCATCAATTTACCCAAGATAAAAAACTAAATCTGAATGTTTGCTATGATTAACAACCACACAAGCTTTATGGTGGCAATTCACGTCGATAAATACTACTGAATAACAACTGTAGTACATAACAATATTTGAACAGTGCTAAAGGCAAATGAGGGCATAATTTAATTGGATCCCTTATCTCAACTTACCAATGCGTTTCCTTTCTTCTTCTATCTGCCGATAATTATGCCAGTCCTTTTTCTGTTATGAAAAAAAATGATGTCATCAATACAACTTATTTCTATAAATATTCCTAAAAGCCAGTAGAATTTACTACAAAAATTAGACGAATCGAAAATAATCGCTACCAAAGGTTTAATTTTTTTAAATTGCTTCATTTGTGGCCCAATATTAATATTTTAAGTAACTTTTAGTTTTTGTTTCAGTTTAAGTTGAAGTTGTGTAGAAAATGTACCAACTAAAGGGGTATTTTATTGCTTTTACAGTTTTTTTTATGGATATAAGATAGCAAACGAGCTTGCAGCACCACCCATCCGCTGTTGCCCGTGACAACTGTGACCGGCCTCTAACAAGACTCAAATAGGGACTGGGATGGTTAGTCCAGTTAGCTAAGAGTTTAGAAGTTAGGGGTGCTTGTCAGGTAACCTCCACGTGGTGCACCCTGGATATTTGGTCAGTCGACCAAAAACTAATAACCTGACATGGGGCGGATTCCCTCAGCAGTTTACCCATTCTTGGGCAATACAGCAGAGGAATCGGGGAATGTCCTTCCACGTGTCCCTCTGAGCTGCAGATGGCACTGTGGAGGGGCAAAGACGGGTTCTGTGAGTACTTACCCTACCACAGAATTGGCTTCGTAAATAATGATGTTTACGCAGTCACCGTCAGTCTCGTAATCCCTTTCGCTGTCGTGGTCACGTCTCGCGACCTCGAATGGGACCGAGGGCCTTGCCTTTATTGGCTGGACCATGAGGAAGAAAACCTCTTCAAAAATTACCCCGAATCTTAAGCGGCGGCGCACCGTGATGAGATGCATGGCTGACGGGTAATTCAGTCATTAGTGCGACCCCCGCCAGGGCACCGGCCGACACTCGTGGCGGGTTACGCTTAGGCTTATCCGGGTGCAGGGGGCACCACTCGGATGGACCGTTATTTCCCCCATACTCGTGGGACCAAAAATGAACCCTTTAAACAAAAACCCCAAACAAGTAGACGTAGAGAAGGAGAAGGACACAGCAAGTGCATCCGAGTCGGATGCTAGCGTTCGAACATCTAGTTCGCTACCTCAAGGAGGCCGCTTCTGGAAGGCACATAAGAGGCGATACCCAACTCAATCGGGCTCGGCCGTATCAAGTGAAGGCGATACACAAGGTGGCTCAATGCCTGCCCCCGGGCAAAGAAAGAGTCGGAAACGAAAAGAGCCTCGAATTGAGGCGGAGAAAGATATGGAAGAGCAAGCTCGGGTTGCGGAGGTGAACCGGGCTGCACTGGGAATAACACCAGATAGACAAGGAGACGATCGAACAGCGACAGCACTTAAGGAGCAGATCCTGGAAGACGTCAACATCATTTTAAATGTTTCGGCCAAATCAAAGAACTTAAAGGGCACATTTCAGCGGGCCCTGAAGGATGCAGCAACATCAATTACGTGTATAGCGGAAACACTTCATAGCAGGACTGCAACGGAGGAAACTGCAAAATTACATGATGAGAACGCTAAGCTGCGAAGCGAAGTAGCGGAACTTCGTAAAGAGATTGCCCAACTCAGGGAAGAGGTGAATAAAAGTAAAGATAGAACAATACTCTTGACTCAACAACAAACGAAGGAAGCTGCAGTTACAAGATCTCAGCAAGAGAACGAGGGTGGCGTAGACGCGGAAGAATTAACCCGCTCTATTATGCTGCAGGTTGGGAACATGGTGAGCGCACGTTTAGAGGCGCTAGAAGAGAGGCTTCCTCCTGAAAAACGGTGTCGCCCGCCGCTCGCCGCAGATCGCAGGAATCCTACAGTGACACCAAATCCAACAATATCTCTGGTGGCAGAAAACGCGAATAAGGAGACGGCTCCGAAACACCAAAAAGGAGGGAAAAAGGGTAAAAATCTCCCTGAAAATAAGCCGACGAGTGAACTATACACACGCCCTACCCAGATGTTACCCGAAGCCAGTAATGAAGGGTGGACAAAGGTAGGCAAAAGAGGAGGTAAAAAGAAGAAGGCTACCAAGGTACTTTCGCAATCAACAGCCAAGGATGCAGCAACAACTGGAGTCAAAAGCAAGGTTCATACGGTACCGATGAAGTTAAGGCCTCCGCGTTCCTCGGCTATAGTCATTACGTTGGAACCAGATGCTGAGAAAAATGGGGTCACGTATGCAAAAATTCTGGAAAAAGCAAAAACGGCGATTGATCTTTCTAGCTATGGTATTAATGGTTTGAAATATCGAACAGCAGCCACTGGCGCTCGTATTTTGGAAGTGCCAGGTGCAATGAGTGGTGACAAAGCGGACTCCTTAGCTCGCAAAATTAGAGAGACGCTTGAGGAAGGGGTGGCAAAAGTTTCAAGACCACTAAAATCCGCAGAGATGCGCATATCGGGTCTCGACGATTCAGTCACGCCCGAGGAGATAGCAATGGCAGTCGCACAAAAGGGTAACTGCCTCAGGGAAAATGTAAAGACTGGAGAAATTAAACGTGGTCCCCGAGGTACTGGGTCAGTTTGGGTACGATGCCCGGTGGCAGCTGCTAAAAAGATAAACGAGGAAGGTCGCTTCTTAGTTGGTTGGGTAGCAGCAAAAGTGGTAGTGCTGGAGCGCAGACCTTTGAGGTGTTATCGTTGCCTTCAAAGCGGACATGTAAGGGCACAGTGTACGGGAGATATTGACCGTAGTGAGGAATGTTACCGGTGTGGTAAAACTGGCCACAAAGCAAATACATGCACGCGTGCACCGAGGTGTTCACTGTGCGCAGCGGCCAATAAACCGGCGGATCACAGACTAGGAAGCAAGTCTTGCTCACCACCTAAACAAAAAAGAAAGGCGCTAGCTGTACCAAGTTCGATGGAAACTAGCAACCATCCTCCGACCGATGCAGGAGGCGAGGATGCGATGATCCTAACCTAATTTTAATATTAGTATGGCCTATCGTTTTCTTCAGGCGAACATAAATCACTGTGCTGCTGCTCAGGACTTGCTGTTACAGAGCATTGCAGAATGGCAGATAGAGGTAGCCGTCATATCGGAACCATACTTTATTCCGCCTTGGGATAACTGGGTGAGTGATCTCGATGGCTCAGTGGCCATAATTATAAGAAATGTTGAGAGCACTCCTAATTTTAACTGCATTGCGAAGGGGAATGGATATGTCGCGATCCAGTGGAGGCAGTTAATAATCATTGGGGTTTATTTCTCACCAAGTAAGGTTCTTGCCGAGTTCGAGGCCTTTTTGGACCAGATTGGGGCCGTTTTAGGGCAGAATCATTCACATCCGGCACTTATAGGAGGTGACTTCAATGCGAAAGCAGAGGCTTGGGGCTCCTCTATAACAGATCCGCGTGGTGAGACCCTGGTAGACTGGATTACGATGTTAGGACTCATCGTTCTAAACAGAGGGTCAGTCAATACCTGCGTTCGCTGGCAAGGGGGATCCATCATCGATATAACTCTTGCTTCACCTGGCCTAGCCCAGCAAGTGACAGAGTGGAAGGTTATGAGTGAGGTGGAAACACTATCTGACCATCTGTACATTCGGTATGATATCTATACCACCTCGAGGAACACAGAAATTGAACGTGGCTACCGAATATCTGCATCACAGCCAAGATGGGCACTGAGGAGTCTAAACAAAGAAGTGTTAGAAGAGGCTGCCATTGTGCAGGCTTGGCAGGCATCAGTTCAACCACAATCACAAGTAACTGTCGAAGGGGAAGCATACTGGTTCAGAGGTGCTCTCACACGCATCTGCGATGCAAGCATGAGTCGGGGCAAATTTCTACCTGCAAGATGTCAAGTGTACTGGTGGTCTCCGGAAATTGCGGATCTGCGCTCTCGGTGCGTGGAGGCAAGGCGCCAATACACCAGACATCGTAGACTACGAAGACGAAACCCAGAGATTGAAAAACAGCTGTATGAGACCTATAGGGAGTGCAAAAGAGCCCTGCAGGAAATGATCAGAAGAGTGAAATCTCTAAAGAGGCAGGAACTTCTCGACTCTCTGACTAGGGACCCATGGGGACGCCCATACAAAATGGTGAGAGGGAAACTGCGCCCCTGGGCTCCACCTGTCACAGAGACACTCCAACCTGAGTTAGTAGAAGACGTGGTTTCAACCCTATTTCCAAGCAGAGTTGAATTCACACCTCCAGAAATGGCTTCAGTTGGGTCAGTCATGTTACAAGCTGCAGAAATACCAAAGGTCTCGGAGGAAGAGCTTGGCACGGCTGTTTTAAAGCTCCGTGTCAAAAACAAGGCTCCTGGGCCAGATGGTATTCCTGGCCGGGCCTGGGTATTAGCTCTCAAGTGGCTGGGTGAACGCTTCCGAAACCTACTCGATGTTTGCCTGGAGTCTGGGCTGTTTCCGTCACAGTGGAAGATAGGCAGGCTTGTTCTTCTGAAGAAGCAGGGGCGGCCCGTTGACTCTCCATCAGCATACCGTCCTATAGTGATGTTGGATGAGGCAGATAAACTTTTCGAGAGAATCTTAGCCAGTCGACTCAACAATCATCTTGAGGAGTTAGGCCCGAATCTCTCGAAAAATCAATTTGGTTTCCGAAGGGCGCGCTCTACGATCGATGCACTCCTGCGCGTTAAAACCCTCACTGATGAAACAGTTCTCCAAGGCGGGATAGTGCTGGGGGTGTCTCTAGACATAGCCAATGCTTTCAACACTCTACCATGGTCCTGTGTTAGGGAGGCACTTAAGTACCATAGAGTTCCCCCTTATCTCAGCCAAATCATGGAAAGCTACCTCAGCGACAGATATGTTATGTATCCCATACAAGGAGGGCAGTCAAAGAGCAGAAAGATGTCGTGCGGTGTTCCACAGGGCTCAGTTCTCGGGCCTCTCCTGTGGAATATTGGTTACGACTGGGTATTGCGAAGTGACATCCCACCGGGCGCTAATGTGACTTGTTATGCAGATGACACCTTAATCACAGCCCGGGGGGATAGTTATGAAGATGCGGCCCACCTCTCTATGACGGCTGTGGCAAGGGTAGTTGAGAGGATAAGGTTGTTAGGTCTCCAAGTTGCAGAAAGCAAAACAGAGGTTATTTGCTTTCATGGACCACGCAAGGCACCGCCAAGAGGATCCTGTATAACGATAGGCGGAACTCGTGTCGAGGTTCGGTCCAGTATGAGGTATCTAGGACTTGTCCTTGACAGCCGATGGAACTTCCACGAGCACTTTAGCCGCCTGGTTCCCCGTCTCATGGGTGTGACTGCCGCGCTAAAACGGATACTCCCTAATCTGAGGGGTCCGGAGGCAAGCAGTCGTCGCCTGTATTTGGGCGTAGTGCGGTCGATGGCTATGTACGGGGCACCCATCTGGGAAGAGGCTCTTACTGGGCGAATCATCGCCATGTTAAGGAGACCACAGCGAGTGATGGCTATCGGAGTCATTCGTGGTTACCGGACCATTTCGTTTGAGGCGGCGTGTGTTCTGGCGGGGTCCCCTCCCTGGGACTTGGAGGCCGAGATGCTCTCGTCTCTATATCACTGGCAGTCAGAACTTCGACAGAGGAATTATTACCCTTCACTTGATGAAGTGAAAGAGCGAAAGTTAGTCGCTAGGCAGTCCATGCTCATGGAATGGAGTGACAGGCTGGTTCAACCTGGTGCGGGCACGAACACTATTGAGGCTGTGCGACCGGTCCTCGACAAGTGGTTGCAGAGAACACACGGCTCGCTGACTTTTCGGCTTGTGCAGGTGCTTTCCGGGCATGGTTGCTTTGGGAAGTACCTGTGCAAAATCGTGGGCAAAGAACCCACTACCGAGTGTCACCACTGTGACTGCGAGGAGGACACGGCGCAACACACTCTAGAGGTGTGTTCTGCGTGGAGCGCCCAGCGCCTTGATCTAGTACAAGAAGTGGGGGCCGATCTTTCGCTTCCAGCTGTGGTAAAGGCCATGGTTGAAAGCGAAAGATCGTGGGTAGCCGTTCTCGCCTTCTGCGAAGCGGTTATCGCGCAGAAGGAAGCTGCCGGGAGGGAGAGGGAGCGAAATAACCCCCAAACCAGCAGCAGGAGACCAGGGGGTCGAAGGAGGGCCTATCAAGCCCTCCTGCGACCTCCATAAACGAGACCTAGGCGGCGGATATCGGGGGATATCCCCGTCAGCAAAAGGCCTCGAGGTGGCGCGTGCGGTGTCCCCGCGTGCTACTTATATGGTGTCACTAACACGAGGAGGGGTCCGGAACAGGACCAACGCCGTCGGGATCGCGGAAGAATGCGAAAGCGTACCCGTGATCCCGGCAGAATGGTACAGAGAGGGATACCGTGGGGTTTTAGTCGGTAGGAGTCCGACATAATCTCCCGCATCCCCCGATGCGGAGAGATATCCATGAGGATTTCCCCACGAAAAAAAAAAAAAAAAAAAAAAAAAAAAGAGTTTAGAAGTTAAACATTAGTTGGTCAGTTAATTAAAACGTTAGTGGGTATGAGGACTAGGGACTGTTAGTGATAGTTAGCCCTGTTAGTTGGTGTTAGTAATAGACCAGTCAGTAATTGTTAGAGACTTGTTCCAAGTCAGTCACAGATGTGTTGCTACCCTTGAGGACTAAGGTCGCCTATCAAGTGTACCGGAAACCAATCGTTATTATTACGCCAGCTCAAAAAGTCGATGCTAGAAGAATAGAATAATATTTCAAGAAACAGCTTAAGATAACCTTTTTTAAAAGAAAGATACACACCATGCTGTCGACCACAAGTGCTTACCTCTAGAGTGGACGGCACAAAGAACCCATTCCCTGACTTCCCGTGTAAGGCGTCCGTGATAGCCGCCATGTCGTTGGGAAGACCGTCCTCTCGAACACGCTTAATCATGTACAGCAGAATGATGAGCAGGGTCACAGCTACAAGGTTGCGTGTCCGCAGGAGCCTGTAGAGGTACCTGGCGCCCCGCCGCAGGATCATGGTGGGGCTGAAACAGTACAAACACGGACCCTTACTTCTCCAATTCGCTGCGACCCATAGACGTCCCACTGCTGGGCACGGGTCTCCCCCACAGACAGAGCTGCGGGAGGTCTAGCTAGAGCATACGCCACCACAGTGCTCGAATGCGGATTAGCAGGAGGGTTAGTGGCCAACCCAGTGTTGAATGTTCTCAAGCCACCCGAAGGTCTTCGACAAGGCTTAACGACTGTTTCCACAATTGGAAACAAGCGGGACCAACGGTTTTACGTGCCCTCCGAAGCACGGTAGCGTCCATGAAATTTTAGCTTAACTCTTTTGATCACATTGAATCAACATGAGCCATTGGGCTATGGACGCTATAGTTCTCCAATTACTAGTAAGTAATTAATTACTTAATTTATCACAAAAGAAAAGGGTATACAAAACAAGAAAGAAACAAACATTAGAAATCAAAATGATTTTATATTTTATTTAAAAAAACTAAAAAAAATTTTTTTAGGCAAATAAGGCCCATATAAAATAGCATAAAAATAAACACATTAATATATGCAGAATTATACTATTGTAGAAAACACATTTGTACCACACAGTAGACCTAGGCATATGCCGCAGGTGGTGGGCAAACAGGGAAAAGAACACAATTTAAGATCTATGATGCAACTATTATTTATAAAATAATAATTATGTACCTAGCTATCCCAGAGGCTCTGCCCGCATCAAATAGTAAACCCAAGGAAACCCTGCACGTTTACTTAGTGGAGAAGGAGAACCTCTCTATGATGAACTCCTTTAAGAAGAATTAAGGATGTCTCAGTGATCAACAGGTTCAAAACCAGTAGTGATCACAGAATTGTCAGAGGCACCTTAAATATCAACGTTAAGCTGGAACAGCCAGTCCAGCAGTAGACTTCTAAAGGCTGATGGATTCCTGCCTAAATTTTAAGTATGTTTTACTTCAATTACATAGCAAATGAAGGCAGTAACTATAACATTTAAAAAATTTGCTATATTAAAAGTCTATTTAGTCCATAAACTACCACAGAGCACCTCGTGGAATTCACATATATCTACTACATCTAAAATGAACATTATACCAGCGCCGAAAAATCCCAGGTGAAATCCATGAAGAAAAACAATATGTATTACGTTTACTTATGTAGGTACTGAAAAGGATTTCGTGAATTAGGTACCTACATAGTTTTGTAAAATTAGACTTACTTTATTTAAAGCATACAATAAAATTTATTGTGTAACTAATATGGTGCGATAACGTTTGTATTATCATTATCGAATCTTTACAAAGATTTGCACTTATACATATCTAATTATTATCTATATAACCGACTGTGTTCCCACAATTCAGAAATTTTGTAATACTTATAGAAACAAAGGTTTATGTATGAATTGGAAAAAAATCAAATCATATAATTATTGTCGTTAGTAAATAAGCGAACATTATTATTAATATTATTAAATAAAAACAAACATACCTTGTTTTTTTGTCTACACAGTTAACGACCTATAAAAATATATATACACAAAAATCGCTTCTAGGATTCATGCTTTTAGTGTCTTTATCAGTTAAGTAATGAATGAGGAAAGAAAAAATATTTTATTTGTGCAAACAAAACACCAAAACATACGAAAACACGTTCGCTTGTTGCGGTATCATTCAAAATATCTTTCATAATCTTTCGATTCGATTCGACGGATTATAGTAAAAAATCTATCTGTCATGTCATCCATGTCATTAATGTCAATTAATTTTCATGTCAGTGTCACTCATGGCAAAATTCATTGTTAACAGAACTAAAGTTAATTCTGATAACAATGGCAAAATTCCAATTCTTTGGATGGATTTAAAAGTGTGATCAAACATTGTTATCTCAATGGACCAAACACAAATAAATAAGATACGTATAGAGATGGGCGTTTTTGTTATTTTTCAACATCGATGTCCATCGTTGTTTCGATACCGTCACCCGATGTCCACATCGTTGTTTCCGACAACGGTGTCACTAGCGATGGACGTTTCAAACCGTACATAGTTTCAATAACTATGTATTGGTGCAATAAAGGAAATACGGTATTCGCGTTCGCAATAACTATGTATTGGGCGAAACTATTTATTGGCTACTCATAAAGTACTCTGTGTCTGTGGGCTACTCCGCGCGGTACGGCGAAACGAAACGGTGCGGTGTAACTATGTATTGGGCGAAACTATTTATTGGCTGCTCATAAAGTACTCTGTGGGCTACTCCGCGCGGTACGTAGAAATAAATGCAATTGTTGATAGATTCAATTCGGTCAAGGTTAAAGTTCACAAGGCGCGTCGCACGTGCCACCCATTTCTAAAATTATTATTGTTTGTCATTTAGTCATTACTTTCACTCGATTTCGCGCGCGTTGAGTGATTGTTTGTTTTCAGGCTGAATTCAGTTATAGTAGTTACAAGTAGTTTTTGTATATTGCATAGTGTAAATATTAATGTTAATATAGTGTAAAAACAATGAAAAACGTTGTGTAAATAAGTGTAAATAAAACTGTAAATAGTGTACCTAATAAACAATTAAAATCGTAATGTAAATAAGTGTATATAGGTTTGTAAATACTATCAATCAATGAAATCAAAAGAACTTTTAAATACGCCTGCAATTATTGATATTTCATTACTAAAATAGGTAATAATATTACATAAATTATTGCTTTTGCAGCCAGTCCTAAGCCTGGATAAAGTATGAAGGAAAGTTCGTTTATTTCATCAAAAAAGTATTTCGATACAATAAAGCTGTAAATATCTACTAATATTTCGTCACCTTATGCTTATTAGTTTAGGAAAATGAATAAAATCTCAGCTACATAAACAGAACGGGCATAAAACAAACATCGTATTGCTGCGAAACACAAATAACGTATAGCGCGGCGGCGCGACCGAAACCAGCAGGTATCAGAACGAAGCAGTTATTCACCGATACATAGTTATTAAAATAAATAGTTTCAGAACCTGGTATTCCGCGCCGATAACCATTTACGTTTCAATATTGCATATACGCGAACCGACCCACCTCTAGGTGTCACTCGGATATCCAGCTAGCGTACATACGTAGCATTTTCAGTGTTGCCAATTCGGATTTTGAAAAAGGCGTAGGACAGATTAGAAAATTACGTGGAAATAGTAAAATTTCCATAATATAGAAAATACGTCGATCTACGTACTTTTTTCTGAGTAAAATGAAGAGAGTAGGGTAGGTAAAAGTGAATAAAACGAAAGGCAGTAGACAAGCAATAAATAAAAAAAAATACCGTTTAGCAAACAAAAAAAATGGTGTGCCATCACGGGACGCCTGGTAGATGTGAAACATCGAAATTATGTTGTACAAGTAATAATGCACAAAAGTACAGATTATGACAGGAACTAAAACATATAAGAAAAAAAAAGAAAAAAACAAAATAAAAAAAAAAAAAAAAATAAGCAAAAAATAAAAAAAATAATTATTATATTTTATTAATAAAATAATTTCCGACCGTCATTTGTCGGAACTGTATAGTATATATATATTCCATATTCGCCACGCTCGCCGCGCTCGCCATGCCAAAAATTTGGTTTGCCCTCCGCCTAAAAATGTTTCACATCAAAAATCTATGAAATACCACTTGTAGTTAATGTACTTTATAATCTAAAAGTGTGCTACTTTCAAGGTCATCGTCAATTTAATTTTATTTTTGAATCATTCAATTTTTATTATCATTTTCAGACAAATTAAATTTATACATAAAACAATTTTGATAGAAACTTACGTAGATTTTGGGACTATAGTTCGTAGGTTTGTACTTTGAAGTTGGCAACGCTGCTCGTTCGTTCGTTGGCCATCGCCCATCGGCCCTCATATTCACAGAACTTAATACTCCTAGCGGTCATATTAATATTGACATCGGTTCGTTGATTGCTATCTCTATGGTTCGTTGTCGGTGTCGGCCATAGAGATTGTTATAGATCGTTGGTGTCGGCATTATTCGGTGTTACTCCCATCCGTTGTTCAACATTTCGCCAACGGATGTCAACACCGTATAGTGACATCGTTGGTCAACAACGTTTTGTTAAAAACGGCCACCTCTAGATACGTATATACCTACTTGGAAGGACATACTGTCAGGTTGTAGGTGACCATGTTTTCAAAAGTATCCCGTAATAGTTTTTGTTTTCAAAGTTTATTTGAAGACCCTATATGTTGTTTCTTGTACATAATGTTTATTAATTTTATATGAATTGAAATTGAGGTGATGTGATATTACGAAAGCTCAAAAAATTAAATTAAAAAAAATGATTACTTTAATATATTTTCTTCGAATTTTTATAACTGACTGATTCGTGAGTTTAATGAGTTGGAAATAGGCCGACTAGTTACTGTAATTTAAACTTTCCTGATATACGCAAGGCGATCTAGTACTTCCATGTCCATAAAATTGATGGATTTTGCAATGGACTTTTACTGTATGGTTATATCGACCTTAATTACGTGTCTTTATCTTTTGTCTATGGATTACTTACGTTTTTTTAGAGCATGGTCCATTGATGAGATCTCACATTTTATTAAACAAATGTTGAAATGTTACGTACATAATTTATTTGCTGGTTAATTATTATTTTTTATATAAAGTAAACTTATTTAATATTTTATACACTGAAACCCTTCCTCCTCTTCCGCGGCGCTGTGGGCGCTCCTGCGTGAGGGAATTCGGATGTAAGGATGGTCCTTCTATCCGGGCAATTGCTCCAGGGGTGAACCCCGTCGGTGACATCCCCGCTGTTGGGCGTGGGAGACAGTGTGTCGTCGCGCACGCGTGATGCGCGCGCGGAGCTGCAGCCTTTAGTCACTGTTTCCCCCCTGATGGTCGGGGGGAAGAAGGTCCAACAGCTCTCTGGGGAGCGGTCGGCCTTCAGGGGGGCGCGCGTGCAGCGGCGCTATCCCCCTTAGATGAGGATGCGGCCCATTGTCGGCGCGGTTGTACATAACACGCGCCAAGCGGACCACAAACTCATCCAGCGACTCCAGCTTGCAGTCGCGCGCGATCACCGCGTTCCGGACATAGCGCCCCGCACCTGTGATTGCTCGCAGGGCGAGGTTTTGCTGGGCCTGAAGACGCTTGCGCTTCGAGGCCGCCGCCAGAGCGTACCATTTTATACACTGTAATAGTTCGGCAATCACTGACATCTGTTTGTTTGGGATTGGCTGTTCTGAATAAAATCAGCCAATTGAAAGCGTTCTACCATAGACAATTTATGAAAGACATCAATCAAAAGAGGTTGTTCGATGTTGTCGTTGATGTCAAGTGTTGCGTGCATTTAGTTTGTGTGTGTGTGTGCTCTTCTCGAACTTCTTGTCTTGTTTGACTTGTGTGGTGTGTGTGAAATAAAAAAAATATTTGAATTTGATTTGCTTGCCTTTCTGCATTAGCAATTTTTCATAAATCGTACCGAAAACTTCATTATTGTTAACCTTTCTCAGTTTAAGTTCAGTGACAGAGACAGTATTTATGTTTTGTTGACGACATTAAGATAATAGAAAAAGAGCGAGGTTAGAATAAACATAATTCCAGATAATACATATCAATGAGGATGATTTGGTGAAAAAGCTTATGTGTTTTATTGAGGATATCCGTTATCCGGCACCCCGCGCACCAATTATTCGATCGGGAGTTTAGTTTTTAATTCAATTAGTGGACATCGGCGTCCGTAACTGCAAGTGTTCATAAACATAACTTTGCGACTTCCCGTACCTTTCAATATCTGTCAGTGGATTAAAGTGCATAATTATAATATCTTTCAGATGGCTCTTTTCTCAAGAGGACTTTGTATATGTGCTCTTCTACTGCTAGCGACCTCGTCGATATGCGCCGAGGACTCTGATTCTGATGATGGAGTTACTGTAGAGGTTAGCTTTAGGCTGTATTTTGACCTACTTTTCTAACTTGTGCTTTTATCCATGTCATTCATCATTTACATGGATAATAATGATTTTTATAACTATGGTCATTGTTTAAATACTAATTAGAATATTGTTTAAAATGCCTCAGTTATATTGGTTACTTACAGTACACAACCACTGTTTAATTGCTATTTGAAAAAGAGGGGTTATGGGTTCAGCTATGTAGCCCATAAACCACTGCAACCTAAGATCTATTGCAACTAAATCTTCAACTATGTTTGGCTAACTTCACCAACCCATATGGATAAATTCTTTTTTAAACCCTTTCTGACATTTTAAAATAAATTTTATTGTAGAAAAATATTTTATAATGCTTTAACAACAACCAGCCTATATTGAATAAAATGGCTTACAGGTTGAAGGCGATGACCTATATCGGACTCCACAGATCAGCCCCGAAAATGTTTACCTATCAGAGCATTTTGATGATGAGGCGGCATTCAAGAAGAAGTGGGTAAAGTCAGAAGCCAAAAAACAGGGAGTGGATGAGAACATTGCAAAGTATGATGGAAAATGGGAGGTCAGTATATAGACCGGCTTCAAATTGTAGCTCTTGTCTTGAATGCACTAAAGTCAAAATTAAGGTATCATTTTGTCAGGAGCGAGCAGATTGTCAGCTGTTAGCTCTGATTGGTTCACCATCTGTATTATGCCCCTGCACTGATACCCCTCTCGCAGCTATTCCCTAGGATTTTGTTTAAAGCCACATTTACTGCCCTGAAGAATATTATACACTAGTGGACGCCTGCAGCTTTGCTCGCATGGAAATAGACATAAGTAATAATAGATAATTCTTAACGTATTAACTTTAGCTCCACAAATTTGTGAGGTATCAATAAATGTGTTATCCCCTATGTTTATCTTACACCCTTAATTTTTTACACCCATTTTTACAAACATTGAATGCCATATTTATTTATATTTAATCAACAGCCTAAAAAATAAATTATATGCTTCTAGTTCTGAAAATGACAATAATTTCATACAACCTTTCATCCCCCTTTTCAACCCTTCACAACACTTTTTTCCAATTAATTTTGGCGTGAAAGTGAGACAGACAGACAGAGTCTTAGTCTTCCATTGATATTGGGTTTGCAACAGTAAAATCATTGTGTTCTTTCCTTTTAGATCCAAGCACCCTCAAGGAGGATCCTCAAGAACGACCTCGGCCTGGTCTTGACAACTGAAGCGAAGCACGCAGCCATCTCTGCTCTGTTGGACCGACCCTTCGAGTTCAAGGATAAGCCGCTGGTGGTTCAATACGAAGTGACTATGCAGGTAGCCTTGTTACCATTCAACAGCTTTATTGTCCACTGCTGGGCATGGGCCTTATGTAGACTCTATGGTGGGTTGTTGAGCAACCCTGAGCGGTAACTACTAGTAGGTCCTGACCTCATATCCAGGACGCGCCTATTAAATATTACAATTACATCGTTACGCAATGAAATTCTTATCGATAGTTACCTATTACCACTGAACTACCTTCGTTAATTGGCTTATCGGATCCGACATACCTACTGGTTGAACTTAGGTGACGCGGGAGAATGTACTTGTGAAATATCCTATTTTGAATAGACTACCTAGTGCCTATGCGAACTCAATAATTATATTAATACGTGAAGCATAATTTTTTTACGGAGAAACGTAGGTGTATGAACTTTGACACAGGTAACGTTTATATGGAGGAGTGCAGAAATCTGTTATTTTATATAATACTAGTTGACTCCTGCTGCTTCGGTCGCTTGGAATTAGACGCCCAAGCTTTTATTTATAGTAATATGAATATATAAATACCGTGAAGAAATACCTAGGTACGTCAAAGATATATTTTGGTTGAAAAACCTTTAAAACCCAAAATTTATAGCTCAGTTATTTTCAGTCAGTCAATTTTAGCAACAACTTATTTTTTACTTTTTAGTGCATTTTTATTTGTTTAATAAAAGCTTTTTATTAAAAAATATTTTTTACTTTATAATTCCTCTTTATAATATGTATTAGTAAAGAAAACATTGCACACTCGACCAATGGTTGGACACAAAATATATTTATCAATTGGTTACCTGGATACAATGGCAGTAGGTATCTACAAATATTTATCTGCGAAATAAACGTCTGTCCGGCGTGGATTCGAACCCTAAGCGCGGGGTCATCGGTCACGTTCGCTGACCACGCCGCCACTGAGTCCTCGAAATGGCACAAAGGAGCTTATTTAAAAGCTCCAAATGCCGTAAACTCACGTTGGCGCTGTACCAGAAGACATCGTTCTCGGAAGCTCCTTACCGCGCGACCTATAAATAGTACAATGCGTCAATGTAACTAAAGGAAAGGCAGATCATGCGTCGAGCGTGATAAGCAAAAACTGCCTTTGTATTATTCAGTGAACAAAACATCAGCTGATCGCATAAAAACTGTGAGATTCCGTATTTTTGAATCTCACTCGCATACATAAGTCCCCAAAGCGTCTAAGAATTTCATATAATCTATACTAATATTATAAAGAGGAAAGTTCCATTAGAAAGCTGCATCTTCACTGATTGGCATAGGCTATATAATATTACTAGGTGTAAACGAATCTATTGTTATGTCTAATTCCACGTGAGCGAAGCTGCGGTCGTCCACTAGTAATAAATAAATAGTAATATCATGGACATTCTCACACACGGCCAACTGACCCCAAATTAGGCGCAAGCCTGTACTATGGGTGTCAGAGAGTGATATACATACATAGATATTTTAAAAGCTTTTATTTAACTTCACTCGTATGTATCCATGTCCTGGAATCTTGCAATCAATATTTCACCAACTTCCACTGAAGCTATCGAGCTGAAATTCGGCACACATATTTGGTTCCGATGACAATGCACGAAAATAAAAATTAAATATTTAAAAAGCTTTTTTTTAAAAACAAATTTTAATAATTTTTTTTTAATCTCACTCGCACTCTTTCGTATGATAGACCCCAAAGAGTCTAAGAATTTCATATAATCTATACTAATATTATAAAGAGGAAATATGTGTTTGTAACGTTTTCACACAAAAACTACTAGACCGATTTCAAAAATTCTTCTGAGAAACTCGATGGATCATAAGGAATGCAAGAATGGTTTACATTCACAATTTGGTCCACTGGAAAATGTATTTTAAACACGATTTTTGTATTTTTGTATGAACAATAACCATATACTTTAACCGTCGTTCTATTACGTGAAGTCGTGAAGTGAAGTGTCGCGTCACTTTAACATTCCATATGGTAGAACAACGTTTGCTTTGCCCGGTAGAAGTAACTACCATCCTTACATCCGAATTCCCTCACGCAGGAGTGCTCACAGCGCCGCGAAAGAGGAAGAAAGGTTTCGTTCGGGTGAGCTAGTTCAACTATCAAACAGCGTTTATTGAAGTGAAACTTTAGAATCGGTGTGATTTCAGACACAAACACATAAATGTATAGGATTCAGCCGGCGAGAGAATGAGATAGAACACATTAGACGTACAGTTACTGGACAGCAGAGATTGTTTTTTTTTTTTCAGAACTTTCACTTCTACAGTGTCACACACACTTTTTTATTTATTTATCTAACTCTAACAGGAGGGCCAAAACTGCGGCGGTGCCTATCTCAAGCTGCTGTCCAAGGGCACCAACACTAAGGCGGACCTGCGCAAGTTCCACGACCAGACCCCGTACACGATAATGTTCGGGCCGGACAAGTGCGGCAACGACAACAAGCTTCACTTCATAATGCGCCATCGGAACCCGCGCAACGGCACCTACGAGGAGAAGCACGCCAAGAAGCCCACGTGAGTGTTACTGTGTCAGTGTGTGTGTGAGTACGGAGGGGAGGGGAGTTGTTGAAAGAAAGAAAGAAAGAAAGAAAGGAAGAAAAGACAAGTGCGGCAACGACAACAAGCTGCACTTCATAATGCGCCATCGGAACCCGCGCAACGGCACATACGAGGAGAAGCACGCGAAGAAGCCCACGTGAGTGTTACTGTGCCGCGGAGTACGTAGGGGAGGGTATTTAGAATAGAATTTATTTATTTATTTAAATTAGGCACACCATACATATGATACACGAAACAGTATAAAAAAAAACAGTACAAATAAATCTTGCAGTCGTGTACATACAATTACAGGTGAGCACAACATTCACATTGTTACGCTCAGTAAAAATTTTGAATTTTACATAATATAGGTTTACAATTAAAACAGAGTTTTAATAGAAGGCTAAAATCAAATAATAATCTAGTAATAATAAAATAATGACAAAAAACTAATAAAAAACAGAGAAAAAAAAAAATTTGGAAGAAAAAATTAAAAACAAAATTTATAACTAGAATATAATAGAATAGAATAAATTTTTATTTCACTTTGTAATATACAATTTTAAAAGCTTTTATCTAACTTCACTAGTATGTATGTATGTCCTGGAATCTTGCAATCAATATATCACCCACCTCCACTGAAGCTATCGAGCTGAAATTCGGCACACATATTATTTGGTTCCGATGACAATGCACGAAAAAAAAACTTTAACAGTATTATTAAAACTATGTACTTACTTATTACAAAGCGAAATACGACCGCAGTCAGCTTATGCCATAGTCCTTCGGATGGGAAATATGGCACCGATTTTCAGTACGGCCCTATTGCAAACAGTTGCATGGTAGTATAGTTAGCGGCACGAAAGTTTAGCCAGGGCTTTGATTGCGCAGAAATCGAAGATATCGTCATGTGCGGGGCGAGCGGGCTCTCAGCCGTAAGCGCTCATTGGCTCGCCTGCCATATTATATCCCCGGTATTGATACATTACTGAAAATCAGTGCAGCAGTATATTTTTTTATTTGCTTTTAATTGCTGTCCGCAGCCAACGTCTGGAGGACATCTACAAGGACAAGGAGCCGCATCTGTACACGCTGATCGTCCGGCCGGACAACACGTTCACGGTGCTCGTAGACAACAAGGAGGCCAACAGTGGCTCCCTGCTGGAGGACCTCACGCCTCCCGTCAACCCGCCCGAGGAGATCGACGACCCTAACGACGTCAAGCCAGCTGACTGGGACGAGAGGGAGAAGGTTGGTTGGTTTGTCCTCTGCAGTTATCAGATGTCACTAGAGGCATCAAATTCAACACGTTCACGGTGCTCGTAGACAACAAGGAGGCCAACAGTGGCTCCCTGCTGGAGGACCTCACGCCTCCCGTCAACCCGCCCGAGGAGATCGACGACCCTAACGACGCCAAGCCAGCTGACTGGGACGAGAGGGAGAAGGTTGGTTGGTTTGGATATTCCTGCAGTTATCAGATGTCACTTGAGGAATCTAAATACTGGTGCAGCACCGACCGTCTTTCACCCATTTTCATCCAGATTCTCGATTCAAAAATTATATTATTATCATAGACAATTTTATTATGTATAAATAAAAATTAAAATAAATATCTTGTACATTCTCACACACGGCCATCTGACCCCAAAGTAGGCGCGAGTCTGTAATATGGGGGTCAGAGACTGATACATAGATATTTTTAAATACATACTTAAATAGATAATATTAACATCCACACAGAATAAATACAAGTGTTCGTCACACAAATATTTGTCCTGAGTGGGATTCGAACCCACGACCCCTGGCACAACAGACAGGGTCACTACCGTTTGCGCCAAAGAGCCCGTCAAGATGTGATGCGGATTGGATTAGTTAGATAATATTTTTGTCTATTCAAATGTTTTGTATCTCTACAAAAAAGTCCGCCATACCATATGTCCAACTACTGGAGCTATAACAACTTTTTTACATTTGCAATAATTTTATAAGGCAAAATATGGTTATTACAGATCGTGGACCCCACCGCGACGAAGCCAGACGACTGGGACGAGGATGCGCCGGCGCAGATCGTGGACCCCAACGCTGTCAAACCCGACGGGTGGCTGGACAATGAGCCCGAGATGATTCCTGGTATGTTTATACTACCTATTGTAAACATAGCGGCACGGAAGTTTAGTCTGACTTTGAAAGCGCAGAAGGGAGAGAGAGAGCAGAAATTTTAGGTATCATCTTAATCTAATTAATAATATAAAATATTAACATCCAGACACAGAAAAAATACAATTGTTCGTCACACGAATATTTGTCCTGTGGGATTAAAACCCACGACCCCTGGCGCAACAGACACGGTCACGTTGCGCCAACGGGCCTATCTAATAATTAAAATTCTCGTGTCGCGGTGTTCGTGGTTAAACTCCTCCGAAACGGCTTGACCGATTCTTATGAATTTTTGTGTGTATATTCAGTAGATCTGAGAATAGGTCGTAAAGTATTTTTCACCCTCCTACCCATATCAATTATTTTTAATACGCAATTTTTGTATTTTTGTATGAACATCCTTATATTTTAACGTGAAGTCATTTATATGAAGTGTCGCGTCACTTTGACATTTCATATGGCAGAACAACGTTTAATTGTATCAGGCGTTACTTTGCGGAACTCCATTATTACGAACCAAGTATTTATCTACTTTGCAACAATCCGCGAACAAAAACGTATGGTGATGTATGTATACTTTCATGCACGTAGCACCTCCCTCCCTCCCACGCAGGAAAACATGCACACCAACACGTGTTTCGCCCCAAAACAAGGCATCCTCAGGGTAAGTAGAATCTACGATGGTTAATCGAATTTGCGATTGTATTCATTTATCGCATGTGCATGTTTTCCTGCGTGTGAGGCAGGGAGGTGCTACGTGCATGAAAGTATACATACATCATCATACGTTTTTGTTTGCGGATTGTTGCAAAGTAGATTAATTCTTGGTTAGAATAACGTTTGCCGGGTCAGCTAGTAATAAATTTATGTATAATCTTTGGTTTATACGTTAAAGTGTGAAATAAACGAACACTTCAGATCCCGAAGCCAAGAAGCCGGAAGACTGGGACGAGGAGATGGACGGGTCGTGGGAGGCGCCGCTCGTAGACAACCCCGCGTGCGCCGCGGCGCCCGGCTGCGGGCCGTGGCGCCCGCCGCTCATCCCCAACCCCGGCTACAAGGTAAGAATAAATGAACACTTCAGATCCCGAAGCCAAGAAGCCGGAGGACTGGGACGAGGAGATGGACGGGTCGTGGGAGGCGCCGCTCGTAGACAACCCCGCGTGCGCCGCGGCGCCCGGCTGCGGGGCGTGGCGCCCGCCGCTCATCCCCAACCCCGGCTACAAGGTAAGAATAAGAATAAACGAATACTTCAGATCCCGAAGCCAAGAAGCCGGAGGACTGGGACGAGGAGATGGACGGGTCGTGGGAGGCGCCGCTCGTAGACAACCCCGCGTGCGCCGCGGCGCCCGGCTGCGGGGCGTGGCGCCCGCCGCTCATCCCCAACCCCGGCTACAAGGTAAGAATAAATGAACACTTCAGATCCCGAAGCCAAGAAGCCGGAGGACTGGGACGAGGAGATGGACGGGTCGTGGGAGGCGCCGCTCGTAGACAACCCCGCGTGCGCCGCGGCGCCCGGCTGCGGGGCGTGGCGCCCGCCGCTCATCCCCAACCCCGGCTACAAGGTAAGAATAAGAATAAATGAACACTTCAGATCCCGAAGCCAAGAAGCCGGAAGACTGGGACGAGGAGATGGACGGGTCGTGGGAGGCGCCGCTCGTAGACAACCCCGCGTGCGCCGCGGCGCCCGGCTGCGGGGCGTGGCGCCCGCCGCTCATCCCCAACCCCGGCTACAAGGTAAGAATAAGAATAAATGAACACTTCAGATCCCGAAGCCAAGAAGCCGGAAGACTGGGACGAGGAGATGGACGGGTCGTGGGAGGCGCCGCTCGTAGACAACCCCGCGTGCGCCGCGGCGCCCGGCTGCGGGGCGTGGCGCCCGCCGCTCATCCCCAACCCTAGCTACAAGGTCAGTGCTGATGCAGAGGTCAGGCGACCCCGTTAGGATTCTTGCACACGGTGAGAGAAATGCGGTTAGTAGTTAGCGAAATACTCAAGTTATAAGGGTCAACTCATAAAGCCGTTCCACTTGCAAACTCTAAATGTGGTATTTCGCTTATAACTTTTTTATTTATAGTTCTACGACAAAAAGTTACTGAACCAAAGTTGTAGAGAATTTAATTTGCAACAAAAAATGTTGACAATTTTTTTTTATCAGGTTAAGAGATATATCGTAAAAACCATTTCAACCCCTATTTTCAAGATGGCGGCCGTGGGACAAGGGTGGCAACCCCACAAACTTGGTTTTAGCTTTACACTGACCCCCCCTACACATCAAAAAAATAAAATTGCGTCCTCTAAAAAACGCAAGGTTAGGCCTAAAAAATGTAACATTTCAATGGACTAAGTGCAGTGTTATCAGGGTTGGAAATTATCAAGATAATAGGCATGATGACAGCTTCCTGTCATAGCCTCTTATCAGAGCTCAGGAGTGGGATTCATTGAGCTCTTTAGCACATGATTCAAGAGCGTAATAATCTATGTATGTATATATATAAAAGGAGAAGGTGACTGACTGACTGACTGACTGACTGACTGACTGACATATCAACGCAGGGCTTATATAGGTTAGGAACTTGAAATTTTGCGCAGGGGTTCCTTTTACAACGTAGGGGAGCACTAAGAAGGGATTTTTGGAAATTCACCCCCTAAGGGGGTAAAACGGGGGTGCAAAGTTAGTATGAAAATTTGCCGTTTTTGAAGTCAAGTGAGCAACCCGAACGCGGGCAGACGTTAATGGGTCTAACTCTACGCGAGCGAAGCTGCGGGCGTCCACTAGTATGTATACATGTATACATGTGCTCACGCGTCCCCCGCTCGCTCAGTTTATGTGTTAGTGTCTGTGAACTAGACTAACCCGAACCTCACGAAAGTGTCAGATTCATTTATTTTTCATTATATGGTATTTTTGTATGCACTTAATGAACGTCATAACATTTTTTATCCACCGCCGGTTCACAAAGTTGATGCTACCGAGAAGAACACGGCAAGAAACTCGATAGTTACTCTTTTCAAAATTAACAATTTTTATACTATAATCACATTACATTATTATTGAACAAGTAGAGCTGGAGAGACATCGCACCATGCATTTCTATCGTTTAAGTAATCATTAATATTATAGAAAGCTTTATTATGGAGGTTTTGTTCATCACTTGGATACTTCACCGCCCTGATCACATAACCTGCCCCCAACGTCGGACGTAAGGTAAGTTCACCTTACAGCCTATTCACCCCGTTTTACTTTTAAGTCTATAAATATTTTAACTGTCCCATGCCAATATATTTATGAAAATATTATGTATACTACGAAAAAATGTTAATTTCTTTGTCAAAAAAAGCAGTGTACATAACTTTAATACAAGAAATAAGGATTTTATTGTACCTAGCTCTAGACTAAGTAAAGTATCAAAATCTTTTATGGGGAACTGTGTTCGCTTCTACAATAAAATAACCGGAATAATTACTTGTCTCTCAGATAATAAATTTAAATCTTACATTAAACAAAACCTCCTTAATAAAGCTTTCTATAAAATTAATGACTACTTGAACGATAGAAATGCTTGGTGCGATGTATCTCCAGCTCCACTTGTTCAATAATAATGTAATAATATTGTAATTAATTTTGAAAAGAGTAACTACCGAGTTTCTTGCCGTGTTCTTCTCGGTAGCATCAACTTTGTGAACCGGCGGTAGATAAAAAATGTTATGACGTTCATTAAGCGTATACAAAATACCATATAATGAAAAATAAATGAATCTGAATCTGAATCTTACTGTGCTTATCTAATGTGAATGTTTGTTTGTCCAGGGCATATGGCGCGCGCCGCTGATCGCCAACCCGAACTACAAGGGCAAGTGGACGGCGCGCCGCGTGCCCAACCCGGAGTACTTCCGGGACGACCACCCCTTCCGGATGACGCCCGTCGTGAGTACACCGCGCCTTGTTCAGCTGGGGTCGCGGGTTCGACTCCCGCTCGGGACAGATGTTGGTTTGTCCGGGGCATATGGCGCGCGCCGCGTGCCCAACCCGGAGTACTTCCGGGACGACCACCCCTTCCGGATGACGCCCGTCGTGAGTACACCGCGCCTTGTTCAGCTGGGGTCGCGGGTTCGACTCCCGCTCGGGACAGATGTTGGTTTGTCCGGGGCATATGGCGCGCGCCGCGTGCCCAACCCGGAGTACTTCCGCGACGACCACCCCTTCCGGATGACGCCCGTCGTGAGTACCACGCCTTGTTCAGCTGGGGTCGTGGGTTCGACTCCCACTCGGAACAAAGTTCGTGTGACGAACACTTGTGTTTGTTCTGTGTCTGGATGTTAATATTATCTATTTAAGTCATCATCATCACAACCCTTTCTTTGTCCCACTGTTGGGCGCGGGACGGGAGGGATTAGGCCTTAGTCCACCACGCTGGCCAAGTGCGGATTGGCAGACTTCACATGCCTTCGAGAACATTAGAAAAACTCTCAGGCATGCAGGTTTCCTCACGATTTGTCCTTCACCGTTATAGCAAGTGACATTTAATTTCTTAAAACGCACATAACTTAGAAAAGTCATTGGTGCGTGCCGCTGGGGTTTGGACCGCTCTAGTGAGAGGCGAGTTCGATAGCCGCTGTGCTGTCACAGTCTATTTAAGTATGTATTCAAAATATATATGAATGTATATCAGTTTCTGACTCCTATATTACAGGCTCGCGCCTACTTTGGGGTCAGATGGCCGTGTGTGAGAATGTCCAAGATATATCGTCGACTAAATGGAAAAATGACATTTTTCAAAATTTTCGTAAAGTAAGATTATTGCTAAAAAGAGCCTGTTATCAACATTATTTTTATATGGATAAAAGACATTTTATAAAATTACACGCCAAGCTCACTAGATGTCACAAGTGTCATTTCGGTATTTTGTGGTCTTTCGCCTTAATTACTATAGATAAACGTCACTCTGCCATTTGAAACCCAGCCACGAAACTGAATGCATGTGCATTTTTATAGAAAGATGATATTTCTCAAAATAGTTTCTGGATACGATTCAAAAATATAAGAAAAATTAATACAAAAACGTATGTTTTCGAGAAATTACGTTTGTTCTATAAAAATTTACTGCAATTGTGTTTGTAAATTTTATAGATAAATGTCATTTTTTTAAATGTGACAGTTTTTTTGTGAAATGAAGTTATTGATACAAGACTTATTTGTACATATGACATTTTTCTATAAATTTTTTGTTGTAACAATCTCCAATATGACTGTGCTATTTATTTAATGTATGAATTTTTTTTTAAATCATGACCTTTATCTTTTAAAAATACGTAGCTAAATTTTAACGTTGAAAGTACAAAATCAATTTAATCGAATGAAATACAAATATTTTGATTTAACCTTTAGAATGAAAAGTTTTATGAAAAAATTTTTTTAGGATAAAGCATAGTGAAAAAATATATTAGAATAATTATGTCTAAGGTTTGTTTCTATGGGGAATCCAGTGGAGCTTAATTTGGTTCCGTTAAAGTTAAATAAAGATCCACTAATTGGCATACCTGACAATCTAATGGCTCTGGCCTGGCTCTGTATTAACTGCTTTCATAAAATCGGGCAGATTTTATGAAAGCAGTTATTACAGAGCCAGGTCTAGATTTTCAAGCCCATAACTCAGCTATTAAGGAAAAGAACCCACCAAAAAAGTATCTACATTGTGTGAGATTATCGACGTCGAGCTGGAGTCGAATCGGATTCTGAGGAAGGTGACAATAGTTCCTTCAACTCCATACCTAATAGAAAAAAGGAGTTTTCGTCTGACAATGTCGATAATGACCCCGATTTTCTACTACGCGAAGATCTTGCTATGTCACCAACATCTTCGGGAGATAAAAGCACTACAATGAATGGCCAAGAAAATACAGCAAGTCAAAATAATTGTAATACTTAACGAATAATAAATTAAAAAATTAGATAAGAAAAAAAACGCCTTCAATTTCTTAATATTCTTATTATAATCATCAGCCTTTAGTGGTCCACTGCTGGACATAGGCCTCTCCTAATCGACGCCACTCCAACCGGTCCTGTGCCTTCTGAATCCAGCGGTTTCCCACCGTCTTCTTCAGGTCGTCCGTCCACCTTGTCGAAGGGCGACCTGTCCTTCTTTTTCCAAGTCGAGGTCTCCATTTGAGGACTTTTTTTCCCCACGGGTGGGTTATCAATACTGCCAACGACGTCGCCTGCCCATTGCTACTTTAACATACAAAATATTCTTTTTAAAAACCAAAAATTATATCAGAGATCAGTGATCTCAATATTGTTGCCATTGATTTATGTAATAAGTAGGGGTTACTTTTAATATAGAGGTTTGTTTATGATTATTAATTCATATAATTTTAAGTTTATGTACCATACTATAAATACCTCAATTTATAAATACATTGTACTTAAAAAACCATATATTTTTCCATTATTGTCTAATTTTTTTTAGAAAATACGTGCCAATTTTTTTTTTTAATTATGTAGAAAAATGTCATTTCTTACTAGAACAGCCTCCTTTTTTATAATTGAATTAAAATAAATACGGCATATTACTCTTCATGTAAATACCTTTAAAATGATATATAACACTTAAATGTAAATATAAAACTTAAAAAGAAAAATGAATTTTAATAAAATTAAAAACTTTGAATGCCTGTATTTCAAAATTTACTATTTTTGAATAACGTCATTTTTCTATTTAACCGACGATATGTTATTTAAAAGAACATTATAGTCTGCAGAAGACATTTAATTTCTTAAGACGCATGAAACTTAAAAAGTCATTGGTGCGTGCCGCTGGAATTTGAGCGAGGATATAATCGATCGAAACTAGTCGGCATATTTCTGACTTAAATCACACGTGAGTAAGCCGGTAACTTCAACTATGAATATAGACACTCACGAATCATTCAGTTCAGTTTCACGAATTTTCAGTTTAGGAAAATAACAATAGATTTGCCAATGCTCAAAAAAGTGTGTGTGTACATATGTACACGCGTTAGAAGTTATACTTTTTTGGCGTAGCAAGATAAAAATCTTTTCAAAAATTTTATCTTTCGCCTTAATCTACGTTTGTAGAAAAAACGACTCTAACAATACAAAAAAGGTATTGAATACATTGAAAGTTTTATTATAACGTATTATCTAGTTAAATAAAGTTTATATAAATATCACAAAAAACATTATTTCTACATTGACAGCACCTGATTAGCAGACTTTGACAATTTGAAAGTGTACACTGTTAAACCATTTTTTGACACTGTTGACTATAGCTAACTTCATGGTGTCGGTTTTTTGTGACGGTGTGCGGGCGCATAGTAAAAATTTACTCTCATAATTGTTCCCCTAACGCGCAAAAAGAAGTATAACTTACAAAAGGTTTTTAAAAGCTTTTATTTAACTTCACTCGTATGTATCTATGTATGTCCTGGAATCTTGCAATCAATATTTCACCCATTTCCACTGAAGCTATCGAGCTGAAATTTGGCACACATATTTGGTTCCGATGACAATGCACGAAAAGAAAATAAAATAAAAAGTAGTAAAAGCTTTTTTAAAAAAAATTTTTTTACAGTATAACTATTATTCTACTCAATGTCTCCAGCACGCTGTCGGGTTCGAGCTGTGGTCGATGTCACCGATGTTACTGTTCGACAATCTCATTGTCACCGACGACGAGGCGGTCGCGGAGGCGTGGGCGCGGCAGACTTACTCGCTCAAGCGCTCCAAGATTGCCAGCGATTCGGTAAGGCATTTGTATTACTATGCCAGTGACGCGGTAAAGGTCACACAAAAAAAAATGGTTGTCTGTAAAGTCGGTTTACGGACGATAGATTTACGTGATAACGTAATCATTATTTTATACAATAAAAAAAAAAACAAAAAAAAATGTCTCACACACCCTGTATACAATGTTCATGTCCCACACACCCTGTATACAATCTTCATGTCTCACACACCCTGTATACAATGTTCATGTCTCACACACCCTGTATACAATGTTCATGTCTCACACACCCTGTATACAATGTTCATGTCTCACACACCCTGTATACAATGTTGTACAATGCGAGGTAACACATCACATGACGTCAGGTAACAGTACCATGACGTCACACTTTTTCGGATGTGTTGGCGTTCATCGATTTAATAAACATTATCACGTCAAAAAACATTAAATTGAGTTTTAACAGAAGTTATTTGCAGTTTTTCCTATCTACTTTGAATTTAGCGCGAAAACGCTCGTAGGTGTCATGGCGTCCGCTTGACGTTACGCCTAGGTAAATATGCCGCTGTATTCAACAGAAGCCCAAGCGACATGTGAATTTTCACTTAGCTGTGACGTCATCCGCTCTGAGTGGCGTTTCAATTAACATGGCCGATTGCTGTATTTTTATACTTTTTATTTTTATGAAAATCATATTAATCTCAATGGTTTTATTAAAACTTGACAATTTTTTTTAAATCATTCAACATTCTTGTTCCGCTAAAACCATTTATTCTTTATTTTATTAAAAGCTTTTATTTAACTTCACTCGTATGTATATATGTCCTGGAATCTTGCAATCAATATTTCACCCACTTCCACTGAAGCTATCGAGCTGAAACACATATATTTGGTTCCGATGGCAATGCACGAAAATAAAAAAGTTACAAAAAGATTTAAAAAAAAAGTCAACAGTATATTATTGAAAACAGACAGACAGACAAGTTCCTTTTTTGTACACCAAAAGAATAAAGATATACAGTGGTGGTCACAGAATTAGAAACACTTCTTATGAATAAAGAAAGTATAACTTCAATGTAAAAATGTTCGTAAAAAATATATACATTCAATATTTAATAATCATACAATAATATAGCCACTCAAATAAAAAACTCATTAAATGCATAAAATATAAAACCTATTTTACTTTTAATTAAAAAATGAGTCTTACACATGAAGAAGTTTATTTTCTGCTGATTGCCGCTTGGACGCCTAATTAGAAACATTTAAAAAGAACATCCATAGCTTGTTTTTTTTTTTGAAATTGGAGAATATCATTTCATTCTTGGCTTTTTCTATTATTTTGGCGGTAATTCAAAATTAAATCTGAATTTTATTTTGTTTAAAATGGGCAAAAATTAAAGTTGTGACGCGTCAACTAGGCAAATAATTGTTAATTTACATTTAGCTCATAAGTGGGCGTACACAAGAATAGCTGAGCATTTAAATTGTTCTGTTAAGAAAGTTTTTAATGCAATTGATCATTATAAAACACATGGAACAGTTGAAAATGCTCTTAGAAAGGCTCGGCTAAGAAAAACCTCTCCCAAAGAAGATACACTGATCGTTCGTGTTGCTAAAAAAAACCCAAGTAAAGGCTCCAACCAGATTAAAAATGAAGTTTTTTTCGCCTGATGACCCGAGAAACATCTCGTCAAGACTGATACGCCGAAGATTAGTGGAAGCTTAATTGTTTGGAAGAATCTCTCGATAGGTACCGCTTCTTAGCAAGCAACACCAAGAGAAGCGATTATTATTCGCTAAAAAATATGTTAAGTGAACGGTATGAGAATGGAAAAAAAAATGTTATTTTCAGATGAAACAAAAATAAATATGGTAAATTCCGATGGAAAGCGCTATGTTAGATGTCCTGTAAACAATGCTTTTAATTATAAATACACAAGGAGTATATAGTCAAGCAAGGTGGCGGTAACATTAAAGTTTGGGGGTGTTTTACCGGATGTGGAGTTGGACCCGTTGGGAAGATTGAAGGTAAAATGGATCAATGGCAATACAAAAATATCTTAGAGCACACAATGATTCCCTACTCGGACGATCATTTGCCTGTTACCTGGATCTTTCAGCATGACAATGACCCTAAACACACGGCCAATAGCGTCAAATGTTTCCTTAGCGAACAGCGTATATCCGTTTTAGACTGGCCACCAAATAGTCCGGATTTAAACCCTATAGAAAATCTCTGGTATATTGTTAAAAAGAAAGTCTCAAACAAACGTAACACCAGTAAAAACGAACTATATGAAGCGTTTGTTGAAGAATGGAATTCAATCCCCCTAGAAAAATGTATGAAATTGATTGAATCAATATCCACGTCGTTGCAGTGCTGTTATTAAAAATAAGGGATACGCCACTAAATATTAATTAACTATTGGTATGCTGTGGATAGTAACTATTTCGTAAATAACAATACTAATTACTAATACTTAAAAATATATTGTTTTTAATACTTTTTTGTTGTTGTTTCTAATTAGTTGACCATTACTGTTCATACCTTAAAACTGATTTAAATGTTTGTCAGTAATGTAATATTGAAACTGCACTTGTGTACTGGGAATTATATTGCTTTTCTGATAAATGATAAATCGTTGAACATATTGTTGCCCTATTTATTGTTTAATTTCAAAATAAAAACGATTGCGGTGAAGTATCTTACACAATGTCAAGGACCGTTGGTAGTGTTTCTAATTAGACGTCCACCACTGTATATGTATATAATAATATCTCATCATGCCTATTGTAATTGACGGTTGGTGTAGCAAACGTTATGGGGCCGCGTGCTCCGCGCGACAAACTACCGGCCGAGCTACTGGGCCGCGTACGCCGTGTACTGCGCCGTGCCTATATCCATCCTGGTCTATCTTTGCCGCCGCCGCTCTAGAGAGGTCCACGTTGTCGTTACATATGGGTTCCGTAGCGTGGTACATGCTAGACGATGGGTTCGGCTGCGTGGTACATGCTAGACGCTGGGTTACGCTGCGTGGTACATGCTAGACGATGGGTTCGGCTGCGTGGTACATGCTAGACGCTGGGTTACGCTGCGTGGTACATGCTAGACGATGGGTTCGGCTGCGTGGTACATGCTAGACGCTGGGTTCGGCTGCGTGGTATATGCTAGACCAGCGTAGGGATAGTGACAAGTGGAGGTCGTTGCAGGAGGCCTATGTCCAAGGACAAGCTGTATAAAAATGAAATTCTTATAAAAAAAAAATGTATTAATTTAAGTATGTAGTACAGCAATAAAGGCTTATAAATAAATAAATAAACATGCTAGACGTTGGGTTCAGCTGCGTGGTACATGCTAGACGTTCGGTTCTGCTGCGTGGTACATGCTAGACGTTGAAAATGCGGCACTTTAGCCATGCTAAAGATTTGTTAGTCAAAGTAAAAGTCAAATAATTTATTTCGCTATGAGGTGATTATTAGGTAAGGTAACTACAAACTACTTAAAGAACTACTTTAAAACTACAATACTACTACTACTAGATTTACGGCGTATAGTTTTGAAGAAACCGAACGTTATGCGGTCACGATGCCGTCGGAGAAGCAAAGTGTATGGGTTTGTATAGAACGTTTTTATATTTGTGTGGATGATTAATGTCGCGTATATTGTATTAGTATTAGAAGAAGATATTTATTTTCACACAAAACATACCAAACCACCAACAAACCATATACTTAACCTATGTGAAGTGTAATGCGTGAAAAAACAGCTAACTGCCATGTGACACAAGGCTGCTGATTTTCAGCGCAACCCCTAAAGCTAACACTAAAAAATCACCCTATTAATTACATTAATTTATTTATTTATTTATTTCATTTTCATTAAGTACAGGTAATAGGATGGTAACAAAGTAATGAACGAGCCTATGTACTTAGCCACTGAGTGGCATACAAATATTTACAAGAAGTTATATAATTATCATTTGATCAATTTACTTATACTAATGTCAATTTATAATTTGTCAATAATAATGTCAATGTACATAAATAATAATGTCAACATTTTTTTAAAATCATATTCTAAATACTCTTTGACATTGTAAAATATAAATTGAGAAATAAATTTCGGAAGCCTCCTATAAAACAATTTATCTGGTAAACTTTTAATTATTTGCTGCTTTTTAATAATTGCTGCCCTAATCATCCCTATAAATGCACCGATCGTTTCTTATTTAAATCTATCGTATCTATCATGTGCTAGTTATGGTATAAGTGTTGGTAGATGTCGCTAGTGTAGCGGGCGATTGTAGCGCTAGGTGTTGCGCAGGAGTCGGTGGTGGAGCGCGCGCTGAAGTACGCCGGCGAGAACCCGTGGGTGTACGCCGCGGTCATCCTCGGCTCGTTCGTGGCGGTCGGCTGCGGCGCGTACCTGTGCTGCGGCCCGAGGGCGGTGAGTTGCACTGCTGTACACACTAGCACACACTAGCGCTAGGTGTTGCGCAGGAGTCGGCGGTGGAGCGCGCGCTGAAGTACGCCGGCGAGAACCCGTGGGTGTACGCCGCGGTCATCCTCGGCTCGTTCGTGGCGGTCGGCTGCGGCGCGTACCTGTGCTGCGGCCCGAGGGCGGTGAGTTGCACTGCTGTACACACTAGCACACACTAGCGCTAGGTGTTGCGCAGGAGTCGGCGGTGGAGCGCGCGCTGAAGTACGCCGGCGAGAACCCGTGGGTGTACGCCGCGGTCATCCTCGGCTCGTTCGTGGCGGTCGGCTGCGGCGCGTACCTGTGCTGCGGCCCGAGGGCGGTGAGTTGCACTGCTGTACACACTAGCACACACTAGCGCTAGGTGTTGCGCAGGAGTCGGCGGTGGAGCGCGCGCTGAAGTACGCCGGCGAGAACCCGTGGGTGTACGCCGCGGTCATCCTCGGCTCGTTCGTGGCGGTCGGCTGCGGCGCGTACCTGTGCTGCGGCCCGAGGGCGGTGAGTTGCACTGCTGTACACACTAGCACACACTAGCGCTAGGTGTTGCGCAGGAGTCGGCGGTGGAGCGCGCGCTGAAGTACGCCGGCGAGAACCCGTGGGTGTACGCCGCGGTCATCCTCGGCTCGTTCGTGGCGGTCGGCTGCGGCGCGTACCTGTGCTGCGGCCCGAGGGCGGTGAGTTGCACTGCTGTACACACTAGCACACACTAGCGCTAGGTGTTGCGCAGGAGTCGGCGGTGGAGCGCGCGCTGAAGTACGCCGGCGAGAACCCGTGGGTGTACGCCGCGGTCATCCTCGGCTCGTTCGTGGCGGTCGGCTGCGGCGCGTACCTGTGCTGCGGCCCGAGGGCGGTGAGTTGCACTGCTGTACACACTAGCACACACTAGCGCTAGGTGTTGCGCAGGAGTCGGCGGTGGAGCGCGCGCTGAAGTACGCCGGCGAGAACCCGTGGGTGTACGCCGCGGTCATCCTCGGCTCGTTCGTGGCGGTCGGCTGCGGCGCGTACCTGTGCTGCGGCCCGAGGGCGGTGAGTTGCACTGCTGTATCAATCTATATATATAAAAGGAGAAGGTGGCTGACTGACTGACTGACATATCAACGCAGGGCCTAAACTATAAGGGTTAGAAACTTGAAATTTTGCACAGGGGTTCCTTTTATAACGTAGGGGAGCACTAAGAAAGGATTTTTGAAAATTCACCCCCTAAGGGGGTAAAACGGGGGTGTAAATTTAGTATGAAACTTTGCCGTTTTTGAAGTCAAGTGGGCAACCGGAACGCGGGCAGACGTCGTTGATGGGTCTAATTCTACGCGAGCGAAGCTGCGGGCGTCCACTAGTACATATATATATACTCTATCCTACTAATATTATAAAGGGGAAAGTTTGTAAGCGGATGGATGGATGTGTGTTACTATTTCACGTAAATAGGGGAGCACTAAGAAAGGATTTTTGAAATATTCACCTCCTAAGGGGGTAAAGCGGGGGGTGCAAAGTTAGTATGAAACTTTGCCGTTTTTGAAGTCATGTGGGCAAACCGAACGCGGGCAGACGTCGTTAATAGAAGCTGCGGGCGTCCACTAGTCATTTATATATTTATTTAATTAATTATTTATTTAAGCTGACGGGCCCGTTAGCGCAATCGGTAGTGACCCTGCCTGTTACGCCAGGGGTCGTGAGTTCGAATCTCAGTCAGGACAAATATTCATGTGACGAACACTTAGTCTTGTATTTGTTCTGTGCCTGGATGTTAATATTATCTATTCAAGTATGTATTTAAAAATATATATGTATGTATATCAGTCTCTGACACCCATAGTACAGGATCTGCCTACTTTGGGGTCAGATGACCGTGTGTGAGGATGTTTATGATAATTAATTATTTATTTATTTATGGAATAGTGAGGAAAACATGAGGAAACCTGCATGCCTGAAAGTTCTCCATAATTTTCTTGAAAACATTTGAAGTCCGCACTTGACCAGCGTGGTAGACTAAGGCTTAACCCCTCCCATTCCGTGAGGAGACCTGTGCCCAACAGTGGGAGAACGAAAGGATTGTGGTGGTAGAAACTATGACACATCCTAACCAAACTTACAACGTAGTCATAACCCATCACACAGGACTCGGACGCTGCTGATATAAAGAAGACGGACGCAATAACTGAGGATGACCCGCGGCCGGCGGAGGAGGCGCCGCGCCGGGGCAAGGCCGACCTGGAGGGCCCCGGCGACCTGGAGCCCGACTCGGAGCCCGAGGAGGAGCCCGAGCCGGAGCAGGAGCCCGAGCCCGAGCCGCAGCCCGAGCCGCAGCCGGACTCTACCGACGTGAGTATCCCGCGTGTACCAGGCACACATAACTTGGTAAGTGGTAGAGCCTATTACTGAGGACGACCCGCGGCCGGCGGAGGAGACGCCGCGCCGGGGCAAGGCCGACCTGGAGGGCCCCGGCGACCTGGAGCCCGAGGAGGAGCCCGAGGAGGAGCCCGAGCCGGAGCAGGAGCCCGAGCCCGAGCCGCAGCCCGAGCCGCAGCCGGACTCTACCGACGTGAGTATCCCGCGTGTACCAGGCACACATAACTTGGTAAGTGGTAGAGCCTATTACTGAGGACGACCCGCGGCCGGCGGAGGAGACGCCGCGCCGGGGCAAGGCCGACCTGGAGGGCCCCGGCGACCTGGAGCCCGAGGAGGAGCCCGAGGAGGAGCCCGAGCCGGAGCAGGAGCCCGAGCCCGAGCCGCAGCCCGAGCCGCAGCCGGACTCTACCGACGTGAGTATCCCGCGTGTACCAGGCACACATAACTTGGTAAGTGGTAGAGCCTATTACTGAGGACGACCCGCGGCCGGCGGAGGAGACGCCGCGCCGGGGCAAGGCCGACCTGGAGGGCCCCGGCGACCTGGAGCCCGAGGAGGAGCCCGAGCCAGAGCAGGAGCCCGAGCCCGAGCCGGAGCCCGAGCCGCAGCCGGACTCTACCGACGTGAGTATCCCGCATGTACCAGGCACACATAACTTGGTAAGTGGTAGAGCCTATTACTGAGGATGACCCGCGGCCGGCGGAGGAGGCGCCGCGCCGGGGCAAGGCCGACCTGGAGGGCCCCGGCGACCTGGAGCCCGACTCGGAGCCCGAGCCGGAGCAGGAGCCCGAGCCCGAGCCGGCGCCCGAGCCGCAGCCCGACTCTAGCGACGTGAGTATCCCGCGTGTACCAGGCACACATAACTCTTGAATAGGTTTAACTGTAGAAACATTTGTTTCGTAAATCTATACTAATATTATAAAGCTGAAGAGTTTGTTTGTTTGTTTGTTTGAACGCGCTAATCTCAGGAACTACTGGTTCGAATTGAAAAATTCTTTTTGTGTTGAATAGACCATTTATCGAGGAAGGCTTTAGGCTATATAACATCACGCTGCAACTATTAGGAGCGAAGAAATAATGGAAAATGTGAAAAAAAACGGGGGAAATTATTCATCCTTGAGGGCTTCCATTGCGTGCGCTGCGAAAACGGTTCAAGATACCAAAAATATATGTGTGAAAGAATTATTCCTCTTGAAATGATCTAAAAAAATGTCCACGACAGTATATGTCTATCTTTTAAGATTAACACACTAGAACCGTTTTTATGGTAATCAAATTTGGTCGAAATTAATGCATATGTTAAGAGTTGTATCAACGTAATAATATTAATCTTTATCCAAATAAGTGTGTTGTTGATTGTATAAACATAATAAATCTATGGTATAAACAGTATTTTACATTAAATTTCATATGGCAGAACAACGTTTGCGGGGGCAGCTAGTTAATGATAAAATTAATTCGAATTAATCGAATTTTAATCTATCTAGTCGAAACTGTTCATGACATCGGACCGTGTGGAAGGGATATCAATTACTGCTCCATCCCGTTCCTAACAGTGGGATAGTGAGCCATAGAATAACTATTTGTCGTATCGTGACCATGACATTGTGTTTTTTTTAACAAGCATTTAATTGTATGCCACTACCCATTCTATTTTTATTTTTTTATATTTTCTGTCCTTAATCGCCTGTCGCTTTTAGCGATACGACCGCCAATTGTTCACCGTAATGTGCTTAAATTATCTATGTGTGTTTTTTTTTCTATGGTGTGCAATAAAGTATTTTGTATTTTATTTCCGTTGTTCCCAGGCGACGCCACTGCTGGACACAGAGGGCGCTGGCGACGGGCAGCGCAAGCGCAAGCCGCGCAAGGAGTAACGCGGTGACCAATATTTACCATACATAACGTAACATCACGCCTCTAATTCCCGATGGGGTTGGCCAGAAACGTGTAATGTTATACACATACTATTCACCAGTTATGTTGTAAGGTCCTATGTAACACGTGCATTCCTTACACGTTGTTAAAATACATACCTTTGCCTCTCTGAACATAACACAATGAAAATCTTACTAGTAGATAGATGGCTTTGCCATGTTGATTGTCCCGAGTGTTTGGAGTTTTTGGAATTCCGATAGCCTCAATCGAGGCTTCGCTGCGACCCATAGACGTCCCACTGCTGGGCACGGGTCTCGCCCACAGTCACTGCTGCGGGAGGTCTAGAGCCAAAGAAACTTGACCTCTGAACGACCACTGTCCTTATTAGTGAAATGGCTTTGAGAATATTTCAACGCGCTGATCGACTCGAGTGTTGGAATTTTTAAGTCTTCGGAGACCCCCGACTAAAGACAGTTTGCTAGCAATTGCTCTCGGGACCGATAATTTAATAATTTTAAGTATGAAACGTGATACTAAAGATTCCTTGGAATAGTTATGTTCAGAGACGCAAAGATGTATTTTTTTCGCACTAGAAGTATGCGATTGAAGACGTTGAGATAAACGCCAGTGTAGATAACATTCATCCGACGGATCCGGGTTTGATTCCCGCCTCGAACAAGTGTTTGTGTGTTTGTTTGTTCGAATACGGTACAGAGTATTTTCTCTTTTAGTCATGAATAAGGTTCATTGAAATTTTTATTTTTGGATTACCGTCACAAACAAATATTTTCTTTCCACACGTGTTTGTTTGTTCAAATATGGTACAGCATAATTTCTGCTTTTGGCCCTAATGCAGTTTTTTTGAAATCAGTTTTTTTTATGTACTGGTGGTGTTAAATTGTAACCTTATGAATACTAAGCCTGATATCACCATTCACCCTTAACTATAGGAAACATTCAAATTTGGAGAAGTTATTTACTAATTTAGGTTGCCTTTAAATAGTCTTAATCAAAGTATTTTAGTATTTGACCACCATTTCCCAGTCTCTATTTGAGTCTTGTTCAAAGTGTGTCACAGTTGTCATGGGTGGTGCTGTGTGCTCGTTTTCTACCTTATATCGATAAAAAAAGAACCATTCATGAAATAACGGTGGTTGATGAAATCAGGTTTAGTAAGAATAAAGAATAAGAATAAAAATGTTTTTATTGCCACACAATACACAATTTCACACCAAAATTAAAGTATTAAAGGTACATTTAAAAAATAAAGATTAAAGTTATCGCAATTGACTTGAATGTTATAATTTGTCCAGGGATTATGCTACTGTATTGCATCTCTTGTAGCCTTCCTTCTGCCTTCTGTTTCTTGTGTGAGGTGTGACAGAAAAGTGATAAATCTTATTTATTGTCTGCAAAAAAATTAATGTTTTGTTTCACTTTTTTTTTTCTTATGTTTAACTTTTAAACAGTTATAATTTCAAACCGATTGTTTTAATTAATTTTTTAATCTCGTCACTGCAAAATTTTTATGATTTTCTTCGTACTAATAACACTCTTCAAAATTTGCACGTATTTCTGTCGCATCTCACACGCGCATTTACAGCTGACGCGCACGAGCGACTTTTGTCCTTGCGATTTTGTCGCACATGTGAAGAGTCTTAAAAAATAGTACAAACAAAACTTAACCTTTGTATACTAATTTAGTTAGAAAAGATGCTAATCACACAAGGTGTGTGTAGTGAAATTTTCCAGACAATGAAATCATCTATTTCATCAATCTCTTCTTTCTTGAGGACCGTTAGAAGCCAATGTTACTTAATAATTTAAAAACGGAATTCGAATGAGAACGCTATTACTTTTTTTTTGCGTACGACAAAAGTCGCCAGTGAGCTGCCTGCAATACATTGTCTGTGCTTACCAAAGATATCTGTCCGCGTCGATACGCTATATTTTCCTCGTGAACAAACGATTCAAGTTCACTTTATATTTTTTTTATTTTATTTTTAAGACATATTATTTTCGACGTCCAACAGTTGTAAGATATTTTGTTTCCCCTTTATTTTTTTCTTGTTTTTAGTTGTGACATATTGATTTTCTATTGTTGGTGTGGATCACATAATAAATATTATATAACGTATAAATAATAATATAATTAAATTAATTATTAGACGAATGTAGTTAGTAATATTGCAGTTGAGTGATTATTATTCCCTTTGTATATTTATAGACGAAAGCGTATATATAAGCGTGCAATGTCTTAGGATTGGATGTGTCGGATCTTTCTCGCTTGTTTTCTTTGTCGCCGCAGGTATATGTTGATACTCTTAGGCAAACAAATCGGGAAATCCCCGAGTATTATAATTTATCTGTGTAATTTGTATTCTTTGCATTGACCGTATATAGGAGGCTGATCTAACATTTCTGAAGTTTATAAATTTTTTTCATATAAAAAGTCAAATTAATTTACAAAATTTTGAAGTCATTAATTCATTTTTTTTTTAAATTGTGACGAACGGATGGGCAGCTATTGACAAGATATTCATACATTGACATTGTTCTTGTTGTTGACACAACTACTGCTCTTAGCTGTATTGAAAACTTTCATGTTTGCATAAATGGAATTTTGTCGTTAAACTTATTACTATTTTTGTTCACCAAATGTCATGTATTTAGCTTTTTTTTTTTTTTATAATCTACACGCGATATATCGCATGTTAATGATTATGTAATAATTAAATATGTATCGCTATTTAACACAATTATCTTACATTAGATTTTATTAAAGATATTAAAAAAATTGATATCCGTTCTGCAAACTTAACTGTCGGTCAATGCCTGTCCGATAACTTGAACAAATGCTAAATGAATAGTTGAAAGAATCATTTATACTTAAGACCATGAGTTTTCTACGATAGGTCCCATATGAATGTGATTGTTTAATATAATATAAAGTGTTTAATATAATATAAGGATAGGAGCGCTTTGCAAACGTACATCGAATAAATTGACAAGAATGAACGATGTATATGATAAATAAATTTCGCTTCCAATGTGTTTTTCTTTCGATTCAATTCAAAGGTTGATAACCCATTTGTAAATTTTGATAGTGAAATTATTTCAAGTGGACTAATTTTTTATGAAATAAATTTTATAGAATAGTTACTGTTCAGTAATAGTTTTATCTCAATAGAAATGATGTATTTTGCTAGCGTAGGCTGTCCACCAGTATTTATACTTTATTAAATGCATTTTATGTTGCTTTTGAGTTTATCGCATTTGACAAAATGTTTTAGATCACAATTCATAATAGCCAATAAGATTTAAAATACCACAGAGCGGATTTGTCAAATTAAACTGATTCAAATTTAAGCCGAAACTTAAGTAACTTGTTACCGAGGTAGCAAGTTAGGGAGCACAAAATTTGTTCGCTACAGCCGTCTGTTACCGTATAGTATTTAACGCCTCGTCCGTTTAAATTATATAGCAGCATGGTTTTTAATGAAAACATGATGTCAATACAAATATTGTATGTTGTGGTCTATAACAGTTGGTAAATGTTTACACAAGATGTAAACGTGCAATAGCGTCGAGGTAAGGACTGTAATTTACATGAATAAACTGAGTTATTTGTACAATCTGTTTTTGTTTTGCGTTACAAGAGTTATTTAAACATACAAGATTCGTACTATTTTGTTTAAATTATTGCATTGACATTGATGCTTGATAAGTGTGCAGTTTCAATTTAATCCGACGTTTTGGAGTGGGTGAAGATCTTGCCAAAGATTCCGTTGATACCAAGATAATACAAGCGTGTTATAAAATACTTATTCTGTCCTTTGCGAGACAATTATTTAATCCTCTTTGTGGCTATCTTCTTCAAATATGTCAGGACCTGGGAACTAGAGGCGTGTTACGAGTGGCGTATAGTAAATATTAGTGAAGTCATCAATTATAAGAATCGCTGCGACCCATAGACGTCCCACTGTTGGGCACGGGTCTCCTCTCAGAACGGGAGGGATTAGGCCTTAGTCCACCACGCTGGACAAGTGCGGATTGGCAGACTTCACATGCCTTCGAGAACATTATGAAGAACTCTCAGGCATGCAGGTTTTCTCACGATGTGACCTTTACTGTTATAGCAAGTGACATTTAATTTCTTAATTTAAATTATTATCTGGCTTTTTGTACAATCTATACTAATATTATAAAGAGTAAAGATTTGTTTGTACCTATTGTTTTCACACAAAAACTACTGGACCGATTTAAAAAATTCTTTCACCATTAGAAAGCTGAATCTTCACTGAGTGACATAGGCTAATTTAGGCTATGTTATATTACTGGGTGTAAACGAAACTATTGTTATTTCTAATTCCACGCGAGCGAAGCTTCGGGCGTCCACTAGTCGGATAATAATTTTACTACAATTAGTTATCTATGTACTAACACAATAATAATAATAATAATAATAATACTCTTTATTGTACACCAAATTACAGAGTTGCTAAGAAATTAAAGGTAAAAACAATATACAATGGGCGGTCTTATCGCTTAAGAGCGATTTCTTCCAGACAACCCGTGAGGGATACGGAGTTAAACTAATTGAAAAGACGTCGTACAGTGTACTACATTTATATAGAAATTTTATTTAAAAAAAAAATAATAATAATAATAATAATTGAAAAAATAAAAAATAAAATAAAAAGATGTTTGAAGATAGCGTAGAAACAATTGAAAAATAAGGAATAAGGAAAAGGAAATGTCAAGGATGACCCTAGTCAAAGCTAAGATAATGAGCTTTGACTTGGGCTTTGAAGGAGTTCAGAGAAACGGCACAACGAGTGGATTGAGGGAGAGAGTTCCAAAGACGGATGGCAGTAACAGTGAAGGAATTATTAAAAAAGGAAGTAGAGTGAGATGGAGTTCTTAGAGCGAGAGTATGAGTGGAGCGAAGGGATCTATCATGAGTCTGATGGGTGAATTTAAAGTATTGTTTAAGGTAAGGAGGACAGTTGGGATTGAACAACACAGTGTAGAGAAGAGTTAAAATGTGAGCATTCCAGCGAAGGCGAATTGGGAGCCACTTGAGTTTATTGCGATATTCGGAAATGTGGTCATATTTTTTAAGTCCAAATATAAACCTTATGCATAAATTTTGAAGGCGCTCAAGCTTATTTAGTTGCTCCTGGGTAACATCGAGATAGCACACATCGGCATAATCAAGTATAGGGAGAAGTAAAGATTGAGCGAGCGATATTTTGGTGGGTATGGGCAAGACGTTTTTAAGTCTCCGTAGAGCACTCAATGACGCGAACATTTTGCGGCTTACCTCAGTAAGTTGGGGTACCCAAGAAAGGTATTCATCTATAAAGATGCCTAGATTTTTTACTTTCTTACTGTAAGGAATTACTGTAATATATATCCACAATATGGAAATAAATGATTTATTATTAATATTATTTTAAACAAACTCGTCATTTGTATTAAATAAATAGTCATCATGCTCTATTGTATATATAATATAATGCTTAGAGTTGAATAAATAAAACCACGTATAATTGAAAGTATGACGTACGGTTGCGCACACGCAACGTTAGCAGTAGTCAGTAAGAGCCTATACTACGAAATTCGAACGAGAATAATTTTGGATATAAACGCTGTCGCCGCAAAGTGTGATACTTTTGATGTATTCCCCATTCCCCATGCGCATTTATCCCCTCTGAATTTCGTTCTGACCTAAACTTTCGTGCCGACAGCTGTACCTACCTATGTATTCCGTCGTAAAAGTTCGTCCGATCGTCTTGTGTTGTAGAAAAAAATAATTATATACATTATTTTTTAATAATAAGAAATAATTATATAAGTATGTACATTATTTTTATCTCGAAAATCGAATCGATTTCGTATTAGCCCTCCTTGAACTAACCATGCGCCGGCGCATAAATCGTCAACTTTCTATTTCTACGCTCGTATGGCCGCGGTGCGTGAAGATAAGTTAGGTAGCATGGTTTGTCCTGCGTGTAATTACATTGTGTCTATGCACGCATATCCGTTTACAACTTTACACGTAGCATTTAGTACGTGTCAGTTGCACATATCGTTGCTAAATATAAATGGGAAAGTGTTTGTATGTCATTCTTCTCCTTATGATGGATCTACCTTTGATTTTTTGAATAGTTGCCGACAGCCTGGAGAGTGACATAGGCTATTCTTATCTCGGAAAATGGGCACAGTTCCCGTGGAATCATAAGCTATAATTTTTATTTATTTACTAGTGGACTTGGATTGCTTGGTTCATTCCCAACTCGATGGTAGCTGTGGTAGCAACTCGCAGTCTTGATTTGTGCCCGTTATGACAATAAGCTCACCAATTATTACATGGGACACAACGATCACGATCCCATCAACCAGTGCCTCCACCAAAACTCCTAACCCCAACCAGTAGCAATTACTGCTACAGCTATAATAATAGCCTTAGACTAGCCCACAAATTGAAAATAAATAAGTACATAGGTCCTATGATAATTTACAAATGAACCTTTCAAAACGACCTTAATTGTATGTTTACTTATCTAGTATTATATTACCAAAAAGTAAAATTCTCTACTCTCCATGCAACTCTTCACGCGTGATATCGCGCTGTACCTATTTTTTAACCTTCCATTATCGTAAAATACAGCTCCGATTGACATAGTGTACCTACTACAGAAAATAGATAATCTTCATATTTTTCGCAAAGATAATACACGTGCATAATAAAACCGCTCGTAAATCATTGTTTGAATTTGGATAGTTTTTCCTCAATAAATCGTGTTATATGTAGGTATAGGAGATACAAGTTCGGTAGACTTTTATTTAGATTTAATAAAGATCTATATTTTTGTAGAGCATTGTTATAACTAGAAGCAAGCTCGAAAACAAATAGATACATACCTTTGTAAGCAAATAAAATAAAACCGCCCAAGTACGAGTCGGACTCGCGCCCGAAGGGTTCCGTACCATTATCTATAAAAACGCCAAAAAAATCATGTCTGTAACGAAGCCGCCCTTAAATTTATTTTTTTAGTATACATATTTTGTTATAGCGGCAATAGAAATACACCATCAACTGTGAAAATTTCAACTGTCTAACTGATTATCACGGTTCATGAGATACAGCCTGGTGACTGACGGGACAGCGGAGCCTTAGTAATAGAGTTCCGTTTTACCCATTGTGTACGGAACTCTAAAAATGGTGAGATAGGAACCAGTTTTTAACATTTACAATTTATTAAGTGGTGATAAAACGAATGTAAAAATGGTTTCTTACAAACGCATACATAAACAGGTAGATGTATCTAGCAGGACACATTACTAGCAAGACTAGCCAATTTATTCAGACAGCGATCCGGTTGCATTCAGAACCGATTCTAAATTATCCTAACCTACATAAATCCCTCGCTAGTTTCGACCTAAATTTAAGTACTTGGACGTATCTGCACAGACACCGTCATAGGATCAATCTGGATTTCCGTAGGTGATAATGAATTGTTACATATATCTATTGCTATGCCTACGAGTACATGCTATGATAGATGAGCATTACATAATGCACATATGCATTTCACAGCGTCTAAAATGCATCATTGGTACTACAATAACACGAAAATAAAAAACGAAATAGAACTCAAACGTTTTTTTTTTTTTTTTTCAAAATATTGTCTGTCCGGGCATCATGTAAAGCCCCGTTGACAGATTTGGTTTGTTATCTTGGTGAAATTTTACCACTATCCAGTAAACCGCCCGTCGTTACTTAACTCATTCGATCACATTGAATCGACGCGAGCCATTGGGCTATGGACGTTTGTGGATGGGTGACCGCTAGTAGTAAAATGTCATGGACGCTACCGTGCTTCGGAGGGCATGTAAAGCCGTCGGTCCCGGTTGTTTTCAATGGTGGATACAGTCGTTAAGACCTTCGAGTAGCTTAAGAACATTCGACACTGGGTTGGCCACTAACACCTCCACCAATCCGCATTGGAGCAGCGTGGTGGAGTATGCTCTAGACCTACCGCAGCTGTGTCTGTGGGGGAGACCCGTGCCCTGCAGTGGGACGTCTATGGGTAGCAGCGATCTTGGTGAAGTTCTTACTCATACCCGGAGTTGTGTTATATGCTACATTAATTCCCGAAAAATATTGAGATTCCCTGGGGATATGTACGGTGTGAAAGATTGTATTTTATCTTATCTTTTTTTAAATCTCGATCAAATACATAAAATAATCGATTACACACTAACGCTAAAATAAAAATAAAATTTTGAAATAAGAACCAACGCTCGAATTCAAACTTACCTATTCTTCGAAAACCGGTGCGTTGTCTTTTCTGTTGTGGCATAGATGTATGCAACAAATTTACCTGCAATAAGCAGACAATGAAACAGGAAATCAAAACAAGCAAAAATGAATGAACTGTGCGCACTTAAGAGAACTGTTAGATATTATAAATTGACTGGAACAAATCGCTTTCACTAATGGATATCCAAAATCATTGCTGCCGCCAGGATATTGCCGCAGTCCTCGCTAAATACCTACGTAGTTAATGAATGTATTATCATCACAACCCTTTGTTCCACTGTTGGGAACGTCTTCTCTCAGAATGGGAGGGATTAGGCCTTACCACCACGCTGGCCAAGTGCGGATTGACAGACTTCACATGCCTTCGAGAACATTATGATGAACTCAGTTATGCAGGTTTCCTCACGATGTGTCCTTCACTGTTGTACCAACGGATGTTTAATAGGGAGAAATTCAAACGAAATTTACACCTACTTAAGGTTCGTTGTTACGCACAACGAACCTTAAGTAGGTATGTCAAAAATTGATGTGTTAAACGCGCAGTCGAATTGGTTCAAATTTTAAGTAAAATCGAATCGAAGATAATAATATAGAATGCATATCTATTTAGGTACTTGCATCGATTTCCAATTATTATAGAGTAGGTATGTACCTCTTGTTATGAATAAGTAGGTTATCAATGAAATTACCGTAATAATGTTTATGCGTTGGCTGCATTGCTACAATGTAAACAAAGTAAATACGACTTGGTGTGACAAGCGACACGACCCGAGCATTTATATCAAGTTCATCGCCTGTAGGCGCGTTAACCCAGCGCCAGTCGGCAGTCAGTACTTCAGTAGCCGCGCGAACCCACATGGCGGCTGACGCAGCCAGAATGTTCCTGTGTGTTCTGTGTGTGCTGTGTTTGCTGCTCGCCGGCCGAACAGCTGGCGCGCGGCCCCATATTGTGCTCATCATCGCTGATGACCTGGTAAGTATTCCAATTTTTTTTATTTTTGAATTTAAAGTATTATTGTATTATTAAAAATTGTATGTATTATTAAAGTATTATCTTGAAATTGCACCGGGTGCGGTTCGGAAATAAGGGTGCAGTGCAATTTTTTGGCCGCGTTAAATTTATTTACTGTGCAGAAAACATTACATACAAATGTTTCCATTAGGTATAATATTAGTATAGAACTGTTTCTCTTTATCAAAAAAAAAAAAAGATTATTATTTTTAGATTTATCGAGTTACTTATTAGTAAGGACAATTATAATTTTATATTAATACAATACAACAATTATAACATTTTTTTATGTATACATAGGTATCATTATTCTGGTAGAAATATTTAGTTATTTTCATATTGACTTACATAATCAGCTATCAAAAATATCCGTAATAGTTGCATCTACATGCAAAATTTTTTTTTCTTTTCGTAAACGCCCTAGCTTATTAGTAATTAAGTAGGTTACATAGGTTCTATAAAATAGTAGGGATAACCGGATTAGATCTGTGAGTTTTACTATTAAGGACGGACTATAGAATCAATGAAAGAGGCGAATAATTAATCAATAATTGTCTGTAGGTAATTAATTTTGTGACACTAATAATAATTTGCATTATAACGCGATTTGTTCGTCAAACTCAGGGCATAGTATAATGTCCATTTGTAAATGCAAGAGATTCCTCAATTTAAGCATTGACTTGCTAATCGACTAACGGATCTCAGTAATATATTCAAAACGGTGATACACCGTTCCTTAAATAGATAATTCGAACTTGATCTATGGGAGGGAAGCAGAAACTGGTCCTTTTTTTTTGTGTGTGTGTGCACACACAATGCACTTCTTACATCATCAGCCAAAGGCTTTCTGAAGGGTCTTCAAAAAGATCCATTTAATGTCACCTTGGTTTTATTACTACTTGTACTATGGACACTCATACTCAATATTATATTGCTTGAGAGACACCAATCTATGTCTGGTGGTTACTTGCCTACGTCAGCTTCAATGCTGTGCATAGTTCAATACAATTTGCACTGTTTACTATGTATTGTCAAATGCAAATATTTGAATCAATTTCGTATTGAAGCTTCACGGTCCGTAAGAAATAGTACAAGGCAATTTAGTGCACCTTTTAGGTCGTGACCGTGATCAATGTTTTTCTCCCACTTCAACATTACGAGGAAAATTTTTGAATCCTCCTTATCTTCTTTGAAGTGGCACGAATAGTTAAGCTCGAATTTTCGTGACGAAGATTCAAGTGCTTGTATATGATGCACTTGCGTAAAACTGTAAGCACGTACTACATACTATGTAAGTATTGTTCAACAATGTAGCCAATTTAAATACCTAACATAAAAAATATGGCGTATCGTACGTACAAAGAAACGTGAAGTCTGCCAATGTGAACTATTGACAGACTAAACAGACAAAGGCATGATCCCTCTCATTCTTAGAGGAGACCCGTGCCCAACAGTTACAGCAACAAAGAGAGGGTTGTGTTGTAAAAAGAAAGTCGAGTTTGCCTATTTTATTAATTCAGTAACATCCCTTGAACCATTTCTATCTTATAGCATAACAGGATCCGTCTTCGTTCAAAAGTCAACAAAAGGGCATTCAATCTTGTGACCTGAGAAATGAAATTGAAATCATGGCAAATGCTGAGTGTGGTCCTATTTTGCTTTGTTTGTTTTATTATGTGTGTTTTATTTTATTTTTGTTAACTAATTTGTTCAAAGCAAATAAATATATTCTTATTCTTATTCTTAAATGTTTTATTTTATTAGAAATGTATTATTGTGCGTCTTTAATAGGCGATTTCTAATTTCTTTGTACCTACTAATCTGCCGCAATATTGTCTGGGCGTAGGTACATCAGAGCTACTATAAGCTTGCGTACTAAATCAACTTGTTATTCTATTGTGACGATACGAGCTTCCTCGCAGGGCTGGAACGACGTGAGCTTCCACGGCTCGGCTCAGATCCCGACGCCCAATATCGACGCGGTAGCGAGCTCGGGACTCATGCTGCAGAACTACTACGTCACGCCCATCTGCACGCCGTCTCGGGCGAGCCTCATGACGGGGAAATACGCCATTCATACCGGTAAACCTCCATCCATCAACACCTGCTAACATGTAGTGTTCATTACAAGCGGATAGCACATCAGAACCCCTAGGCCTGTAGAACTGAACCATAATTCCATTTTTGCAGCGAATTTTTCGATTCGCGTGAGCAAATTTGGATTTTGGGAACTTTCCACCACCAGGGGAATTGTTCCAGGGGTATAAACTCCTTTAGTATAATCGCCGCTGTCGCACCCTCTTTCTGTGTTCAATGTTCAACTTATATTCTACAAGTGAACACCTAACTAGTAAGTGTCTTGTATTATCTTGCACACTATAAACTGTTGCCATAATGGACTTCAGTCCGACAGTCAAAGGGCTGCTATAGCCCTGAAGCTAAGAAGTTCACCCGCTTACTCGATAGATTTAAATTGGCGTAGTAATGGGCGTTGCAAATAGGTACATGTTATCACCCGTACTCAATAATGATACAATATAGGGTTTTGGTGATGTTGCACGTTATAGCCTGCTTTCGTAAAACATTTATTCCTGTTAATTATAGTACCGTATAATATATTCATTTTGGAGGTATTAGCCAGTAGTCACCACGCTTGGCCATTGCGTGTTGGTGACCGCAGTTGCTTTGCACAGAAGACTCTTCTGCCCATCTCCTGGCATCTGGTATTGCTCTCAATAATACGTTGTCGCTCGTTAGCACCACCCAGGGGGTACGTGTAGGCTTTCCTTCAGGTCCACCTACGGACGTGAGCCCCCACTCGTTTAGGACAGGCCTATGTCTAGCAGCGGACCACAAAAGGCTGATGGATGGATGGATATTCGACAGGCATGCAACACTCGGTGCTGTTCGGCGCCGAGCCGCGCGGCCTGCCGCTGTCCGAGAAGATTCTGCCGCAGTACCTGCGCGAGCTCGGCTACCGCACGCACCTCGTCGGCAAGTGGCACCTCGGCAGCTACAAGAGGGACTACCTGCCGCTGAACAGAGGGTGAGAGGGAAGGCCGGGCTTGCTTTGCTAACTGAACCAATGTTAGGTTGGGGATCAATCATATTATACGTATACATTACAAGAGTAGATTGTAGATATATACGTATACATTACAAGAGTAGATAGTAGATACGCTACCAACGCACCAATCGCGTGCCGTGAATTGGTGACAATTGTGACCATTGCAGTCGAGCAGTGACCTGTCATTGTTACAACGTTCAGATTACAAGTAGCTGTCTCTTTCACTCTTACGCTTTGTGTATTTCCTGTCGCACTATGTATGTGTCGCGGGACGATTATTTTGTGCGTGCAGTATGAACGTTACGTATCTTACATAAAATATCAATGTTGGGGATAGGATTTTTAGTTTACAGATTAATTATTAATAACAAATGAATGAGCCTATTAAAGCTATAAAGTGTTTTGTCACTGTTCTGTTTCAGGTTTGACAGCCACCTCGGGTTCTGGACGGGGAAAATTGACATGTACGACCACACCACGCAGGAGAAGGGCTCGTGGGGGTTCGACTTCCGGAGAGGTGACACAGTTTGAAGATTTTCATCCCCTTGCATTTCTTTAAAAATTCTCTTCTGTCCAAAGATTTTCTGATACAGTGATACAGGATAGCCACATTTTCGCTCGAGTGGAATTAGAGTAGACATAACAATAATTTCGTTTACACCTAGTAATATTATATATCGGGGTTGCCGCGTAATATTATATAGCCTATGTCACTCAGTGATGCATTCTAATGCAGCATTCTAATGGTGAAAGAATTTTTGAAATCGTTCCAGTAATTTTTGTGTGAAAAATGTTTTCAAACAAATCTTTCCTCTTTATAATATAAGTATAGATAAGTGTACATAATATAGGTATGTATGAATCCTGGAGATAATCTTGCTCTTGAGTGGTAGAAAAAACATTCCGATTGAACGGCAGCGAAATTTGAGTCGGATAAAATCTGAGTAGTATAGAATGTTTGGCACCGATTACGGGAGCCCTGTGTCCAGCAGTGGACTTTGAAAGGCTGACGGATGGATGGATAGAATGTTCTTACATCACGTTCATTCGAAAAATTTGTTTCAGGGTACCAAGTTGCCCACGACCTGTTCGGTTTATACGCAACGGACATTTATACGGATGAATCAGTAAAGGTAAGACAGATAGTTTCCACAGATATTTGCTGCTAGTAATAAGTAATTATAAAAATTGAAGCTTCTGGCTGAAAAATAAATTAAAATTCTCGGCGTTAACTTTATAAATCCATATAGTAAGGAATTAAAAAAGTTATACAAGAACAAACCAAAATATAAGTTTTTATATTTATGTACTTATGTTTATACATAGCATGTATTTATTACATATGTAGGTACTACATACCTACAATTCTTATAAAATTTATACGATTTGTATGTATGTACTCGTTCTTTGTTATCTTTATTATCTTTATTCTTTATTATCTATGTGTGCACCGAGTTTGTTTTAAGTAGTAATAAAATAAGTTTTCCTTATTATATAACAAGCGTCCTTGTACATACGAATTTCACAATATCCCTTTTCTATATTATCTAATAATAATAAGATACAGATTAAATAAAACTTGCCGCGTTCCACAGATAATAAAAGCGCACAACAAGAGCGAGCCGCTGTTCCTGATGGTGGCGCACTCTGCGGTGCACACGGGCAACCCGTACGACCCTATACGCGCGCCCGACGACCTCATCGGCAACTTCAGCCACATCAGCAACCGCCAGCGACAGAAGTACGCGGGTTAGTTGCCGGTCAGTGGAAAGAAAGAAAGAAAGAAAGAAAGTTTATGGTTTAAGATTTTTATTTCTTAATAAGAGTTACAACTCACTTAGCTTAAGAAATAACAAAATATTTTAATCTAGTAGATAATTACATCTAGTACAAGAGCATACGAAGTGACATATAGGATTACTAAAAAGGTAAAATTGATAATACATTAAGGTAATTAAAAAAGAAAAATAATAAAACAATGTTAGCAGCGTCACTTACAAAATACAACAAGTATGTAGGTAGGAGTACAAAATTTAAAATAGGTGCCCTATTAAGTATCAGTTTTGATAGCGACTCATAGATACTGTTGAATAGAGACTACATACATACTTTTGGCCTATTATGAAATTGCAGATAAGACTTATTTTGATTGTTTAATGCCTTGAAAAATCCTTCAGGATGTGAAACTTGAGTACTCTTTTGAATAGTACAGGTGATTGTATTTGTTTTATGTTATTCGGCAATTGGTTGTAGATTTGTGCACCCTCATAAACAAAGTTCCTTTTCCCATAATTAGTGCGTGGCGGTCTTAAGTGGAGGTTGTTACTTTGTCGGGTTGTACGTTTGGATATGCACCCCCTCTTTGTAAATGATATGTTTGAGTGAATTTTACTTTGTAATATTTTTTGAATTAATAAACAGGTTTTGTATTTATAGGTTTGGAGAATTGTCATCAATTTAGTTTCTTGGAAAACTTTTTCCGTGGGTGTTAAATAGTTATAATGAAAAAGTACTTTTATTATTTTATTTTGCATAATTTGTATTGGCTTTAAGTTTGATTTAGCAGCTGAGCCCCATACTTCTATAAGGTACTCCAAGTGAGGTTTGACCATTGAGTTGTAAATAAGATAACGGACTGACTTTGGGAAGCAACGAGAAGTGCCTCGAAGTGTTCCGATGAGAGTTGCGAGTTTAGATTTAACGTTCTCAAGGTGCTGTTTCCACGTGAGTCGATTGTCCAGAGTTAATCCTAAATATTTTTCAGACGAAACCCTAGTAAGTGTTTCATTATTTAGTGTTAGTGGTTCATATGAATCAATTTTTTTATTTTTGGCACTAAATATTATATATTTAGATTTCTCAGCATTAACTGTAAGAATGTTTTGTTTGAACCAAATATTAATCATGCTAAGGTCTTTTTCGTATAATATAAACTTTAGTTGCTTGTGTACGTGCTTGCAACAACCCATAGACGTCCCACTGCTGGGCACGGGTCTCCCCCACAGGCAGCTGTGGGAGATCTAGAGATTCTATAGCATATTCCACTACGCTGCTCCAATGCGGATTGGTCTAACGCATCCGGGTTAGTAGCCAATCCAGTGTCAAGTGTTCTCTAGCCACTAGAAGGTCTTCGACACGGCTTAACCATTGTTTTTACTATTGAAAACAACCGGGTTCGAAGGTTTAGCGTGCCCTAAGAAGCACGGTAGCGCCCAAACAAATTTGCCACTAGCGGTCACCCATCCACAAACCGAGCGCGCCCGTTGTTGCTTTACTCGGTCGATGGTCACCGATCGTCATCACAGTCATATGAAGTCCCAACCATGGGAAGTCCATGAGTTGTAGCCATATATTGTTACAGTGTAAACTGATAACCCGGTCAACCACTTTTGACTGCGAAAATCAAGCGACAGTGATTCGAGGTGGTGATGTTCTAGGTCAAAAATCAATTTCATTCAAAGCTTTTAACCCCCGACCCAAAAACGACGTGGTGGTATAAGTTTGACGTGTCTGTGTGTGTGTCTGTCTGCGGCATAGAGATCCGACTTAGATTTTATTTTGTTTTGTTTGGAAGGTGAATTAATCGGGAGTGTTCCTATCTATGTTTGTTAAAAATCGGTCCAAGATGGCCGCCGCTACAAAATGGCGGAATATATATTTTTTAACAAACAACTCCCTCAATATATGGATATCAAATGTTTTGAATAGTAGTATAATGTAGCGGTTGTTTTTTGTACATTTTTAATTTTTATTCAAAAGTTACCTAGACTTTCGTTAAGCCTGTCGGCTGTCCATTTACTTCCTGACGAAAGAAATGATTTGACTTTGTAATGTGTGCTGTCTCCAGCCGTGCTGTCGAAGCTGGACGAGTCAGTAGGGCGTGTGGTGGAGGCGCTGCAGGAAGCCGGGCTGCTGCAGGACTCCGTGCTGCTGTTCAGCACCGACAACGGCGGGCCCGCCGCGGGCTTCAACGACAACGCCGCCTCCAACTTCCCGCTCAGAGGGGTGCGTTACCGGAACTTAATCAAATACAAATACAAATTCATTTATTGCCACAAAATACAAGACACGAAACAAAGGACATATGGACAAAAACACATAGAAATCTCAATTTACACAAAAATAAAAATATATCCTAATAAAACTTGTTCTTGTTTTTGGGCAAAAGGAGGTGTGTCCCTTAATCAGGCCAGTGCCTGATTAAGGGCATGTCCTTAAGCTCGGCAGGACCCGTTGGCGTAATCGGTAGTGATCCTACCTGTTGCGCCAGTCGTGGTTTCGAATCTCACACAATATATTACTACTGTTTGGGTCAAATCTTATGAACTAATACCAATTTGAACATAAGTTGAAGCCCGACTATTTTTTCGTAAAAGCTATTTAAAAAAAAATACATGTTTTCAGGTGAAGAACACATTGTGGGAGGGCGGTGTGCGGGGCGCTGGTGCTCTGTGGAGCCCGCGGCTCAGCAAGCGCGCGCGGGTGGCCACGCAGCGCCTGCACATCGTGGACTGGCTGCCCACGCTGCTGGCCGCCGCGGGAGCTGACCCTGCGTGCGTAATGTAGCCAACCTATAACCTAAACCTAGCATCAATGCATTATATTTCGCATACTAGCTGCTGCGCGAGGCTTCGCTTGCGTGATATTTGTAGTATGTACTGAAAAAATATTAAAATTTGATTGAAACACAGTATCGGGATAAAAAGTATCCTATATGTTAATCCAAGGTGTCAGCTACCTCCATACCAAATTTTATTAATTTTTTGTCTTATTTCTCTCATTGTGCATTGATTCATGATGTATTTGTCACATATTTACAGCGAACTGAAGGGTCTGGACGGCATCAACCAGTGGGGGGCGCTGTCGGAGGACTTGCGGTCGAACCGCACGGCGCTCGTGCACAACATCGACGATATATACGGCAGCGCCTCCATTACTGTCGACCAGTGGAAAGTCCATAAAGGTACTAACTACAACACATAGTCCCACTGTTGGGCACGACTTTCCCAGAGACACAGCTGCAGGTCTAGAGCATACTCCACCTCGCTGCTTCAATGCGGATTAGTGGAGGATCAATGTCTATACTATCTAATATTATAAAGAGGAAAGATTTGTTTGTTCACACAAAAACTGCTGGACCGATTTCAAAAATTCTTTCACCATTAGAGAGCTGCATCTTCACTGATTGACATACTCGTAGGCTATATAATATTACTAGGTGTAAACGAAACTATTGTTATGTCTAATTCCACGCGAGCGAAGCTGCGGGAGTCCACTAGTGTGTTATAAAAGGAAGATATGTGAAGGCTTGTTGTTATTTTAGCAACAAATCTAAAATCATTTGGAGTCAGCTCGTAAAAATTATGGTTGATAGTCATGCTGCAGGGAGATTTTGTGCAGAGGGAGATTTCGTGCAGAGGGAGTTTTCGTGCAAAGGGAGATTTCGTGCAGAGGGAGTTTTCGTGCAAAGGGAGATTTCGTGCGGAGGGAGTTTTCGTGCAAAGGGAGATTTCGTGCAGAGGGAGATTTCGTGCACAGGGAGATTTCGTGCAGAAGGAGATTTCGTGCACAGGGAGATTTCGTGCAGAAGGAGATTTCGTGCAGAGGGAGATTTCGTGCAGAGGGAGATTTCGTGCAGAGGGAGATTTCGTGAAAAGGGAGATTTCGTGCACAGGGAGATCGTGCAGAGGGAGATTTCGTGCAGAGGGAGATTTCGTGCAGAGGGTGATTTCGTGCAGAGGGAGATTTCGTGCAGAAGGAGATTTCGTGCAGAGGGAGATTTCGTGCAAAGGGAGATTTCGTGCAGAGGGAGTTTTTGTGCAGAGGGAGATTTCGTGCAGAGGGAGATTTCGTGCAAAGGGATATTTCGTGCAGAGGGAGATTTCGCGTTACATTGTCTATTAATGAGGGGACGCGCTGTTATGTTCACTTTCATATCTCAGGGACGAACTACAACGGCGCCTGGGACTTCTGGTACGGGCCGAGCGGGCGCGAGCAGCGCTACGACGCGGCCGCCACGCTCGCGTCGCGCGCCGCCCGCGCCGTACACCGGCTGGGGCTCATGCCTGCCATGGAGAAGATCTTGCAGCTCAGGTGGGTCACGCTATAAGCGAACTACAACGGCGCCTGGGACTTCTGGTACGGGCCGAGCGGGCGCGAGCAGCGCTACGACGCGGCCGCCACGCTCGCGTCGCGCGCCGCCCGCGCCGTACACCGGCTGGGGCTCATGCCTGCCATGGAGAAGATCTTGCAGCTCAGGTGGGTCACGCTATAAGCGAACTACAACGGCGCCTGGGACTTCTGGTACGG